>JAJOZX010002943.1:305000-345000 GCA_023014485.1 Bathynomus jamesi | reverse complement strand
CACACACACACACAACTTTTACTGTTAGATGGGGCAATATATTGTCCGAATGTTTTGATTCCTCATGCAGAGTTAGACAAAGTTCCTTACTCTCTCCTCTACTGTTTAATATATATACTGATGGATTAATCGCTTCTCTTAATGAAACAAGGATAAATAACTTGGTCTATGCCGATGATATGGTGTTAATAAACCCTTCGGTGAAAGGTCTGGATCATCTTATAAAAATTTGTGAATCGATTCACAGAAACATGACATTAATTTTAATGTTACTAAAACTAAGTTTACGTAATTCCATACTAAAAGCTCAAACCAAACGGCTAATATTATTTTCAAAATGAGAGACAAACCAATAGAACAGGTACAAGAATTAAAGTATATGGGTCAAACTATCACTAGCTCCTTAAGTGACGGAGTGGCGACTCAGACATAAGGAAACAATACCGAAGTTACTGCGCTAAGGTAAACATGATTACGAAGAACTACAAATTCTGTACAAGCGAAGCTAAAAACACTCTTTTTCGTAATTTCTGCACTAATATTTATGGGCAGCAACTATGGGTTAATTATAAAAAGGTTCCTGCAGCACCCTCAATTTATTTTACAACAGCTAGGAGGAGATTGTAGACACCAATCGACCAGGAGGAGATTGAGGAGGAACCCTCAATTTATTTTACAACAGCTAGGAGGAGATTGTAGACACCAATCGACCAGGAGGAGATTGAGGAGGAACCCTCAATTTATTTTACAACAGATAGAAGGAGATTGTAGACACCACTCGACCAGGGAAGTACTCTAGGGTTGGTGTTAGGCAGGAGACAGGGAATGCTGGAACTCCCGTTTCTCCTGTCATTGTCCTCTTTAGTTGATCTTTTTCCGTGTCTCATCTACCTTGTGAGCAGTCTAGCATGCTCTCAAACACACACACTTCTCCCCCTATGTCTCACTACACATACATGGCATCTTACACACTACACAACCTATTCAAAATTTATATATATATATATATATAAAAGAAAGAAAAATGGCATCATTGAGCCTTGGAGACCTTGTTTTTGGCTCTCCCCTTCTCCCGTGGAGGGGTCACTTTTGCGGGCGCTCGCCCTTAGCCACCTCCTTCCTACATAAAAAAAGTTTCCATAGACTGCTACATAAGTTATCTCGAAGATCCTCAGGATTTAAGAAATGCTGAACGCAACTTTCCGAGCCTCCCTGATGTAACAAGACGCGCTCAATACAGTTTAATGCGAAGAATTTAAAACTCAGACAATCCAATTGTCTAAGTTATTCGTCAGTCCTGCTTTATGTCTTCTAGACTATGGACCTCTTGATATGAAAGTGTTTGTATATAACTCCATGTAACTCCCGCATTAGCCATTCCATTACGGGTACTTTATATTTTTATGAATCTGTTATTACTAATTTTATTATTTCTCGTTTCTTTGCGTGTATTATTATTATTTCTTTATTACCGTAGTCCTTTTTGTTTTTATTTTTAAATTTATTGTTTAATTAGTTGTGTTGTTGATTACCTTGATGAACACCGCACCGTTTTTTTAGGTCGGGGATCCGTCTCCCGCTAATAAACATTATCATCATTATCATTATCATACTTATCATTATCATTATTACAATATATATCTTAGTTTTTCAGTACTCGAACTTTTTAGTCATAATTTTTAGTTTTTTAAAATTTATTATTGTTTGATTTATTTTAGCGTTTATTACCTTCAAGAAAAGTATACTATTTTATGGTATTTATAAAGCTTGTCATTATCCTTGTCATATATATATATATATATATATATATATTCGAAGTTTGTCCTTGTACGTAAGTAATTTTAAGCATGCTATTAAATATTTCATCCATCCGTGGAAAGGACGATTTAATTCCATTTAATAAATTATTTCCTAATTTATTACAAACTTAAACTTAAGTGACGTCATTCATTGTATAGTTTTAACGTTGCCAACGATATAACTGTTTCCGTGCGAGAAATTTTGGCCAACTAAATTTTCCGACTCAGAACGTATAACTTTTATTATATGAAAAACGGCAAAATACGGCACTCTAAATTACCAATTATAGGCGACCATGAAATCAAAATGAACTGCTACCATGACTCTAATTATATATATATATATATATATATATTAGGCTTTAGTCCAAAGAGAGGTTAATATTATTTGGCTAAGCAGTTCGTATAATACTAAACATCTTTAGATGACGAAATAGTTATCTGAAACACAGACGTTTGTATATATATATATATATATATATAATATATATATTATATATATATATATATATATATTATACAGAACCAGATGTCAGCTCGATTTATGTTATTCTGAAGGCAAGAAAGTTATCATATTTTGTTGATTATTTGAATTGGCACCATCCCACGATTAAATTTTTCTTTTCTTTTTTTTTTTAAAACTTATTATTTTTTTTTTCGCAAAAAATTTAATGACCCTATAATTAGTTTATGACGACATTTATGCTATATTTTTAATTTATTTGAAACAATAAGGTTGTCATATAACATATATATATATAATATATATATATCGCATACGTAATAATAATAATAATAATAATAATAATATAAATAATAATAATAATAATAATAATAAAATAAAAAAAATAAAGTGAAATTATCTGAGTGAATAAATTCTTAAATTCGTCATTTAAATTTTTTCAAAATGATTCGTACGTAGCTGTCAAAAGAATTCTATTTATGAGTAAGTACATTTGTAACGTAGTGGTAAGTGGGTAAGTGGCGCTCACTGAAATCACCGCCAAATATTCGAAAGACCTCGCTATCGCCAAAAACACAAAAATTTCTCAGAGAAACATTTTCCTCCCTTTTATAATATATATATATATATATATATATATATATATATTTAATAATATTCATATTTTGGCTCAAAGAACACAGCGTATAACTAAATGGTGTTAAATCTGAAATCTCAGAAGTCATCAGCTTTGTCTCACAAGGTAAAATATTATCTCCCTTGCTGTTTATAATAATGATTGCAGACACAGATCCAATATCCTATATACTGTTGAGCTAAAATGTGTATGTGTGTCTGTCCGCTTTCTTCGGAACCGTGCACAGACTAAACGGCACATCGGAAAATTCTGCAACCACCACCAACTGATAGCCCATGAACCGCCGATGTGCTCTGTCAAGTTTCCCCGTCCTAGGTCACTCCGCGGCCGAGCACGAGCTATTTAATGTCTATTACGAGTGAATGTAAGTACTTCGAAAACGAAAATGACGAGAGCAAAAATATATAATAAACAGTTTGGTAGTCCCGATAATAGTTTGGTAGTTCAGATAATACGTAAGTACCAATATACATATACATATATACAATATACATATACATATACAGCTAGCTGTGACATATACTGCTACATATACTGTGACATATACTGCTACATATACTGTGACATATACTGCTACCTGCCCGGAGGGCGATAATGAGCGATAGCGAGCTACCGCTTGTTAAAACTAGTGCCATATCGTGCTTCGTGGAAGACCCAAAAGTGGGCAGGGAATTATGAAATGAATGTGTCATTACAAAATTACAAAATGACAGTGAAACATTGTTCAAAGTGAGGCGGACGACAACACTATGAAGTTCAACGAAGAAAAATTTGAACTTATAAGATATGGTAACAAGGAGTTATGGAATAAAGGATACGAAACAAAAGTAAACAAACCAATAATACCAAGTCCTCGAGTCAGGAATCTTGGAGTAATAATGTCATCGGATGCAGAATTCTCAGAACACGACAACTTTAAAATTACAACAGCTAAAACGAAATACAACAGCTAAAAAGCTAAAAAGAAATAGGAATTATCTGGAGGAGCTTCCATATCAGAAAAGCAAACATCACGGCTGAAGGTATGGAAGAGTTTGGTTCTACTCATTATTGAGTACTGATTAGCAATGGCAAGCCCATACAGAAAATGAGACATTGAAAACAGAAGCTATACGAAGGACTTTCACGTCTGGGGTAGAGTAAACGAAAGACGAAATTTATTGGTTACGACTACAGTCCTTGAAGCTATCTTTCCTCGAAAGAAGAAGACGTGAACGATACGCATTAATATACATAGGGATGATACACTTTAAATGAAAAGAGACATTTCGTTAGACATTGCATTGTCCCATTTTTGTGAATTTTGAAATGTTTAATGTATTAAACATTTCCCATCAGTTAAACATTTCCTTAGACATTTCAGTAAGTCGATTAAAATGTCTAAATTGTCCCAATTTTTTAAACATTTGAAAAGACTAATTTGAAATGTCTCATGAAATGTTTGATGAATTGTCTTACAATGACATGTCTAATGCATGAAAGTTTAAAGAGTTTAAGTTTAGGTATAAATTTAAGTTTACATAAAAAGAATTTGCTTCTCAGCATTGCTTTTAAAAACTTTTGACTTTCATTTTATATCCATTTCTTCTTGTAATTGATTCTGTATCCCTACCAAATAACGTCCTGCAATTTACATTATTAAAGCAATTTATCAGTTTTAAATACTCGAATTAGGTCTATAAGTTGATGCTTTTCAAGTAAATACATATTTCGTTCAGCTAATTTTTCTTCAAATATTTTACTTCTCAGTCCTGGATTTATTTTGATTGCTCTAGCAGGAACCCTTTCCACCTTCTCAGTGTCTTTTCTCAAGCAAGTATGGCTGTCTAACTTAGAGAGTGAACCCACAGTAGGTCTACTGTACAGGGTGTTCGAAAAGTCCCGTCACCCCCTACAAAATGTACATATTGTAATACCAATTTTATTTTTGTATAATTAATTGTATTTATATGTGATAGGTGTAATTTAGGAAACAAATCACTAGCAACAATTACTTTAATTAAAATACAGTTACTAATCAAGAATATCTGTGTGTGCACACCATTATTTTCGTAACAAAGGATTATGCGCCTCCATGCACCAAATGCATCTCGAACAGCGTGTTTCAGTTCCTCTTTTGTGCGGTAACGCACCCGGGGTACGTTCTGCTTGACAAAACCCCATAACGCATTGTCACATGAAGACAGATCTGGACTTCAGGGCAGCCACTCAAGAGGGGCAGGTAAATGTTGCGAGCCACGGCCGATGCACAAACCAGTCCCGTAACATATTGAGGTACGCACTTTGGTTGACAGGACCCTCAGAAAAATGTGGACCGAACAAATTCCTGGCAGACACTGCACCCAATATCATTATGTGCGGTGGATGGTGTTCCAGTTCCTCAAAGAAGTGTGGTTTCTTTGCTCCAGAAGTAAACATTTCTCATTTTGGCGCTACGGTAAATTGTACACTCGTCAGAAAAAATCACTGTTCCACGTGCACGAATTGTTGGAAAAACGGTCAAACACCGTTCACAGGCTTCATATCGTTTCTGCATGTCTGTATTGTGAACATGGGGACTGCAAGTTCTGGTGATCGTTTCCGAAGCGATTTTTACGGTGAACGAGCCACCGTTGCAATCACACCTTCACATCGTTCTGTTCGCGTTGTTGGTCTTCCCGACCGTGGTCTGTCCTTGATGGAGCCAGTTTCAAACAGCTTTTTCTCCCAGCGTAATATCGTCTTGTTTGGTGGTGCAGCCTTATTGAATCTTGTGTTGAAATCATTCTGGATCATGCATCATTTTGCCAGTATGTGACCTTTTATGAGCCCATGTGCTCATCATTAGCCTTTCCTCCAGAGTGTAAGTGGACTGGTCTGCCATTGTTCACACAACTCTAATACCTGGGAAAGAAAAAAAATGTCAATGAATCACATATAAACTCAATCACACAAAAATAAAAATGGTATTACAATATGTACATTTTGTAGGGGGTGACAGGACTTTGCGAACACCCTGTATATTAAGAGGCCTAGGTCTAAGGCTGGCTCAGGGTCACAGGCTGATTCTTAATCTTGAAAGACTACTAGCCAAGGCTTAGCCAAATAAATAAAATTAACCCTTTCATTACGAATTTGAAGCGAATTATTGAATCCAAATTATAGTACATACAGTGTATCCCCCCATTTTCAACCCCAGATGGTGGAAAGAGAGGGATATACCCTTGGTTTATAAAGTACACCCAGAGTTCAGAAAAGAGTAGGCGTTGGTTTATTTACCACACCCGGATCTGAGCGCAAATTGGACGTGTAGTTTATATGCCACACCCACAGCGTAAGGGGTATATAATAAATGTATGAAAGACACTTGGAAGACCTTAGCTTACATAGAACAAATGAATAAATGCACAAATATAATAACTGTTTTCTCCTCTTTTCGAGATAAAAGTATATAAATATGAACACTAAATGAACTGCGTCACAATTTCAAAATATTTTTAACCCCAATGCGCATGCGTCTAGGCGCAAACAGTAAAAAACTAAACTATTATACGCATGAAATGTTTAATTTCTATGCATTTACTGTATATACCTGAAACATTTAAGCACTGTTTTCAGATAAGTGAATATTTAGTAAACATTTCAAAATAGCTATTATTCATTTCAGAAAGCTATGTTCAATATGAGATGTCAAGTAGACGTTTCATATGTATAACTAAACGTCGAGTACCATTTCGTGTGCATTAGAAGGATATGTCTCAAACTTTAGAAGTGAAATAGAAACGCAGTGGAATGAGAGAACATGTAGATTTTGAACTATCTCCGCTGCGGCGGCGGAAGTGATGGAACAGGCGGCTATGAAAATTGAGATGAAAAATACTCTCAAAATACGGGGCCCAAAATCTGTTTAACGTGCTGACAAAAGAACTGAGGAATTTCCAGCACACCAACCTGAATAATTTTAAGGATCATCTCGACAGGTTCCTCAGTAAAATCCCTGTGAGTGCAGGATAAGAGTAGACAGCAACTCTCTCCGACATCGTACTTTCCGAATGAGGCTGGGTGCTGCAGAGGTGACAAGCACAGGTCGATCCTGAACAATTTTTCGAAGTCATTAAGTCTATATATAGAAGTTCTGCCTCAAAAGTATTTACTATATGGTAATTTTTGAGGCGGGACTTTTTGACTGATCCAGTATATAATATATATATATATATATATATATATATATATATATATATATAATATTTGATAAAGGAAACCACTCTTCAAGAAGACTTAAATTTTATTAACACCAATACAGTTTCGGCTTCTCGTGAGCCCTTGTTAATTGGTAATATATATAAATACAGTATATATAAATCCCTGAACATTTTAGGGATTTCAAGAAATCCCTAGTTACATAGATTCCCTGTAACATATGTATACAGTATATATATATATATATATATATATATATTTTAGGGCCCTGCGAAGCTTCGAGATTCGATTTGATTTCGAATTGGGAGGGGAGAGATGATTCGATTTGATTCGTTAGCTTGGGCTCCGATTCGATATTTTCGAATCTCCATTAAGTTCGGTAAGCAACATCAGTGATGTTGTTTTGAAGAATACTTTCGTAAATAAACACTTTTCTTTTCTTTTTACTTAAATTATAATTCAATCTATATAGTGAGACCAATCTCTCGTGCAATAACACTTTTATCATACTTTAATACCAATGTTTTTCCTCATGATCAAATACTTAATACATTTTTTTTAGAAGGATTTAGTTTGTCCTTTGTTTTCAAGAAGATTTAATTAATTTTAAGCTTATTACTAATTGTGTGTAGAAACACTCTAATTTATATGTGTACAGTTGATGCGATTCGATTTCAATGGTTTGGGTTGATTTGATTCAAGATTCGATTCGAAAAGAAAATTGTGATTCGCAGGGCCCTAATATATATATATATTATATATATTATATATATATATATATATATATACATACAGGGTGTCCCAGGAGGAAATGTCAAGAATGCACCATTTCACTCTTTGGATATTTCTAAGTAGAAAGTATTATATCGATATGGGTCTGATTCCCAACCATTACCGAGATACAGGCCTCTACATTTGAGGTTTATGAATGCATCCAGTGGTGAGCTGGACCCGGTTCGCACCGGTTCGCGCGAACCGGTTGTTAAAATCTTTTTTAAAATAAGAACCGGTTGTTAACTTTTTCGCTGGACGCTGAAGAGAGCTCTCAGAAGCTGAAAGAGGTTTTTCGGTGATGAATATTATTTGTAGTGATAGAAGAGCAAGTTTAACAACTAAACACATATCGTGCTTTATGATCATTAATTTGTTGGGGAAACCATTAAGCTTCTGGAACCCGTTAACATCTGTCAAATCATGGATGAGAAGTCATCGATCCGCTTTAGATACCAGAGTTCGTGTATCCAAAACGACAGTTTACGGAGAAAACCAAGAAGCCATTTGGAAATTATTACCGTAATAAGTAATAACAAGGTACGTAAAAATGTTTAAACTAAAAAAAAAAATTTAAAAGCATAGATGTACTGATATTTATGTTTTGCCTAATAATTCATTATTGCTAAAGTTGACTGAGCAATTTAATTTTAACTATGTAGATAATATGATTCATCGGTTTTTATTAAATAATTCTTCTTTTCTGATTTTATTAGAAACGTCTATTTCTCTAATTAACTATACTAATTAATTGTCATGCAGTTATTAATACCTAGCTGAATCATAAAATGCAGACACTTGAAAAAGGCAAATAGCGAGATAATTAATTTAATTAAAATTGCGAAAGGGTGGGGTGGGAAGGGTTGTCAATTTTTTATTGCCGAATTCAGAATTTTTTATACAGAACCTGGTGGTTAAAAGTTTGGCAGCTTAGCGAACCGGTTGTTAAAATTTTGGCAGCTCACCACCAGGGCCGTAACTAGGGTTTAGAAATTAGTGAGGTCCAGATTTTTTTCGAGCGCGGCGGGACGAGCAAAATTCAGACCAAAATGACATCTACAAACACAACCCAAGCTATACACTAAACACAAAACCCTTGTCTATAATAAAAGCCATCTAATGTTTAATACACGCTCGACGCTCCCTTTTTTCAAAAGAAAAGCGGTAATATGCGTTTCATACACGGAGAACGGTTCAGTCTCTTTTTTTTTTTTTAGGAAATAATTACCGAGGTCCGGACCTCGGTGACCTCATAGGTAGTTACGGCCATGCTCACCACTGAATGCATCCTGTATACGTGCAACCAACTGCTCCCTAGTTTCGGGCTTACCCCGCTGATAAACGTTACTCTTCAAGAACCCCCAGACAAAAAATAATGTAAATAAATAATGTGAGGATCTGCACAGTTGCCAATGTATCATTAAATGTCATTGAATATTATCTAAGATCTGCTTTTTATTATATTTTAGTTAACCACATGTAGAGGCCTGTATCTCGGTAACGGTTGGGAATCAGGCACATGTCGGTATAATACTTTCTACTTAGAAATACCCAAAGAGTCAAATGGTGCATTCTTGACATTTCCTCCTGGGACACCCTGTATATTATATATATATAAGCAAACAACCACAGGGAAAAGGAAAAAGAACACGAAATCCGAGCGCTTTCGTGATATATTCACATCTTCAGGAAAACAAGTAATAACCTATTACTTGTTTTCCCTGAAGATGTGAATATATCACGAAAGCGCTCGGATTTCGTGTTTCTTTTTCCTTTCCCTGTGGTTGTTTGCTTATTAATAAGATCACGTGTTATTCTGTGATTTTACTGCATATATATATATATATATATATATATATATATATATATATATATATATATATATATATATATGCTGCAAACCACAAGGAAAAAGAAAAACGATTCCAAGGCCTTTCGTGTATTCAAAGCTACACCTCGTCAGGGAATGAAGTTAAAAGGCGAGAAGCCCATATATATATATACAACGTACAGGAAAAACAAAACAATTAGCACATACTTAACAAGGGTTAATGAGAGGCAAAAGAAATTTTAACATGATATCGTCAATTTTATAAGTCCCCGAGCTGTTATTGAAATTGTTTTTAAAATGAATAAATGCACATTCTAGAATATTTCGTTCTATTATATCTCTGTTTTTAACAAGCGCTTTAGAACTATCCCACTTGATGCTATGGTTACATCTATACATAGGTTAAATAAAGCATTGGAAGTACTAGCTGTTCTACAAGCATATTTATGCTGTTTTACCCTAATATCTAACGTTTTACCGGTTTGGCCTATATATACTGAGTTACATTGTGTACATCCGATCGAATACACACAACCAACAACATTATCAGGGCTATTCTTTATTAGGCGTGATTTAACAGTATTATTATACTTAAAGATTACATTAATGCCAATTGCTTTAAGTACAGTTGGAAGGTATTGAAAATTAACATGGTAAGGTAGGCTAAGGATATTTTTACGCTGAAATTCCTTTACAATTACATTATTATAATACCTATTCTTGGCTTTCTTAAGACAGTTATCTAAAAATGAAATAGGATAACATAATTTAGTACAATATTCATGATATTGCATAACTCGGAATCTAAAAATTCAGGACTGACAACTCTCAATGCTCGAAGAAACATAGAGTTGAGAGTTGTCAGTCCTGAATTTTTAGATTCCGAGTTATGCAATATCATGAATATTGGTACTAAATTATGTTATCCTATTTCATTTTTAGATAACTGTCTTAAGAAAGCCAAGAATAGGTATTATAATAATGTAATTGTAAAGGAATTTCAGCGTAAAAATATCCTTAGCCTACCTTACCATGTTAATTTTCAATACCTTCCAACTGTACTTAAAGCAATTGGCATTAATGTAATCTTTAAGTATAATAATACTGTTAAATCACGCCTAATAAAGAATAGCCCTGATAATGTTGTTGGTTGTGTGTATTCGATCGGATGTACACAATGTAACTCAGTATATATAGGCCAAACCGGTAAAACGTTAGATATTAGGGTAAAACAGCATAAATATGCTTGTAGAACAGCTAGTACTTCCAATGCTTTATTTAACCATATGTATAGATGTAACCATAGCATCAAGTGGGATAGTTCTAAAGCGCTTGTTAAAAACAGAGATATAATAGAACGAAATATTCTAGAATGTGCATTTATTCATTTTAAAAACAATTTCAATAACAGCTCGGGGACTTATAAAATTGACGATATCATGTTAAAATTTCTTTTGCCTCTCATTAACCCTTGTTAAGTATGTGCTAATTGTTTTGTTTTTCCTGTACGTTGTATATATATATGGGCTTCTCGCCTTTTAACTTCATTCCCTGACGAGGTGTAGCTTTGAATACACGAAAGGCCTTGGAATCGTTTTTCTTTTTCCTTGTGGGTTTGCAGCATTCATTCATTTCACGTGTTTTATTGTGAAATTCATCCCATATATATATATATATATATATATGTTAAACACAGACCGTACATGGAACAAGGAACTCTTCTGGGAAATTACATCCACTATAGTTCGAATAAGTAATGATAAATGACAAATACTATAGTTTTTTCTTTTTCATGATGTTAGCCCGACGTGGGCAACGGGTCACTCGCAAAGAGGTCCCAAAAATATAGCTTCCCTCACCAGCTATCTGCAAAGCAGATAGGATCCAGCTTTGGGACAGGATGTAGTTTCTCAGGGGACCATTCTGAGTTTGTGTATATATATATATATATATATATATATATATATATATATATATATATATATATATATATATGTTTCCTTTTTCCTTCGTGGTTATTTTCATCATAGATATTATTCATGTGTTACTTTCGTGAAATAATTTTCATACACACACACACACACACACACACACACCACACACACACACCACACACATATATATATATATATATATATATGTGTGTGTGTGTGTGTGTGTTTGAAACCAGACCAGGTTTTCACAGTATGTTCTACTTTGAGAGAGTTGGCTAGCTTGTAAACTTACCACCCCTTATTCGGTAAATGGGCGAAAATTATTTGCAGTGAACGCAAATGAGTTAAATTCTAAATGAAACGCTTTCCCAAATAAACATTTTGTCCCATTTTTCTATTTATTTTTTTCTGCTTTTAGAAGAATTTATTTATTTAAAGGTCACACTGTAAGTTTTTTATTTAATTATAGTTTTAATTTAACTTTTCATACGCTTCGCCGATTTGTATAATTTTGAAAACCTTGTTACTATTTTTTTAATTTGTTTATATTGTATTTGCGTGACAATGTTTTTAATTATTTTAATTTTTACCCTAAAATATGTTGTTATAGTTCATTATTATTATTATTTTTATATATATATATATATATATATATATATATATATATACACACACACAGCTGTATATACTGTGTATATATATATATATATATATTATGCAGGAAGGAGGGGCCAAGGGTGAATGCCGTAAAAACGTACAACCCCCTCATAGAGGAAAAAAGAACCAAAATTAAGGTTCATGTTTCTCGAGATGCCTGAACACGTTGCGCTTGAAAGATTGGAGGTCAAAGGCAGGAGAAAAGATGGATTGAGGAAGAGTGTTCCAGGGCTGACCGGTTCAGTAAATGAAGGATTGAAAATACCTATTAACCCTTGCGTTAGAGAGTTGGACAGAAAAGGAATGAGAGTGCCTAAAGTCTGGTACTACGTGCTCTCCTTAAAGGCGAAGGCATGCAGTTAGCGAGTTCAGAAGAGCAGTGTCCGTTGAGCTGCATTTCCACGGTGCCTTTTTTCGTGCGCAAGCGCATGCCATATGATGTACGGTGTGATAAATGCTTCAAACCTTGCCTTTTTTCCAGTGTGTTTGTAGAAAACAAACTTGAGAACCATATGAACAGTGCGGGGGAGATTCTGGTAAAATTGTGGAAAAATGCGGATCCCTCCAACCTCATTTCACGTAACAGGTCATTGCCATGAGACGTATCGTAGAATGATCTTTTCCAGGATCTCCTACGCATTTTTCGCCTTTCAGTCAGTTTAATAACCATATAGGCAGTAAAAACACCAGCCAGCCGATACAACCTCATTCACCGACATCTACAGGCTGAACTCGCGGCACGATGAGGCATGCTCTTCACTATTGAAACACACACTCATCTTGCCTTTAGGGCAGGCCTCTGATGCCTCTAGTGGCATGCAGTATTACATGCGTAATACCGCAAGGAAAGAGGCACCGTGGAAACGTGGCTTTACAAGAGCAATAGTAAAGAAAGAGTGAGGCAACACTGCGGCGAACAGAGAGGGATTCAAGACAGTCAGTAAGAGACGAGGAACTGATGAGATGAAAAGCCGTTTATTCCACTCGGTCAAGAAGAGCTGTGTGGGTTGAGCTACCCAACACATGAGAAGCGTACTCCATACAGGGGCAGACAAGACCTCTGTACAGAGACAGCAACTGAGTGTGGGTGAATAAACTGCAAAGCTGGTATAGCACACCTATCCTCTTAGAAATTGCAGTAGTATGGGCGCAAAATGGACGAGTGCAATACAATTGCAAATGTTGATCAATGTTGCAAGAGTGCCAACCCCCCTTTCCTGCAAGGCACCCATAGTGCCAGACCCATTCCCCCTTGTTGCAAGGCACCCCTAAATGGGGGAGGGGGTTGCTGCAAGAGCAACAAGGAGTTATGCAACTTAGAGGTGGAGTTATCCCCCAAGTTGCAATGAACCCCCGCTGGGGGAGATCTCTTTGGGGGATAAGGTGAGACGGTCTCACCCCCAAAAGGGGTATACCTAGGGTGACCAGACGTCTTGCATTTTGCAGGACTGTCCCGCATTTAGAGGTTCTGTCCCGCAAAAAACATTGACCAATACGGGACAATGCAATGTCCCGCATTCTTGTATTTATGCAATTTTCGTACAAATGAAATGTAATTTGTATTCATTATCATAGATCTGGCATCCGCGCATCCCCTCATAAACGTTTTAAAACGTTGTTGAAACCTCCAGTACGACAGACCTCGACGGCCGACGCTCGTCAGTTAAAATTTTGAATTATAATGGTGTTGACGTGTTATTTAATTGTCAGAGTACCCATACAGAAAATTCCCTTTGAAAACATTTCCAAGATAATAGAATTCTGTTTGAGTTTACCTGGCTCAAATGCTCCAACAGAGAGGGTATTTTTCATAATGAATAACTTTTGGACAGAAGAAAAAAGTCGGTTAAATATAAATACTCTAAAAGCAACGTTATTAACGATATGTAATTACGAGATGAGTTGCCTTGAATTTTGTGAATATCTAAACAAAGAAATACCTCTCCTTAAGAAAATACATTCCAGTGCCAAGTACAATTAAATAAAATGTTTTTCAATAAATTAGGTAAGTAAACTATATAAAATTACTTTTTGGTAGTACAATTATTTGTCCGTTATATATCTTTGAAAGATAAAGTAAAATGCCTATAGAGTGCTGCAAAATGCTTTTAAAAGGTATTGGTTGACCTGTGGAGTGTTATCGAAATATCATACGAGTATATTAGTGTACCAATGGATCCGTCCCGCATTGGGATCGCAAAAATCTGGTCACCATAGGTATACCTAACCTAAGAGAGAGGAGAGAGAGGAGAGGTGTTCGCTTGACAGGAGCCAACCGCATATTAAGACTTCAGCCGAGCGCCGTTGCCTTATATGGCCCCTAATAAGCCAGTTGACTTAATCAGCCAGTGCCTCCAGGCATCATCAGCCAGTTGGCACAATGTATACTTCGTTTGGCACGTACACACCCGCCTATATGCCCATTACGTTATATGCGTCAGGCAACAGCGTTAAACTGTAGGTCTAAGGTGGAGTGTAGGCGGGCTCGAGACCCGGCGGCGGCGCGTCCTTCCGCGGTTGCTAGCAAGGGTGACCTAATAATCTGCTTTAAACTGTAGGTCTAAGGTGGAGTGTAGGCGGGGCTCGAGACTCGGCGGTGGCGCGTCCTTCCGCGGTTGCTAGCCAGGGTGACCTAATGATCCGTGTTAAACCGTAGGTTTAAGGTGGAGTGTAAACATCCTTCCACGGTTCGTAGGGGCAACCAGGGGACCTCGTTATTGCAACACTCGATCATGTTTATCTGTTTGTTTATTTCCCTCTCTCTCTATCATATATACAGGGTCTGTCAAAAAAAACTAAGCCAAATTCAAACCTTTATTAAAACAAAACCATTTATCTAATTAAGTTGAATTTTTTACACAATAAAGTATAGGTAATCAGTAATCACCTATTATTCTTTAAATTTTTATGACGATATCTTCAGAATTGTTAATTTTATTAATAATTAACTAAAAAGTGAGATTCTCCTACTTAACATGAAAAATTTTTTTTTTACGATATACTGTAGATAATTTTCAGTTTAATAAAATTAAAAGAACTGTCCAATATGATTCCCTTGCATTTCTATAACTTTTTTTAATCTTGGTCTGAATTCGTCTATTGCTCGATTTATTTGCTCTTGGGGGAGCTCTGCCCATTTTGCGATAATCAACTCACGCAAATGATTGACATCCCTTATTCTGTTCCTATACACTCTCTCTGCTAAGTTTTCCCATATTCCGTAGTCTACAGGGTTTAGGTCAGGGCTGTTAGGTGGCCAATTATTCGGTTCCAGAAATTCAGGCACATTCTTTTTCAAATATTTGATGGTTGTTTTGGCAGTATGTGATGTTGTACCATCTTGTTGAAAAACAAAGTAACCTTGACTAGCCAAGTTTCTCATTTCTGGAAGCATTTTCTCAAGCAGGGTATTTGAACAATATTGAGCATTAATTTTCACTCCTGGCTCAATAAAAAATATTGAAGTTTTTCCCAACTTGGACACTCCAACAGAAACCATGACGCTAGAAGAAAAGTGACTCCTTGTTGCGTACAGTCTTTCATCTTGGATTTCATTTTTCTTCGCAACATCAGAATAAACCCGGTCATTCTGTGTTTCTTGGTGGCTCTACCATAAAACGTTTTTCATCCGTAAAAAATGTCTTGGAAAGTTTATCTTCAGTTATTATAGGTAAAATACGTTTGGATTTCTCAACTCTTTTCTGACAGTTTACTTCTGACAATCTTTGTCCATGCACTCTTTTAAATGGTTTAAATTGCAGATCAGATTTAATAATCCTTCTTACGCTTGATTCTGATATTTCTAGTTCTTTTGATATTTGAGCAGGTGTCATGTGGCTACCAGGTCGATCCTCTTGACTAAGGATACGTTCCTCCACTTTCTGAATATTTTCATCTACTCTAACTGATTTTGGTCGCCCACTACCAACCTTCCTTTCAATGCTTCCTGTTTCATCGATAGTTCTCAATAAGTAATCTAAACCTGATCTAGTCCATCCTTTATAATCGAATTCAGAAAGTAATTTCCTTGCACTATAACCTTTTTCAACTCTATAATGCTTTATAATTATTTTATCTTCATGTGAGAATGGCATATTTAGAGGTATTCACGAAAAATTTAAAATCTAAACAAATTCTGAAAAAGAGAAAAAAGAAGATATTACATAATGAGAAAAACAGAAATTTTCGCAATCTGTAGAAATAACCGCATAACTCCTAAAATATTTAAAATAAAGTTATGAAATTATCACAGATTATAATCTGTGATAATTTCATAACTTTATGCACAATTTTATAGAGATTTCAAATATTTTTTTACACTAAATAAATAAAAGGCTCATAAATAATTATTTATGAGCCTTTTATTTATTTAGTGTAAAAAAATATTTGAAATCTCTATAAAATAGTGCATTTTATAGAGATTTCAAATTGGCTTAGTTTATTTTGACAGACCCGTTATATATATATACTTCCCCGTCTAAAAGTAGGTCTAAGGTGGAGTGTAAAGCTTGACCTTCGCCAGAATGAACAATTCGGACGAAAAGCAAAGGCGAGCCTATATATGTACATTTCCGGAAAAAAGTTCATCTAAAAATTCGTGTAAACATCTTTCCACGTTTCTCTCTTATATATATATATATATATATATATATATATATATATATATATATATATAATATATATATATATATGTAAAGAACGACGTTTGTGCAGAAGTGCGTTCCGCACAAGATGAGGAGGGAGAACGAACAAATGAAAAATGAGGTACCACCCGGGAATCGAACCCGAGATCATCCGATTGCCGGTCAGATATGCTATCCACTACACCATGGACCTCGATCAATCAGAAGTCATAATTCTCCTACATACGAGCAGAAACCAATGCCTTGAGGGGGCACCCCCGCATGCCGTACATATATACATATTAACTGCAAACAACACACAGTATAATTAATGTAAAGAACGACGCTTGTGTAGAAGAGCGTTCCGCACAAGATAAGGAGGGAGAACGAACAAATGAAAAATGAGGTATCACCCGGGAATCGAACCCTGGATCATCCAATTGCCGGTCAGATATGCTATCCACTACACCATGGACCTCGATCAATCAGAAGTGATAATTCTCCTACATACGAGCAGAAACCAATGCCCTGAGGGGGCACCTTCGTATGCCGTACATATATGGTACCTCATTTTTCATTTGTTCGTTCTCCCTCCTCATCTTGTGCGGAACGCTCTTCTACACAAGCGTCGTGTATTCCGTGTTGCGGGTCATAGTGCCACACCTTATACTCTTAACTTCAATTATCATGCTATTTATAGACGGCATATAAACGCCGAACGTGGTTGCGGCTTTATAGCAGTAGTCTTGGCCCGTATGTTTACTGTACTAAATACACGGGTCAAAAACATTTGGTTGCCTACGTCAGTGGAGCGTGCCCGTAAACTAGCTGTAGACTGTAAACTTGAATTTGAGTGTAATATGGGTCCTGAAGAGCTGAGAAGGGTAGAACAGGAAATGAATGCTCGTATAGTTGTATTTGGAATGGATGAACGTCGTAGGACTGTGTATGTTTTTAAAAGCAGTGTGAGAGATCGTACAAGACCCCTACTTATTTTAGGGCTGTCAGGAACAACATATCTACCCATCCGTAATATAAGGGACCTTTACGCGAGTTATGATAAAAGTCGAAAATATGGACGACATCATGATTTGTGTAAGTGTTGTAGCGATTTGCGGATGATATAGTGAAACATTGTAAAGATTGCCACATGGTATGTGAGCAGTGTAAAAGCTCCAAATGTGAAAGCCGTGTAGTTGAAGCTGAGAAGAGGGATTGTGATGTGTGTAGATGCACATTTTTCAATAATAACTTTTGAGCTCCATAAATCAATTGGTACGTGCAGGAAAATGAGACTGTGAGTGTGGTATGTTTCATATGATGGATAATTGGGGGAATTTCAAGCATAAATGTGATGAAATTCACTGTTCTACATGCCATGAGAAATATAAGGCGGTTGGAGTAAAGCATGTATGTTATATGAAAGACGCCAAGCCTAAAAACAGCCCTTGCATAACTGTGTACTACGATATAAAAACATATAAGAATGCTGAAACCAAAGAGGTTATTCCACATTTACTTGTAAGCCAGACTATCTATGATGAGTGTATGGAAAGCGAGTGTGATGAGTGTCACAAATGTGGTAAACGGACGAACGCTTTTAAAACGAATGCCCACGATAGCCCTGTGAAACTCTTTGTGTTCTCTTTTGTCAAGTTAGCGGACAAGTTAAAAACAATGACTGTGTATATTTTCGCCCATAACGGGGCAAAATTTGACACACAGTTCCTTTATAAGGAGTTGCTTGAGCACGAGTCATCTGAGATATTTACATGTGATCCCTTGAAAAGAGGCAACAAACTAATACAGATGCAAATAAGAGGTAATGTACAGTTTAAAGACACTTTATTATTCACACCTTGTAAATTAGCAAAGATACCCAACGTGATGGGCGTAGCTGCTGAAGTTTCAAAAGGATATTTCCCTTACACATTCCTCACTAGCGAAACTTTAAATTACGTAGGACTACCTCCACCCAAACATTACTTTAACTATGAATGTATGAGTACATATGATACGGGTGAAGTACTCATTAAGGTTAATGGTCGTGTTTTTTGGGTTGATGGTCTAAGTGAAAACCCTGTCACTGTTGAGAAGACTGTGTACTCCTTTAACGGCTGCTGGTGGCACGGATGCCCCCGTCCTGAGTGTGGAATCGTAGGAGATATCCACGGTAGATCTCCTGTCGACTGTCTTGCGCGGAACCGCACCCGCGATCAGTTCACTCACAAAGTCTTGTGGGAGCATGAGTATGATGCACGGATGGAGACAGATGGACAGTACCGTGAAGAAATAAACACGATCAAACGTTCAATGGTGCTGGATCCTCTCAAATGCGGTGATAGCTTGTTCGGAGGGCGTACAAATCCCTTCAAGCTATACTTTCCGCCTACGGAGGGTGTGAAACTCCATTACTACGACTTCTGTTCTTTATACCCCTACGTGATAAAGAACAATCCGTACCCCGTAGGTGCACCTGAAAAAATGGTGGGTCCCACCATACCAACCATCGAGGAGTTTTCAGCCAACTTGAATGAGCGCTACTTTGGGCTCTCTTTCGTAGACGTGCTCCCCCCTCGCGATTTATGAATGCCATCTTACCCGTCGTTATAGATCACAAGCTCATGTTTCCCCTGTGCGTGAAGTGCGCAGAAGAGAACAACGGTGATTGTGACCATACAATCCACCAGCATAAGATCAGAGGTATATATACAAGCCCTGAGCTGGCCCTAGCCGTTCGCCATGGGTATAGAATAATGAAGATAAATGAGGTGTGGAGGTTTCAGAAGCTACCCAACCTTTTCACACCATATATAAACGCTTTTTTGAAGGGTAAGGTTGAGGTGTCAGGATATCCGCGAGGGGTTGATGCTGAAGATGAAAAAACGGCTTATATTCAGCGTTACCGTGCCCATGAAGGTATACAGCTTGACCAATCCCAAATTGTTAAGAATCCTGGCAGGCGCTTTAGTGCAAAGTTGTGTCTAAACAGTCTTTGGGGAAAGTTTACGCAGAATACCGGCAAAGGGAACGTCCATTTGGCACAAAGTTATAGTGAAGTCTGGGACTATACCAACGCCCCCGATAAAGAGGTTATGGAGATCGTGAATGAAGGTAATACTTACATAATAAAATATAATAATACCGAATTGGCCACAGATACCTCACGGGTTACAAACATACCTGTAGCCAGTTTCACGACGGCCTACGCCCGCATCAAACTTTGGGGCCTATTGCACTCTCTTGGACGGAGGGTGTTGTACGCTGACACAGATAGTGTGATATTCACAGCGAGGGAAGGTGAATACATGCCCGCTATTGGGGAGTTTCTCGGAGAGCTAACTGACGAGATCAAGGATGAGTATGGTGATGGTGCATACGCAGACTCGTTTGTGTCAACAGGGCCAAAAACCTATGGGATACGGGTGAGGGTAGGGGATGATACGAAGTATATCGTGAAGGCTTAGGGTATCACGCTTAACATGCGAACCGTCGAGTCGTTAACTTTGACTCGTTGAAGAAACTAGTGTGCTTGGAAGATGAGGGTGACCAGCTACCCCAACTGACTGTGGGGACGCACAATTTTCGGGCGCAGAAACTGGGGGTGTGAAGGAACTTAGGGGCACGATGGTATGCCGTAACACCTATAGGAAACGTTACCAGGTACCTTGTACCTATGATACCGTACCCTTTGGCTACCTTAATCCTTGATTGTATTTATATATATGTGTATTGATATGTTTATTTATCACGTATATTTGCTCCAATTAAGGTTTCATTTTTTTCCTTTGCGTGCGTGCGCGCGTGTGTGTGTGTGTGTGTACAGTAAAAAGCTAAGCCCCGCCCACTGTAAGATCGGCAACGTGAGTCCTGCCGCTACCTGAGCATATCTCTATCCCTGCGTGCTCAGTTGACCTCTGCATACCCTTGAGCTCAGACGTGTATTCTCCCGCGTAGAAGAAAAATAGTAATGGCTACCTTTAATATTGTGTTCAACATTTATGAAGTGGTATTCGGCAAAGTGCCAAGATGTGGTGGATACTGAAAAACTCCCTAGTCCCCCTCCTTTAATACTTTTAAGGCTACAATGAGCCGTGCGAAGGACCAAGATGTTTAAATACTCTACGGGTATTCTGGCGATGGCATTGTAGGATTTCGTAGTACAAACGATGTATTGGAGTATGTTGTAGACCTAACCTTTATAAAGGCTCACATATACCGCGAAGTAGAAGAAGCAACACGTTCAGAAGATAAGCAACGGTTATGGATAGTGAGTCTTGTTGATGAGTGGTGTGACAAGCGATATTATGTCATGTTACACCATACCGACTACTCGTACCCTACGGTTGAGAATGTAAATCTTGTCATCATGGAGAATCTTAAGTATTGTTACCACTATATTAATACATAGCATGACGAGGTTTGTAGTGAGGTTGTGGCTAATGGGCTGTGTGAGTTTTTAACAGACTTTAGAGACGAGTATCGCTTGTTAAACAAAAAGGATAAATATGGGTATATGTTTCTCTCAAATAGTGCATCGGATTGTGAAGATGTTTAGTTCGTGGAAATGAACGTCTAGTGAGTGATAAAACATTAAAGCCGATATTGTTTCATGTAGTGGAAAATTCTGTTTGTCCAAGAGCACAAGTGATCGAATAAGCCTGTACACGCTTTAGCAGTGTGACGCGCTCCCCACAGCGAGCCGCCCACCCGTGTGCCTCACGAAACACACGAGTTCGAACAAACCAGTACACGTTTCACCAGCGTGACTCACTCCGCCCCGTCGAGCCGATCCGTCCACCTGTGGCTCATAGTCATCTCAGAGCTTGAACCGTGTGGACGTGCGAATACGATGGAACTTCCTTTAAGAAGCATTCTCAACGCCTCGTACGATGTCTCCGTGACGAAGTCATTGCGCGTGTTCAGGCGTGAAACCGGCACCATTAACTATGCACTTGAAACGATTTGCAGGCAAGCAAACTCTGGTAAACGTAATGTTATTTATTTAAGTGTTGAGGAGATGAATAGAGTCTTCGTGATAGTTGAGAAGTGGGGAGAGGACCGTTATAAAATACCTGCAGGTGTAGGTACAAGAAGAGAGCAGATTAGTGACGCCCCCTCATATGCCGTTGTTTGCACGTTGTGTATAAATAACGAACAGCCATGTATTGATATACAACTGATGTGGAAGAATGCTTCTGATAATAACGTTCTTGTCCCTACGCGAAACCGTTTCATCTACGACAGAATGTTTGAAATCGTCGGATTCCGCAAGCTGAAGCCTATATTAGACGCCCGTGTTACGGATATGATTTATTTTGACACGGTTCTTGAATGCGCATATACCGCTCTGCTCGACGGATTTATCGAGTGTAGGAATGAACAAGGCGAGAATGGTCTAGAGCTGGATGCATATTTAAAAGGTTTAGATTCTTCGAAATATCCTAAACTTTGGTACAAAGCACTTGAGCGGTACAGGGCAGAGCTTGCCAACACTGTTCACCCTGAAGAGCTGTACCTCTATATAATGAATAGCTATCGTTACGACTTGGGAGATTATTTCAATTGCCGCTAAGCAGAGGGAAGAAGAATTCACGATTGAAAAGCTCGGGACGGTATGAAAAAACCCTCGATTGGAAAGGCGTGTTTATAAACCTGTATTTAATAATGATGTTGTGGTTAACGATGATTCTTTGTGCGTTCTTTTGATTGTATTCTAGCCGTGTTTAAAGATAACTTGCCAACCGAATGTAAAGTGGGCACAAAAATAGTATTGAACGATATGAAAGCCATTTCTGTCGAGGATATGCATCCGTATCAGTTAAACGGTGAAGTGTTACTTGGACGGTTTTACCACGTAGTACAAAGTAATATCGATGTGAATGTAGACTCTATTACGTGTGAGTTTAGCATTTTGCACCGTAGAACATAAAGGATGTATATTTAATTATTTAATTGTATATATATATATATATATATATATATATATATATATATATATATATATATACACGTCGGGCTAGCATCATGAAAAAGAAAAACTATGGTATTTGTCATTTACCATTACTTATTCGGACTATAGTGGATTTAATTATCCCAAAAGAGTTCCTTGTTCCATGCACGGTCTGTGTGTATCATACACATATATATATATATATATATAATATTTCCTGTGCTAATGTGCATTTGATTATACGTTTCGTATATTATTATTTTCAATATATTTAATTATTTAATATAACTGTATATATATATATATAATATATATATATATATATATATATATATTCCTGTACTAATATACTGATAATACAACTTTTGTATATTTTTTATTATATATTTCCCGTTCGTGTTTCTTATGCTCTTATTATTTTTTGATCATATATATATTCCATTGTATATTTATTATATATTCATCGTTCGTATGCTATTATTATTTTTGATCATATATATTCCATTGTATATTTATTTTCTATATTTTTCCATTAATTCGCCTAAATAAACAGAATGATGTAATGGTGTTTTATTTAATTATTTTTGGTTGTACATGTTATTTAATTATATCAATTGGATGGCTTCTAAAGCGGATTTGTAAACCAAATATATCATTAATTATATAAATAGCGCTATCTGACAACTCAACCTGTACACCTAAACGAGCCATTTACACCTTCTAAGCCAACTGGCGGGTAAAGTAGAATATCTGGCGGATTAAGTCAGAATATATGCTTTAATTAAATAAATAGTACAAACTGGCAACTCAGCCTTCTAAGCCAACTGGCTGATTAAGCCAGAATATATGCTTTAATTAAATAAATAGTGCAAACTGGCAACTTATCCAGATACACCAACTAGCGGATTAAGCCAGAATATATGCTTTAGTTAAATAAATAGTGCAAACTGGCAACTCAGCCTTCTAAGCCAACTGGCTGATTAAGCCAGAATATATGCTTTAATTAAATAAATAGCGCAATCTGGCAACTCAGCCAGATAAGCCAACTGGCTGATTAAGCCAGCTGGCTGATTAGGAACATATTAAGACAACGGCCGCTCGGCTGAAGTCTTAATACGTGCTTGGCTCCTGCCAGGCGAACACCTCTCTTCCTTTCTCTCCTCCTCTCTCTTTCTCTTGGGAGATAACTCCGCCTCCAAGTTGCATAACCCCTTGTTGATCTTGAACATTCCCCCTCCCCCCTTTGTTGCATAACAACTTGCGACATTCCCCCTTGTTGTATAACAACTTGCAACATTCCCCTCACCTTGTTGCATACCAACTTGCAAAATCTCCCCTTGTTGCATAGCTTATGCAACATTGATCAACATTTGCAATTGCATTGCACTCGTCCATTTTGCGCCCATATTACTATTGCTTTAGAAAGAATATGTGTGAAAAATCTAACACCGAGAATGTTAAGAAAAAAGGAAAGGTTGAATTGTGTGTTGTTGAAGGTAAGGGAATAGTCATGTGGAAGATTGTGACGTGTAGACAGATGAAGGAACTGAGTTTTTGAGGCATTGAAAGCCACAAGGTTTTCTCTGTCCCAATCAGAGATAGTAAAAAGATCAGAGGTCAGGTGTATCATAGCCGTCCCATGCGAATCATGGCGTGACTGTTGAGAGGGACACTTTGTGAATTGGGGTGAAGTGAAAAGTGAATACGAGTGGATAGGTTAAGAAGTGTGACTTAACAGATCATTAATAAATAAAAGGAAAAGAGTGGGTGACAAAACAGAGCCCTGAGGAACACCACTATTAATAGCTTTAGGACAAGAATAGTAGCCATCCATAACCGCAGCTGTACATCGGTCAGAAAGGAAATTAGAGATGAAGGCACAGATAGAAGGATAGAAACCGAAGGAGGGCAGTTTGGAAATTAAATATTTGTGTCAGACTCTATCAAAAGCGTTTGATATGTCTAGCGCAATAGCAAAGTTTTCACAGAAATCCCGAAAGGAGGACGACCAAGAGTCAGAGAGATATGCAAGAAGATTGAAAGAAAGATTGAAAGATTTGAAAGAAGATTGTTAGAAGAGAGGTATTTAAGAAGCTTCCTATTAAGGATAGATTCAAAACTTTAGAAAGGCAGGAAATCAAAGCACTTGATATTTGGAGGGTTGAGAGCTGTCACCATTCTTTGTGACAGGCTGAATGAAAGCGAACTTACAGCAGGAAGGGAAAGTACTAGATGAAAGAGAAAGACGAAAAAGTTTGCTTAGGCAGGGTTTCAGCACAGAAACACAGTTTTGAGAACAAGACGAACATCATCAAGACCGTACACCTTCCTAGAGTTGAGCTCAGATAGGGCAGAAAAAAGGTCTTTGAAAGAGATTCTAATTTTAGATATGATTAATTCAGAGGGACGAGGTGTAAGAACAACACCGGAATCGTCCAGGGTTGAGTTGGAGGCGAAAGTTTGAGCGAAGAGTTCAGCTTTTTCAGGAGAAAAGACAGCAACTGAGCCGTGGGAGTGAAAAGAGGAGGGAAAGAAGTAAAGTTGTTGGAGAGGTTCTTGTCGAGGTGCCAGAAAGCGACAAAAATTAGAATTAGATAGGTTTCACATTTTTGTCTGATGAAGGAATTTTTGGCGAGTCGAAGAACAGTTTGCACGATTCCAGGCAGAAATCTAATCTAAGTGAGAGTCAGGAGTTGGATGGCGACGGTACCTTCTGAAAGCTTTTTCTCTGTTGCGGATAGCATTAGAACAAGCAAAGTTAAACCATGGTCTTTTTGCATTAGTAGTAGGAAGAGAATATTGAATGTCACCTCCATGCCGAAGAGAATCCCCTCCGTGATGCGCTCAGCGCACTCGGAGGGGCCCCGGCCACGGAAGGAATAATATTCCATGAGAAATCAGAGAAGGTCTGCCTAAGGGCCTCCCAATCAGCAGCGCCAAAGTGCTAAAGGCGTTTCCTCTTGGGAGGATCCAAAGGCCGAATTGGAGCGACAGGACAGGAAACAGATATAAAATTGTGGTCGGTGGAGTCCAGCGAAGAAGTTTGACAGAGTAAGAAGAAGGATGAGTAGTGAGGAATAAATCCAGAATGTTGGGACAATCTCCAAGGCGATCGGGGATACGAGTAGGGTGTTGTACAATCTGTTCTAGGTCAGTGAGGGTAGAGAAGTTGTAAACTGGTTCACCAAGGATGTCAGTGAAATGGGAGGAAAGCCAAAGGTGGTGGTGAACATTGAAATCTGAAATGGAGATTTCAGCAAAAGGAGAGTGGGATAGAATGTATTCCATTTTGGAAGTGAGGTAATCAAAGAATTTTGGATAGTCAGTAGAATTAGGAGAAAGGTAGACAGCGCAGATGTATTTAGTTTGAGATTGGCATGTAAGTCGTAGCCAGAGGGTGTAGAATTCGGAGGATTTCAAGTTCGGTAGTACAAGAACAAGTTAGGTCGTTACGTACATATATGCAAATTTGAGGAACCGTCACGAATATTACAGTAGTTTATGAAAAGTGAATCAGGCAGAGGCCCAGATCATATCGAATAGGCAGTAACAGAACCAGCCTCGCTACCGGGTCTGCGTTCTACGCCGAACCAAACATTCACCAAGAATCGATGTTGAAAGTTTCCTTCAACGATACCGTGGGAATTATCGGCGGACCACAAGTAGGAATTTCGTCTATTATTAATTCCATCCCGAATGAATTGTGCTTCATCACTAAACAATACGCGATTAAGAATTTGGCGATGCATAACCATGCACTGGCAAAAGTGAACACGTTTATCGTAATCATCCGGTTTAAGAGCTTGTACACGTTGCAAATGATCGGGATACAAATCCTCATCATGTATGGTTCGCCATACACGCGATGCGGATTCACCAATTCGTCTAGAAATCCTTCGAACACTGGTACTTGGGCTACGTTGTATTAGGTCCAGTATGCGCTCCTCCACAGCAACGGGCCGTCGTGCTACATGTTCTTGGTTACGTGGAACAATTGTCCCTGTTTCCCTTAATCTCTAGTGTGTCACTAAACACTTGCCTGTTCAATATTCGGCAGTTCAGAAAACGTCTTCGATTTTCCTCAACTGCCACTCTGCTGTTACCATCACAGAATCCATAAATGAAATGGATATCAGCGTATTCAGCAGGTGTGAACTGTTGAGTCATTTTGATTGTTCACCGTAGCGCAACACAGTGTCTTGTACCACAGATCAGAACCAACTGAAAGAAAAAATGAGGATTAGTAGTGGTAACTTCGTTAACCGAAACTACCACCAGTGCTGCCATCTATCAAATTACACACAAGTGGGGATTTGTTGTTTGCACATCTTAAAACGTCCGTAGCTCCGCAACGGTTGGAAATAGCATCTATGTTGTACTCACTTTTTTACTCGATATCACCCCCAAAATCATCCCCCAAAGTATAGCAGACCGGTTGTGAAACACCTTGCGTATATATATACCTTTCAACCTTTCAAATGTTCCGTGCGATGATTCCTCATTTCACGAAGGTCAAGCTTGTCGCCCCTCCTCTCAAGTTGGCCTGGTAAAGTAGTGAGTTGGTTTCTTGTACTCTCCACCTCACATAGCCAGGTATGCCCGGCTCATCGGGAGCGTTGTGAGCCAGGCGTCTAATCTTCTTTTGAAGATCTCCACTACAACACCACTCGTGTTCCTTAGGTCTTTGGGCAGCTGATTAAACAGTTTTGGTCCTCTCACAACAAAACTATTTTCTTTCAGGTTTAAGGATGTTCCCTGTCTAGCCTTTAATTTGGGAACACGCCACAGTCTTCCTTTCCTACTTTCCCCTGTTTTTTGGGAGTTATAGGGTTCAGAGTAAGATTAGGGACTAGTTTCTCCATTATTTTCTAATTGTAAATAATGGTGTATCGCTCTCTTCTCCTTTCCAGTGAATGTAGGTTTAATTCGCGTAACCTTTCCCCCTAATTTTGTTCTTTGCACCCATTGATCTTGGCTGTGAAGCTTCTCTGAATCCCTTCTAGTTATCTGATGTCTTCTTTTTTATATGGGGATGTTAGGACTGACCAATATTCCAATTTGGGTATAATCAGCGTTTTCAGTAGAGGAATCATTATACTCCTATCCCATCGTTTAAAGGTTCTCAGTATCTGCCAGGTTATTCTCTTTGCGGTATAATATTCCATGGATTTTAGGTCCTCTCTCTTTCAGTACCGTAACAGCTGAAATTTCTAGGTGTTAAACTTCATATTATTGGCATCCGTCCACTTGTAGATTCTGGTCATGTCGGTTTGTAGAGATCCTATCTCCTATATCTTCTGGGTTTCTTATTTTTCTACTGATCTTTGTGTCATTGGCAAAGGATGTTACTGTGCTGTCTCTGGTAACGTCCTCATCTATGTCAGTTAGCATGATTATGAAGAGTAGTGGAGCTAATACCGTTCCTTGTGGTCCTGAGCTGAGGACCTCTGATTCTGATGAAGATACTCCTTGTACTGTAACGACTTGCCACCGCTCATTAAGGAAATTATATATCCATTTCCCTACTTTTACTGTTAGTCCCATATATTTCAGTTTATGTATTATGATTCCATGGTCACACTTGTCGAACGCTTTGGCAAAGTCTGTACATATTACATCATAGTTTTCATTACTTTCCAGTGCATCAATAATGTTGTTGTAGTGTTCCATTAGTTGTGATAGGCATGAGCTGCTTGACCAAACCCATATTGGTTGTCATTGAATTTTTTCTGAGTTTCCAAAAAGTCATAGGTTTTCTGTCTAACTATTCTTTCAAATATTTTAGTGAGATGAGATGTAGGCGACACTGGCCTATAGTTTTATAGTGTTTGGCCTCAGATCGATCTCCTCCTTTATATATATATATATATATTAGATATATATATATATATATATATATATATTATATATATATACAGTATATATATGATGAATAAAACCACGAAGGAAAGGAACACAGAATGGTGCTCAAGCACTTTCGTGTTCCTGAGGACGTCATTAGACGAAAGCGCTTGAGCACCAATCTGTGTTTCCTTTCTTCGTGGTTTATTCATCATAAATATTTTTCACGTGTACTTTCGTGAAATAATTTTCATATATTATATATATATATATATATAATATATATATATATATATATATATATATACACACACACACACACACAACACACACTGTATATGTGTATATCTTAAAATAAGGCTTACACACACAACACACACACCACACACACATATATATATATATATATATCACACATGTAAGCCTTATTTTAAGATATACACATATACAGTGTGTGTATATATATATATATATATGTATAAAACCTACTATAACCTACTACTGAGATGGAGTGACAAAGCTTGACCTTCGTCAGAATGAACAATTCGGTATATATATATATATATATATACACAAATTCAGAATGGTTCCCTGAGACAATTATATGTTAAACACAGACCGTGCATGGAACAAGGAACTCTTCTGGGAAAATTAAATCCACTATAGTCCGAATAAGTAATGGTAAATGACAAATACCATAGTTTTTCTTTTTCATGATTTAGCCCGACGTGGGCAACGGGTCTCTCGCAAAGAGATCCCATAATATAGCTTCCCTCACCAGCTATCTGCAAAGCAGACAGGATCCAGCTTTGGGACATGGATCTAGGGTTTAAAGCAAGCCTAGATCCTACATTCAGAACCTCTATATAAGTAAAAGACTCGTTGCATTCACGTCGGGTTGAATAAATCAAAGAAAAAGGGGGTAACTATTGTATTTTAGCCAAAAAAAACCAAAACTTAAACCTCAACCGGGACATTGAGCGTCCACTTTTCAAGGCACGTAACACGTCCGTTTAATATACACAAATTCAGAATGGTTCCCTGAGACAATTATATGTTAAACACAGACCGTGCATGGAACAAGGAACTCTTCTGGAAAATTAAATCCTATAGTCCGAATAAGTAATGGTAAATGACAAATACCATAGTTTTTCTTTTCATGATTTTAGCCCGACGTGGGCAACGGGTCTCTCGCAAAGAGATCCCATAAATATAGCTTCCCTCACCAGCTATCTGCAAAGCAGACAGGATCCAGCTTTGGGACATGGATCTAGGGTTTAAAGCAAGCCTAGATCCCTACATTCAGAACCTCTATATAAGTAAAAGACTCGTTGCATTCACGTCGGGTTGAATAAATCAAAGAAAAAAGGGGGTAACTATTGTATTTTAGCCAAAAAAAACCAAAACTTAAACCTCAACCGGGACATTGAGCGTCCACTTTTCAAGGCACGTAACACGTCCGTTTAATATACACAAATTCAGAATGGTTCCCTGAGACAATTATATGTTAAACACAGACCGTGCATGGAACAAGGAACTCTTCTGGGAAAATTAAATCCACTATAGTCCGAATAAGTAATGGTAAATGACAAATACCATAGTTTTCTTTTTCATGATTTTAGCCCGACGTGGGCAACGGGTCTCTCGCAAAGAGATCCCATAAATATAGCTTCCCTCACCAGCTATCTGCAAGCAGACAGGATCCAGCTTTGGACATGGATCTAGGGTTTAAAGCAAGCCTAGATCCCTACATTCAGAACCTCTATATAAGTAAAAGACTCGTTGCATTCACGTCGGGTTGAATAAATCAAAGAAAAAAGGGGGTAACTATTGTATTTTAGCCAAAAAAAACCAAAACTTAAACCTCAACCGGGACATTGAGCGTCCACTTTTCAAGGCACGTAACACGTCCGTTTAATATACACAAATTCAGAATGGTTCCCTGAGACAATTATATGTTAAACACAGACCGTGCATGGAACAAGGAACTCTTCTGGGAAAATTAAATCCACTATAGTCCGAATAAGTAATGGTAAATGACAAATACCATAGTTTTTCTTTTTCATGATTTTAGCCCGACGTGGGCAACGGGTCTTTCGCAAAGAGATCCCATAAATATAGCTTCCCTCACCAGCTATCTGCAAAGCAGACAGGATCCAGCTTTGGGACATGGATCTAGGGTTTAAAGCAAGCCTAGATCCCTACATTCAGAACCTCTATATAAGTAAAAGACTCGTTGCATTCACGTCGGGTTGAATAAATCAAAGAAAAAAGGGGTAACTATTGTATTTTTAGCCAAAAAAAACCAAAACTTAAACCTCAACCGGGACATTGAGCGTCCACTTTTCAAGGCACGTAACACGTCCGTTTAATATACACAAATTCAGAATGGTTCCCTGAGACAATTATATGTTAAACACAGACCGTGCATGGAACAAGGAACTCTTCTGGGAAAATTAAATCCACTATAGTCCGAATAAGTAATGGTAAATGACAAATACCATAGTTTTTCTTTTTCATGATTTTAGCCCGACGTGGGCAACGGGTCTCTCGCAAAGAGATCCCATAAATATAGCTTCCCTCACCAGCTATCTGCAAAGCAGACAGGATCCAGCTTTGGGACATGGATCTAGGGTTTAAAGCAAGCCTAGATCCCTACATTCAGAACCTCTATATAAGTAAAAGACTCGTTGCATTCACGTCGGGTTGAATAAATCAAAGAAAAAAGGGGGTAACTATTGTATTTTTAGCCAAAAAAAAACAAAACTTAAACCTCAACCGGGACATTGAGCGTCCACTTTTCAAGGCACGTAACACGTCCGTTTAATATACACAAATTCAGAATGGTTCCCTGAGACAATTATATGTTAAACACAGACCGTGCATGGAACAAGGAACTCTTCTGGGAAAATTAAATCCACTATAGTCCGAATAAGTAATGGTAAATGACAAATACCATGTCCCAAAGCTGGATCCTGTCTGCTTTGCAGATAGCTGGTGAGGGAAGCTATATTTATGGGATCTCTTTGCGAGAGACCCGTTGCCCACGTCGGGCTAAAATCATGAAAAAGAAAAACTATGGTATTTGTCATTTACCATTACTTATTCGGACTATAGTGGATTTAATTTTCCCAGAAGAGTTCCTTGTTCCATGCACGGTCTGTGTTTAACATATAATTGTCTCAGGGAACCATTCTGAATTTGTGTATATTAAACGGACGTGTTACGTGCCTTGAAAAGTGGACGCTCAATGTCCCGGTTGAGGTTTAAGTTTTGGTTTTTTTTGGCTAAAAATACAATAGTTACCCCCTTTTTTCTTTGATTTATTCAACCCGACGTGAATGCAACGAGTCTTTTACTTATATAGAGGTTCTGAATGTAGGGATCTAGGCTTGCTTTAAACCCTAGATCCATGTCCCAAAGCTGGATCCTGTCTGCTTTGCAGATAGCTGGTGAGGGAAGCTATATTTATGGGATCTCTTTGCGAGAGACCCGTTGCCCACGTCGGGCTAAAATCATGAAAAAGAAAAACTATGGTATTTGTCATTTACCATTACTTATTCGGACTATAGTGGATTTAATTTTCCCAGAAGAGTTCCTTGTTCCATGCACGGTCTGTGTTTAACATATAATTGTCTCAGGGAACCATTCTGAATTTGTGTATATTAAACGGACGTGTTACGTGCCTTGAAAAGTGGACGCTCAATGTCCCGGTTGAGGTTTAAGTTTTGTTTTTTTTGGCTAAAAATACAATAGTTACCCCCTTTTTTCTTTGATTTATTCAACCCGACGTGAATGCAACGAGTCTTTTACTTATATAGAGGTTCTGAATGTAGGGATCTAGGCTTGCTTTAAACCCTAGATCCATGTCCCAAAGCTGGATCCTGTCTGCTTTGCAGATAGCTGGTGAGGGAAGCTATATTTATGGGATCTCTTTGCGAGAGACCCGTTGCCCACGTCGGGCTAAAATCATGAAAAAGAAAAACTATGGTATTTGTCATTTACCATTACTTATTCGGACTATAGTGGATTTAATTTTCCCAGAAGAGTTCCTTGTTCCATGCACGGTCTGTGTTTAACATATAATTGTCTCAGGGAACCATTCTGAATTTGTGTATATTAAACGGACGTGTTACGTGCCTTGAAAAGTGGACGCTCAATGTCCCGGTTGAGGTTTAAGTTTTGGTTTTTTTTTGGCTAAAAATACAATAGTTACCCCCTTTTTTCTTTGATTTATTCAACCCGACGTGAATGCAACGAGTCTTTTACTTATATAGAGGTTCTGAATGTAGGGATCTAGGCTTGCTTTAAACCCTAGATCCATGTCCCAAAGCTGGATCCTGTCTGCTTTGCAGATAGCTGGTGAGGGAAGCTATATTTATGGGATCTCTTTGCGAGAGACCCGTTGCCCACGTCGGGCTAAAATCATGAAAAAGAAAAACTATGGTATTTGTCATTTACCATTACTTATTCGGACTATAGTGGATTTAATTTTCCCAGAAGAGTTCCTTGTTCCATGCACGGTCTGTGTTTAACATATAATTGTCTCAGGGAACCATTCTGAATTTGTGTATATTAAACGGACGTGTTACGTGCCTTGAAAAGTGGACGCTCAATGTCCCGGTTGAGGTTTAAGTTTTGTTTTTTTTTGGCTAAAAATACAATAGTTACCCCCTTTTTTCTTTGATTTATTCAACCCGGCGTGAATGCAACGAGTCTTTTACTTATATAGAGGTTCTGAATGTAGGGATCTAGGCTTGCTTTAAACCCTAGATCCATGTCCCAAAGCTGGATCCTGTCTGCTTTGCAGATAGCTGGTGAGGGAAGCTATATTTATTGGATCTCTTTGCGAGAGACCCGTTGCCCACGTCGGGCTAAAATCATGAAAAAGAAAAACTATGGTATTTGTCATTTACCATTACTTATTCGGACTATAGTGGATTTAATTTTCCCAGAAGAGTTCCTTGTTCCATGCACGGTCTGTGTTTAACATATAATTGTCTCAGGGAACCATTCTGAATTTGTGTATATTAAACGGACGTGTTACGTGCCTTGAAAAGTGGACGCTCAATGTCCCGGTTGAGGTTTAAGTTTTGTTTTTTTTGGCTAAAAATACAATAGTTACCCCCTTTTTTCTTTGATTTATTCAACCCGACGTGAATGCAACGAGTCTTTTACTTATATAGAGGTTCTGAATGTAGGGATCTAGGCTTGCTTTAAACCCTAGATCCATGTCCCAAAGCTGGATCCTGTCTGCTTTGCAGATAGCTGGTGAGGGAAGCTATATTTATGGATCTCTTTGCGAGAGACCCGTTGCCCACGTCGGGCTAAAATCATGAAAAAGAAAAACTATGGTATTTGTCATTTACCATTACTTATTCGGACTATAGTGGATTTAATTTTCCCAGAAGAGTTCCTTGTTCCATGCACGGTCTGTGTTTAACATATATATATATATATATATATATATATATATATGGTCGTAACCACATCATTATAGGTCTATAGGTTTACTGCAAGAACTTCATAGATTAGATATGATAATACACTTCTCAACTGCGTATTGAATAGCATCATTCAAGAGACCGCAAAAGATCACCCTTACGAAAGCGATTTTCTCCCTCTGTTCAATTAAAGTCCAAGAGCTCAATTCATAGCGGTTATAAAGATACATGCAGACCTTTGTTACTTTCGGACTAACGACCAGAAAGGTTCATTGGCAGAAATGGGGAACGTTTTCGGTTACCAAGGAGCACCTTAATTTCGGAACCGCCTGAACAGATGTCAGCATCATAAAACACTTCCACGATACCGTAAGGCGAGCGCCAAACGCCTTCATACCAAAAACCCATTAAAAGATCTTCTGACAGAGTCATAAAACTAAAGAGAAGAAGCGACCATCACTCGAGTCTCACCTCATCAAGATTTTCGTTTCCAGTCAAAGTATCACCAGTCATCGCTTACATTTGGAAGAGGTAACATCTTGTTAAACAAGACCTCGCTTTGGCCTCTTTGTCATTCTATTCAACCCCAAAATAATATGAAATTCTTTCAAGTGTCATCTTATAATTCTTTTATTAATCTATTTTTCCTTCCACTTATGTAACTGTGCATTTGTCCCTCATTATAATTAACATTTAATTTCAACCATATTATTAGTGTACGTTCAATTTAAGCAACTATAATGTTATTCACTGTGAATATTTATTTGTTATTAAGTAAAAGGAAAACCAGCTCAGCCCTTCCTTTTCCTCAGTTGGTTCGTTTGCTACCTGGTGATCCTGAATACTAATTAAATATTCGATTATCCCGTCCAACCTACTTAATTATAAATTATTGCAGTCTATCTTCAGATTGGTAGCCTGTACAATTAGACTCCACAAACTTGCCTCATTCAACTGTCACTATAAAAATGGTTCCTATAACTTGGGCACTATAAACAGTTGACTATAAAGTGATGAATATACTGTATATATATGGGATTGAACTTAGAATGGTCCCCTGAGATCTTTTGTTACACACAGACCGTGCGTGGAACAAGGAACTCTTTTAGGAAAATTAATCCACTACAGTTCGAATAAGTAATGGTAAATGACAAATACTATAGTTTTTCTTTTTCGTGATGTTAGCCCGACGTGGGCAACGGGTCACTCGCAAAGAGGCCCCAAAATATAGCTTCCCTCACCAGCTATCTACCAAACAGATAGGATCCAGCTTTGGGACAGGATCTAGGGTTTACAGCTACACCTAGCCTACTATATTCAGAACTTCAATATACGCAAGAAACTCGTTGCATTCACGTCGGATTGAATACATCAAAGAAAGAGGGGTAACTATTGTATTTTCAGCCACAAACCAAAACTTAAACCTCAACTGGCAGAATTGAGCGTCCACTTTTTAAAGCACTTAATATGTCCGTTTCATGATGGGATATACAATAGTTACCTGTCTTTCTTTGATGTATGCAATCCGACGTGAATGCAACGAGTTTCTTGCGTATATTGAGGTTTTGAATATAGTAGGCTGGGTGTAGCTGTAAACCCTAGATCCTGTCCCAAAGCTGGATCCTATCTGCTTGGCAGATAGCTGGTGAGGGAAGCTATATTTTGGGGCCTCTTTGTGAGTGACCCGTTGCCCACATCGGACTAACATTATGAAAAAGAAAAACTATAGTATTTGTCATTTACCACTACTTATTCGAACTATAGTGGATTTAATTTTTCCAGAAGTAAAGAGTTCCTTGTTCCATGCAAGGTCTGTGTGTAATATATATATATATATATACGAGGTGTGATAAAAAAGTTCGTAAATAGTCCCGCAACTAATGAACGCGTGTCACTAGGTGATGTCAGTGTGTATGGCTGATGACGTCACTTTGGCCACTTGCCAGATGCCAACAAACACTATTCAACTACGCACCAGTGCGCCGTGTCATTGCTTTGTGTGAGGGCGTTTTTGTGGCGTCTAGCGATTTTGCAGAAAATGTCGAAATTTGAGCAACGTGCAAACATCAAATTTTGTTTTAAACTTGGTAAGACGGCTACAGAAACGCACGGAATGCTTGCAGCTATCTACGGAGATGAAGTTGTTACAAACAAGACTGTTTGCAAGTCGTTTGGAAGGTTTCGAGAAGGAAATGAGTCTTTGGAAGATGATGAAAAAAGTGGTCATCCGTCCGTCTTGTTTGCAACAACTTCATCTCCGTAGATAGCTGCAAGCATTCCGTGCGTTTCTGTAGCCGTCTTACCAAGTTTAAAACAAAATTTGATGTTTGCACGTTGCTCAAATTTCGACATTTTCTGCAAAATCGCCAGACGCCACAAAAACGCCCTCACACAAAGCAATGACACGGCGCACTGGTGCGTAGTTGAATGGTGTTTGTTGGCATCTGGAAAGTTGCCAAGGTGACGTCATCAGCCATACCCACTGACATCACCGAGTGACACGCATTCATTAGTTGCGGGACTATTTACCGAACTTTTTTATCACACCTCGTATAATAATAAAAGGACGCGTGTGTGTGTGTGTGTGTGTGCGCGTGTGTGTGTGTGTTCCAGTCATAGGTCCAAAATAGAAGCAGTTACAAACATGAAACTTCACACACACATTGATTAGGTCCCGAGATTGTGCACCTGGGTGTTAATAAATTAAATAATTAATTTTAAAAAATTAAATGACGTCAAGATCATTACGTCATTGATTAGCTTCCGCCCGAATTGCTCATTCTGACGAAGGTCAAGCTTTTCACTCCACCTTAGACCTACAGTTTAACGTGAAATCCGAACCACGCCCCACTAGCAGCCCAGCGTCTAGGCCACCCAGGGTACCCATTTATCTACCAACCACTTTCTTTATTGCGTGGAAGGATGAACAGCTGGGTTTTGCTGCGCGCCGACTGCAGTCACTGGGTCTCGAACCCGGGGCCGATGGATTCGTAGTCAGTGACGCTAACCACTACACCACCGAGGCGCATATTTATATATATACACACAGGGCCTATCAAAGGGAGGGGCTAGGAGGGCCATTTGGCCTGGGCCTCAAGCTTAAGGGGGGCCTCAAATTTAGAAACTTTCAGGTTTGAATATAATGTTTTGCAGAGAAAGTAATAATTGGGTTTAACTATGGGCCTCAAAAGCTGGAAGTGGCCCAGGCCTCTCTGGACCTCTGAGAGGGCCTGTGTATATATATATATATATATATATATATATATATATATATATATATCGAAACCTATGATAAAATTATTGAATACCCGGTTAGGTTAATTGAATGCCCGGTTAGGTCAACTGTACGCCCTGGACGATTGGTTAGGTTAAGTCCTGATATTTTCGTTAAAACGCGGGATATTTTTGCTACCCGCACGAAGGGTGGGTTCTCGGCTAGTGTATATATATATATATATATACACACACACACACACACAAGGTGTTAGCAAATTATATTTCATAAATTTGTATACATACTCAGGACGTCGAAGTGAACAAAAAAGTTTCTATGAACATAACTCAGCAATCGCTTCGTTTCCGAGATACGTTGCTTTTTTGCGGAGGACGATCCAATTAAAATGAAAGTCATTAAAGTTTAGTTACGTTTTGTCGAGTTCGTGGACGGCCAGCATTCAAATGTTTTTGTCGAAACATGCCTTGCTCACGTAATCGACGGTCAACTGAAAGAAATGTAGGCGTCGATGGTAATCGCCTATTAGGATACCTTTCAGCATACCGGCGTTGGGTAGCAGCTGCGTTGCATAGCATCTCTCACTCTAATAGCCAGAGTTTATTTCCACAACAGTTTCGATGCCCACCGGCATCCTCTTCGGGTGGATACAGAAAAACGAATGAACCAAAAACAAGAGGGTAAACAGTCCAGAGACCATTGAGAAATTCACACATAGGATAAATCCCGTTCTCCCGACACCGGAAGGGCCTTTTATTAAAGGGTTCCGCTTATAAGTACCTTCGCACAAATTAAAATTATCTGCTTGTTCTATACATACAGATTCTATTATTTTTTACATAATTATTACATTTATTATTACATTTTAATATTACATTTATTATTACATTATTATTTATTACAGAAATTATAAATTTATTATTACATTTATTATTACATTGTTATTATTATTACAGAAATTAGAAACCGAAAAACGAATGAAAAAAGGCGAGAAGGAAACAATCCAGAGACCTTTAAGAAATTCGCACCTAGGTTAGATCCCGTTCTCCCAACACCGGAAGGGCATTTTATTACTACATTATTATTTATTATTACCGAAATGCCCTTCCGGTGTCGGGAGAACGGGATCTAACCTAGGTGCGAATTTCTTAAAGGTCTCTGAATTGTTCTCTTGCCTTTTTTCATTCGTTTTTCGGTTTATAATTTCTGTAATAATAAATAACAATGTAATAATAAATGTAATAATAAATTTATAATTTCTGTAATAAATAATAATGTAATAATAAATGTAATAATAAATGTAGTAAATGTAATAATAAATGTAATAATTATGTAAAAAATAATAGAATCTGTATGTATAGAACAAGCAGATAATTTTAATTTGTGCGAAGGTACTTATAAGCGGGACCCTTTAATAAAATGCCCTTCCGGTGTCGGGAGAACAGGATTTATCCTATGTGTGAATTTCTCAATGGTCTCTGGACTGTTTTCCCTCTTGTTTTTGGTTCATTCGTTTTTCTGTATCCACCCGAAGAGGATGCCAGTGGGCATCGAAACTGTTGTGGAAATAAACTCTGTCTATTAGAGTGGGTTTTTATTATCATATTTTGACCTCCACGTTAAAAAAGTGAAGTTTTTTGCATTTATAGCATGTCTCCTACCACGAGATGCATATCAGCCAGTTCTTCAAAAGAATACTGCTCCATAATGTTCTGTAACATTACACGAGAGTGACACATGAAATGAAGGAAATAATTTTAGTTTCTAAAATGACAACTAACAAAATACTATTAAAACAACTAAACAACCATCTAAACAACCAGACAACTACGACTTTGATAAACTTTAATGACTTTCACTTTAATTGAATCGTCCTCGGCAAAAATACAATGTATCTCGGAAACAAAGCGATTGCTGATTTATGTTCATAGGAACTTTTTTGTTAACTTTGACGTCCCGAATGTGTATACTAATTTATGAAACATAATTTGATAACACCCTGTGTAGTAAAACCTCTCAATACTGAAATATATAAACCAAATGGATGTCGTTGTGGAGAGGTTGTTCGTTTGCCGATATTGTAATGTATATTCTAATTACCTATTTAGGCCCTCATTAGTTATTTATACAAGTACATACTTTATATAGTACTGCATATACAGTGTATTAAATGCATTACTAAAGTATTTCTCCGTGAGAGAAGAAACATTCTAGCCAATTACGCATCAGCTTTTAGCATGCCGCTTACTTTCTTGATCGGGGAAATGGCGGTAGAGACGAACGCGTACCAGCTCAGGCTGAGTTAGCGAAAACAACTCCTTATAACGATACGTGTTTTCGATAAAGAGGTTTTTCGAAATGCCCAAGGTGTTCGATAAAGAGAGGTTTCGTTATAGGGAGGTATCGTTATTTAGAGGTTTTACTGTAGGGCCTATATATAATTCTGGACAAGGGCTTGTTCCTAGGGAAGCGGCATTTCGAGATGAATAAAATGACAAACACTGGAACTGACATTCTTTAATTGCCAAACGTTTCGGGAGACCAAATTCCCATCTTCAGTGGTAGTCACAACTAACAATGTTTAATTAATAACTGGACCATAATCATTCAGAGTTGGTTTATTACTAAAAATGTAAA
>JAJOZX010002943.1:285000-302500 GCA_023014485.1 Bathynomus jamesi | reverse complement strand
TTTTTTCCTTCAGGGTTGAGGATGTTCCCTCTCTAGCCTTTAATTTGGGAACATGATACAGTCTTCCTTTTCTACTTTCTCCTGTTTTTTGGGGGTTATAGGGTTCAGAGTAAGATTAGGGACTAGTTCCTCCATTATTTTCTAAGTGTAAATAATGGTGTACCTCTCTCTTCTTCTTTCCGGTGAATAAAAGTTTAATTCACGTAACCTTTCCCTGTAATTTTGTTCTTTGCACCCATTGATCTTGGCTGTGAAGCTTCTCCGAATCCCTCCTAGCTGATTAATGTCTTCTTTTTTATATGGGGATGTTAGAACCAAGTAGTATTCCAACTTGGGTAGGATCAGTGTTTTCAATGGAGGAATCATTATATTCCTGTCACTTCTTTTAAAGGTTCTCAGTATCTGCCCAGTTATTCTTTTTGCTCTGTTTACGGCTATCTTATTTTGTGTTTAAAATTTCGCGTCATCAGTCATTACAACACCTAAATCTTTTGCTTTAGAATTTCTCTGAATTTCCTGTCCATTTGGGGTATAGTATTCCATGGATTTTAGGTCCTCCAACGTCCTCATCTATGTCAGTTAGCATGATTATGAAGAGTAATGGAGTTAATATTGTTCCTTGTGGTACTGAGCTAAGGACTTCTGATTCTGATAAAGATATTCCTTCAACTGTAATGACTTGCTGCCGCTCACTAAGAAAATTATATATCCATTTTCCTACTTTTCCTGTTATTCCCATATATTTCAGTTTATATGCTATGATTCCATAGTTACACTTGTCGAACGCTTTGGCAAAGTCTATGTATATTACATCATAGTTTTCATTACTCTCAAGTGCATCAATAATGCTATAGTGTTCCATTAGTTGTGATAGGCATGATCTGCCTGACCGGAATACATGTTGGTTATTATTTAATTTTTTTGAGTTTCCAAAAAGTCATAGACTTTTTCTCTAACTATTCTTTCAAATATTTTAGTGAGATGAGATGTAAGCGACACTGGCCTATAGTTTTTGGCCTCGGATCGATCTCCTTCATATATTAGAACTACTGTATGTTCGCTTTCTTCAGGATGCTCGGTATTTCTCCCGAGTCGAGTGATCGTCTCCATATCCAATATAGGAGCTTAGCGTTTGCATTCTTGCGGTTTTTGATCAGTGTGGCATTCCATTAGTTCGGTCCTGTCGCCGAATGTGCTTTTAGTTTCCCTATAGTTTGTGTAATATCATCTGTTGTAAAGTCGAAGTCCGCTATACTTTCCCCTTGTAGTTCTTCTTCAAAGAACGCGTTTCTATCGCATATTAGTTTATCAGTTTGGGGGATACTGAAAAATGATTCATACTGAGCTCTTAATATTTCAGATATCTCTGTTAGATCATCAGACAGAGCATTGTCTTCATTTTTCAAAGGTCCGATAGTCGCGTTATTTTTCGACTTCCTTTTTGCAAAATTATAGAAGTACTTTGAGTTAACCTTTGTCGCTCCTATAGCGTCGTTTCTTCTTTATCTGTATGCTTCTCAGTGAGGTCCTGTATGACGCAATCTATACTGTGCAGTTTATCGTTTAGTATTTTTTTGATATTGTTGTCTTTGCAGTTTCTTAATTTTACAGTCACTCTTTTTCTCTCGCGGAACATTGACCTCTTTTGTCTCTCGAACCTGCTTCTTTTTTCTCTTCGTTGCATTTTTGGGACATGTCTTTCCACAATTTCCAGCGTCTTCTCCTACATACATACATTGTTTCTGTATATATATATATATATATATTATATATATATATATATATATAAAACAGCTGGTGAAATCATCAGGAGTGCTCGATGACTGACTGTTCATGATCGCGATGAAAATTCTTGTCTCACTGTAAGTTAGGTTGGTTAGGTTAGATTATATATATATATATATATATATATATATATATATATATATATATATATATATTATTTTTTTTTTTTAAACATCTGATACTTTAAAAGGTTTGTATTTTTTTTTATTAACTGAAATAAAAGCATGAATTTTTTACTGTACTTTCTTGACATATGGGAATTATTCCCCTAGTGCAAAACATGCTCTATGTGATGTCCTCTCAGCTCATTAACTCTTTGTACACAAACAACAAAATTTTGCAGTACTTTGGATAGAATATCTGTTGAAATCTGAAAACTTTCTCGTTCAACTGGTTCTGTAATAGCTTCTATTGCGTGTGCATTCTGTTTGAACATTCAATCTTTCAAATAATTCCACAGATAAAAATCACACGGGTTTAGATCTGATGATGTTGGGTGGGTATGATATTCCTTTATCATGAACTGCCTGAAATCTGTTGGATAGAAGCGATCCGTCGAAAGTATCGTGTAAGTCTCATGAGCTGCACCCATGTGCAGAGAAGGTACAGCAAAGCTTTCATACTTTTATTTCAGTTATATATATATATATATATATATATATATATATATATATATATATATATATATATATTCGTATATACGCGAGTAACATCAGAATACGACATCCTCGGTTGGTTTATTTTATATATATTTTTTTGGCGTATGAGCTATTTTTTAGATTGTAGCTTGTTAAGAGTAGAGTGAAGTAAATTTAAGTTTGAAGAGAGAAAGAAAAACGTTATTGCGAAAAGACGGTAAATACGTATTCTGTTCAGACTCTCACAAAATTGTTTCTCAAACTAAATTGTCAATAAATTGGAAAAATTTAATTTCTTAACTTGATACGAAAGAGGAAGATTTCTCGTCTCGAGAAATTCCTTTTTTTTTTTTCTTTGTTTTCATCAGCTTTTTCTGATTTTTGTTTTCAGTTTTTTTACAGTTTCAAAAAAAAAAAATCGCCTAGAGCCGTTAAAATTCTGAAGAGCATAAAAAGTTACTAATTGGTACCAGTAATAAATTTTCAGAAACCAAAACCAATCATTAACGATTAGTAAATTTTTATTATTTAAATTTTTTTTTTCTAGGGGAACTTATTTCCGAAATTTTACATTAGCCTGACACCCTTTCTTTATTTTCCTAAAATTTAACTTCATTGAAATGGATCTTTTGTAAGTATGGATTTAACTATTTTGAGATAAAGACCAATGTACGGGGTGTTTCAGGTCGACCCTACAAATATGGAAATTGGTATTGGTATTTGGAAATAAGTTTGTATTTGGTATTTGAAGTTTGTCGTCGTAATTCCGCCAATTTCCATATTTCTAGGGTCGACCTAAAACACCCTGTATTACGGTTAATTTTGAGGTAAAGACCAATATATTATGGTTAATTTTGAGGTAAAGACCAATGTATTACGGTTAATAACAAATTAATCTTAAATTTTTATTTTGGGAATATTTCTCTCCGTAACTTATTAATATATTATGTTGACGATGACGCACTTTTTGATCACTTTCATAAAGGTGCCGAGACGATCCTTACTCCCTCTTAATGAAGCCAGCACCCGTAGCTCAGTGAGTAACGCCGCTTCCCTATGAACGAAGTGATGACACTGAGATCGGAGGTTCGAATCCCGATGGTGCTGCTAAATAATAATTCAGGAGTTAGCGCAATGAACCGCTTTCGTCTGACCTGAGCGCTGGGTTAGTTTCTAGTTCTCACTGATAATTTACCCCTTAATAAAATGTTATATTTATACTCCTTGTTTTCTCCGGCACACACACACACACACACACAATATATATATATATAATATATATATATATACACACATTGGGGCATTGGTTTCTGCGCGTATGTAGAGGAATTACGACATTTGTTTGAGTGAGGCCCGTGGTGTAATGGTTATCATATCTGACCGGCAATCGGAAGATCCCGGGTTCGATTCCCGGGTGGTTACCTCATTTTTTCATTTGTTTCGTTTTTTCGCTCTCATCTTGCGCGGATAATTCTCCTATACAAAGCGTCGTTCTTTACGTTAATTATACTGCGTGTTTGCAGTTATAATGTATATACACACACACATATATATATATATATATATATATATATATCTTCTGGATAGACGAATAGGTAGATATATAGGTATTTATATAATGAAAATGTTTTAATATATTTCTAAAAGAATTTCATTCAAATGTTGGTTTACCGTCCAGACATACATTGCACAATTATTGCACATTCTGTACTTTATTTGTTAAGAAACATATCTTTAAATAAATTGAAAATATATATATATATTATGCATGATAGTACCAGAGGAAAGGACTTCTGTACAGGACTGTACATAATTTACTAATTTACTAATCCGTAACTAAAATTCCCATTTTATTTACCTGTAAATTACAAACGCACGTTTATCTACTCTTTAGGAAAATGTTGAAGTTAAAATATACAGGGTGTTTGAGGTCGACCCTACAAATATATATATTTAAATCTATTTAAATATAGCTAAATATATTCAACTTCAAATCCAAAATACAAATTCCGCCAATTTCCATATTTTTAGGGTCGACCTGAAACACCCTGTAGTTCGATTTTTCGTTTAAGTTAAGAGATTTATGGATTTTGAACGTAATCTACTAATGTACTTGTTTTGAAAGCTCAACTTATATATATATATATATATATATATATATATATATATATATATATATATATATATATATATATATAGTGATGTAGCGGATGTCATTTTTTTCACATCCGCGGATGCGGATGCGGATGAGGATGTTTGATTTCAACATCCGCGGATGCGGATGCGGATGTCTACATTTTCGTTATTTTTTAGGATATATTCGAGATTTGTTGTGTTTAACGTATATAATAAGTTATTATATAGAGAGAGCTGTAGCTATAATGTAGTATAATTGATTAATTGTACAATAATTGCTGTACTTTTCTCTGAACATATAAAATAATATCAAGCATCTAACTAATATAGAAATCAATTAGTGAATTCGTCTGCAAATAAATTCGTTATATTTTGTTAAGTTTCAGCCACAATTAGAAACCATAATTGTGTTACCAGGATGCGGGACGTGAACCCAACTCAAATGCACCCCACCGACCTCTTTCCCCAACCTCCACCCTTATAGAAAGAGATCTTTAATTAGCTTGATAACTATTTATATTAAGTTTAAAGTTTTATTAGGCATATTTATAAATGAGTAATTAAAATAAAGTAAACTAAGATGTTCATCGTTTAATGTTCTTTTCATCATATATTAATCCAGCACTGCTAAATAATCTCTCGCTTGGTACGTTTGTTGGAGGACAGGCTAAATGTTTCCTTGCAAGCTTACTCAAGTATGGATAGATATTCTGCGTATTTTTCCACCAACTAATAGGATTGTCACATGCAGCCAGGCGTTTTTCTTGGTGATAGCTCTCGATCATTTTTACTACATCTTTTGACATCGCGTAGGTCTCGTCATTGCTGCTTGACTCAAGAAACTGAGAGACAGATTCTGTGATAGATTTGCTTGTTGAAGGTGTTGGTTCTGTCACTGAAACTTATTCTTTTGGTGGGTGGCGAAGCGAAAGATTCAAGAGATTGAAGCTCTTCAACTGCTTTGCCAAGTGATGATTTAACTCGTTCTAATGTACTAGGTGAAAATAACTTAGCTTTGTAACGTGGATCTAAGTAGGTTGCAAGAGAGTAACTTCATACAAGAACAGCCTCTCGTCTTGTCGCTTGCATCACTTTTGCGCACAATGAACTAGTTCTATTAATATAGTAGAATTTGATAATTTCCGCTTATTAATGACGTTTTATCTCAACGGTCCACATCCGCACGACATCCGCAGTCCAAAGTGCGGATGCGGACGCGGATGCGGATGCAAGAAAATGTGCGGATGTTCCGCGGATGCGGATGCGGATGTGACCTACATCACTAATATATATATATATATATATATATATATATATATATATATATATATATATATATATATTGTGTGTGTGTGTTATTTTATGTGCAAGAATAGCTTTAGTTTTGGTCATAATACAACCTGATAACCACGAATTTCCTCTCTCTCTCTCTCTCTCTCTCTCTCTCTCTCTCTCTCTCTCCTCTATATATATATATATATATATATATATATATATAAAAGTATACTTGTATGTAAAAACAAATCCTCCTTATATTTAATTGCAGATTTAAATATTTGAAACCTGAAAACAAACCCCGATACTCGGTTCCCCTCCCTGTCTCGTATCCCGCCTCACGCACTCAGTCTGTCTTCGCGTCTTCTCACCCATTTCTTAATTTTATACGATCGAGAGAGTGAGAGAGTAGAGGGAGAGGTAAGAAGAAGCGGGGAACTTACCCACTTATCCACCTACGCGCGAGGCGCTACCAACTCATTTCATATTTTAGGAAAGATTTCAAAGGAGGATGACTCGATGAGTAAAAGCCTCGATGTAAATTTAGCTCCGCTCTGTCATAAATTGTATTGAATCGCACCTGCTTCATTTTTTAGGTATCTAATCTCTCTCTCTCTTTTTTTTTTCATCTTACCATTTTAATAATTTTTAAATTTTTACCGTGTACTTATTACCGCAAACACTTACTTCCTCATTCAAAAAAAATATTATATTTTTAAAAGTATTATTTATCATCTCTTTTTTTTTTCTTTCTCTTTTTTGGTGCAAGTATAAATACACGTTTTAAATGGTGTAACTTAAGGCAGTGATAGAGTTTTTAGCGTTTTTTAGTTTTCATTCAATGCGAAAACAGGTTAGGTTCCTTCTGAAAATATTCTTGCATTTTCGCTGTTATATAATCCTTATCAATGTATATCATCTGTTTCCGCAAATATTTCTTTTAATTTGAATATATATATATATATATATATATATATATATATATATATACAGGGTGGCGCAAAAGTAGCGCATCATAGGAATTTTCAGTGTTGATTATAATATATATATTTTTTTCTTTTAGGTAGGGGATGGTTGCGAATTAACAATAGACGAGAGGGTGACCTTGATTTTAATGTATGGAATACCAGGTACTACAAATCGATGAATCTCAACAGAATTTAAATTCTGTACCGATTCATCGATTTGTTGTACCTGGTATTCCATACATTAAAAACCAAGCTCCCCTCTCGTCTATTGTTAATTTCGCAGCCATTCCCTACCTAAAAGAAAAAAAATAATATATTATAGTCAACACTGAAAATTTCTATGATGCGTTACTTTTGTGCCACCCTGTATATATATATATATATATATATATATACTGTATATAGGGAGGGTGTCCCGTAAGTCCGATCTGATAGAAAAATTTAGGTGCTACTATAGCGTGATTCCTACCGGTGACTTCGATACTATAGGGTGATTCCTACCCGTTTTGGTTCGAAACTACAGTACTGTAGAGTGTGATTCCTATCCAAAGTATAAATGAAAATATAATAAATATAAAATGCTATTTATTATTCAATTTTATTTATTTAAAAAATAGTTTCGGTGCTACTATAGTATGGACATTGGAATGTAAACAAGCAATTAGTAAACAAGGTAAGAAGCTATAATTAAAAGGTAGACCGCCGAATCGAGGTAGGAATCACGCTATAGTAGAACCAAAATTTATTTTAGATTAAATTTCCAAAAGTAATAGATTAGAACTAAAACAATTGTTGAAATTGATGTCTTGTTTTGGGACCTTTTTTTTGTTGCAGGTAGAATAACACGCAATGGTTAATATGGAAATGAGTTACACTCGTGAGGAAAAGGCCTCCGCTTTATTTCTAATATATTACTTTCGTAAATTTAATTTAAAATACATTTTCCTATGAGACTGGACTTATGGGACACTCTGTATACACACACACACACACACACACAATGTGGTGGGTGTATATACATTATACGTGATATTATATAAGAATGCCAAAACAACGTTTAATTTACTGTAACCGAAACTTACCAATAAAAAGGTTTTATTTACATAGTTTTACACTTTAAATTGCTTCATTTTTTATTTATTTTTTTTTAATTTGCAAAACATAATATAAATACATGAAATTTGAAGAAAATGTAATGTGGTTTCGGAATAAATTCATTTACTTGCGCGTCGAAAATTATTGAAGTATCTCGCATCGGTTGGTGAGGCGAGAAACAATATTTGATTCATTTAATCGTTAGTATCACTCGAGGACTTAAATTATTGGCAGACGTTCTTAAATTTAACTGACACAAGTTTCTTCTCTCTTTTTAGACACTTCTGCGGTAAATATTTACACGGTCCATGCGAGATGTTTGCCTTATATTTATTTATTTATGAGCAATTCACGGGAAGGGATTAATCTTTTGCTATTATGTTAAAATTATGTGAAGGTAAATAACCCCCATATGACATTTAGAGTTACGCACGCACACACACACACACACATATATATATATATATATATATATATATATATATATATATATATATATCAGGGTTCCCTCAGACTATGAAACTTTAGTGAGGAATTTTGATGCATAATTAATTGCATGATGCAGGGTCCCCTCACAAGGTCTAGCTTTTTCTAAGGCCACAAAGGTTTTGTATATCTATTAAGTTTCACACACACACACACTGACCAATGAAGAAGGGTTGTGGGGTTCATTTGCTAGGGATGTGAGGGAATCAGTGAAAGTCCCCATTATCTCGGGACCTAATTAAGTTATTTGTACGAGATTTTGAATGCATTCTGAGGATGTAATTTTACTGAAAACGATTTATAAATAAGAGTGAAATTTGATAGGCCGACTCCTTTAAGAATGTTAATTTAAGTAATAAGTTTTGAAGACTTGCAATGTTTTGGAGAGAGAGAGAGAGAGAGAGAGAGAGAGAGAGAGAGAGAGAGAGAGATACTCGTACTATCTGTTTCATGCTTAACATATTTCTAAAATCCTTTGGTTCTCTGTTCTGATGAAAAAGCCTTGACAACGCGAATATTCTTTTCTAGTTTGCACCATTAAATAAATTAACCTTTTAATCCATTTTAAGTGCAATGACCACGCGACACGGGTTCGAATCCCTCTAGCTCCTACTCACTTTATTGCTCTTTCCGTTTCCAATAGCCTTTTATAACGCTCATACTCCGTTCCCGCTTGTCATGCGTATAGAACCTATTTGGCTTATCAAGATTTCATTTGAAGTGAGGCCTTGATATCACTTCAGCCATGATAAATTTGGTTCTCTCTCACTACTTTTAATATTTATAATACGAACGAATGAACATTATAATACTCTTTATTAGAAAAATTATTGTCGCATACGCGCTGTAGCAAATCTGATCTAATGTGCAATATTTTTCTTTTTATCATTCAAGGTTAGGATGGATATTTATTGAACGCAATTACTGAACCAAACTGCGTGATATATATATATATATATATATATATATATATATATATATATATATATATATATATATATATATATATATATATATATATTAGTGAATTTTATTTAGCAAAGCATATAATTGGTATTTATCATAAACAGTAGAAATTTGCAAATGAATTGAGGATGGTCTATGAACGCTTAAAATCATGAGTAACATCATTTACCAATTTATTGAAAACGTGCCTCTGTATTTGCTCTCTTTTCGGAGAAAAGTTGAGCAAACAAATCGGAAGTTGGGATGACTTAAGCCTCGTTGAAACGCTGCCTAAAAAATGGAATATTTACCGTCGTTGCGAAATATATTAAACGAATATTGAAAGTAAACAAACAATTGTATCGATTCAAATATTTATCATGTTAAGATGTTATTCAATATATCATTCGAAAATGCTTCCTCAGCTTTGCAAAGTTGCGAGGTTACAATGAAAAAAGGTACGTTTTTGTTGATTCTGTTAAGTTTATTTGTTCTATTTTTAATTGTTACAATTAGAACTAAAACAAATGTTCATATTAATGTTTTGTTTTGGGACCTTTTCTTTTGTTGCAGGTAGAATAACACGCAATGGCTAATATGGAAGTGAGTTACACTCGTGAGGAAAAGGCCTCCGCCTTTTAGTGCCTCGTAGTGGACGTCCTCGTTCTTCTATTGGCGAAGATAGTTTCGAAGCTGTTCTTGCTAAATATCAAAGCAGCCCCATGAGCATTACGAAATATTGTCCAGGGAGGGGGAAGCAGTCACGTGTCTTTGTACAGAAACTAGAAACGACGTAGGTTTCACTAGTACAAAGGTAGTACAGTTCAGGAACTGCATGGAGATGACACCGATCGTAGGGTGGCGTTCTGTGAATAGGTATCACAACGGGTGGAAGAACAAGCCACACTGCTCTCCGATATTTCATTCAGTGACGAGGCATGTTTTCAACTAAGGGCACAGTAACCATAATTTTCGATATTGGAGCGATGATAATCCATACTGGACCGAAGATACACGTACTCAGTTGATCCAAGGATTATAGTGTAGGACATACTTTTGAGACCATACTTTTTTTTAAAGAAATGCAAACGGTGACACACACTTAGCAATGTTAGAAGAGGTCTTACATACTTAACTGGATGAAATGCCTTTGCAAACCCGAATGAACTTTTGGTTTCAGCAAGATGGGGCTCGATCCTATTACGCATGAATTGTTCAAGCAATGGTTGGATGAAATTTGCATAGGAGGTGATTGGGTGAGCGGTCCAGTAGAATGGGCTCCGAGGAGTCAAGATTTATCCCCGCTAGACTTCTTCCCCTGGAGACATGTAAAGTCGGTTGTTTACTAGACAACACCACGAACAATTCAAAAATTAAAAGACAACCTACCACAAGAATGGAACAACATTAGTAAGGATGTCCTACATAACGTTCAATGTAGCTTACGTAATCGAATTTACATGTGTCAACACCTGGATGACATGCAATTTGAACATTTATTGTCTTCACAACAATAATTTATGGTAACAGACTTTCGTTACACCATATATACTGTATATACAGGGCGTCCCCAAAAAATGTATACACACTTTAAATACTTATAAAGGCAGTGTTTATTAAAATACATTTCATTTTCAAAATGTAATAGAATCTACAGACAATTTAATTGTTTTGTCAACGCCTGTTTTCAAACTGACGTCCGTTCTGGTCCAGGCACTGCTGATAACGCGAAGCAATGGAATCGCAAACATCACGAAACATTTCGTTTGGTATTTGTGTGCATTCTCGTTCAATGGCTGCTCTCAATTCAGCGACTGTTGCAGGTTTTATAGCGTAGACTTTGTCTTTTAAGTATCCCCATAAAAAAAGTCTAGTGGTGTGAGGTCTGGTGAACGCGGAGGGTATTCTACGAAACCCCTTCGTCCAATCCACATCCACATCGTGCCAAGTACCACTCGCAATACTCCACTCTTCGGTCCGGATCATCTTCATTAATAGCATGGACTAATCTTGGAATGTAACTTTTCCATTGACAGCGCTTCAAAATGCGTTGGACAGACGATTCTGAAATTCCTACCTCACGACTCGCTTGCCGCACAGATTTTCTTGGACTTTGGTGATACGTTTCCAGTACTCTTTCTTGCTTTGTGGGGCTTGTCGATGTCCGTGGTCTTCCGGAACGCTCTTGTGGACATTCTGAACAGTTCCATCGGCTTCAAACTTATCTCTAATTCGAGTGATGGTAAGTCGCGTTGGTGGATCTGTTTGAAACTCCCTCCTAAACTGTCTTTGCACTTCAACTGCGTTTTCACACTTCCAGTAGCATTTTAGAATGAATTTCCTTTGTTCAAAGCTTAGTCTGACTGCCATTATTAATTCTAATGGGTTTAACTTGGAAAGAAAGAAACATCAATTGAGCTATCAGCTGTTAAAGTGTGTATACATTTTTTTGGGACGCCCTGTACATATATGTATATATATATATATATATATATATATATATATATAAGGGGAGCCCAGGAAACTTGCGCGAGCATTTTTATATATATATATACGAGTATTATATATATATAAAATTCGCCCTTACCAGGGGGTTTGAACCCATCACCTCTTGAGTAGAAGGTGAGGAGGCTAGCCACTGCACTACGACGGGATATAATGTTATAATGTTTCAAACCAACAAGGACCCTAGGATCCACTCATGGCTGTGTTTGTAATTGTGTATTGCGCATGTCGTCCGTGGTGGCGGAGGGGACCTACAATTTTACGTGGGTTCCGAACCACAAAAACCTTAATTTTACTACGTTAAACTATACCCAATCTATCAACATATGCGTCTAATCGATTTTTAAACATATTTATAGAGGTGCTACTAATTACTTCTACCGGCAAACTCTTCCAGCTATTTATGTACAAAAGTTTTTTCCAACTGCTGTCTCGAACCTTCTACTTGGCAGCTTACACCCGTTATTTCTAGTTCTATTATATTGTGCTATTTCGAAGAAGCTATTTCTATTTACGTTATCGAACCCATTCATAATTTTAAAAACCTGGATTAGATCACCCCTTAGCCTCCTAGTCTCGAGTGTAGTCAATTTTAACTCCTTATCCCTATCTCCGTACGACTTCGACCTAAGCAATCATCTTAGTTGCTCGTCTTTGAACTCTTTCGATTTTGTCTATATCTTTGCGCATATGCGGATTCCAAAATTGGATCGCGTCCTCCAAATGGAGTCTAACTAATGATTTATAAAGAGGAACAATAATATCGCGCGATTTGTACTAAAATTTCGTAGCTATAAAACTTAGCACTTTGTTCGCCTTATTGACCGCTGCTGTACTTTGTTTTCGCCACTTTTAAATCACCAGTGACTATAACTCCTAAATCTTTTTCCTGTTCTACGCTTGCCAACTCCTTCCCTGACATTCTATATGCAAAATTACCGTTAGGCGAACCTATATGTAAAATTTTGCACTTATCGACGTTAAATCTCATTTGCCATGTGACTGACCAATCTACGACTTTATTCATATCTTCCTGGATTTTACCTCTATCTTCATCATTAATCGCCCTCCCACCCAACTTCGTGTCATCCGCAAACTTTGAAACTGTACTGACTACGCTGACATCTAAATCGTTAATATATATGAGTTAACACAACCTGTCATATATTTAAACAACCTAGGAAACGCATAACGCTATCCCATTCAGGGGTATTTTACATGTTAACCTTCCCGCACTCGAATAAATGACCAGCGTTTCATTCAAACTGTCTGGCGCAACGCTAGAACCCCATAAATTGAATATCATGCATGAATGTACACGATTTTTCATGATAAAAATTAAAGTTATTTTTTACTACCTTCTGCAGCATCACGGCTCATTTGCGGGATTTGATGGAGGAAAGAGTTGCTTTTTACTCTCAACCTGCCCTCGTAGCCCGCTACATATGGCCGGTTAAGGACTTTGAGCAAGAACCTGTCCAGCTGGTTCTTAAAATTATTGAAGTTGTTGTACTGGAGTTATTTATTTTCATTTACTTTTCATCGTTTAGTTGAAACTTTTAGGCAAGTTAACAACCTTAATACATATACAGGGTGTCGAGAAAATAATACTGGGATTTTAAAGTTATGGGCAGACTGGACGCTCTTCAAACAGCTGGTCGGTGGGCTATTTTTGCCGCTACCTTCCAGACTGTAACAGTTAGAAGAACTGTCTTAGAAAAAGTAAATGTCTCGATACAGTGACGTCATTCTCGACATACTGAGAGCCTTTAAAAGAAGGTACAAGAATGTAATGCTTCCCTTGTTGAAAACACTGATCATACCAAAACTGGAGTGTTGTTCAATCTTAACGTTTTAACTTTACTTAATTTAATTGAGTTTGAACAACCGTTCAGGTGTTTTAAATCAGAATTTAAAAAAACGCCACTGTATCGACATATTTACTTTTTCTCGGACAGTTTGTAGAAGGTATAGCGTGTCGGAAAGATTTTTGGGCTTGTTGTAGTCTGGAAGGCAGTGTCCAAACGTTCACAATTTAGGTTTCAATAGTAGGTCTATCCATATACGTGTATGAAGTTACGCCTCTAAATCTCGATATTTTCTCGACAACCTGTATCTGAATGGTGAAACAAAAGCAGTAAGGTTAGGTTAGATCAAGTTAGATGGCTTTGGTTATAGTGCAGTAGTGTTAGGTAGTTAGAGTAGATTATCTCGTATTAAATTAAAAGATTATCTCATATTAATTTAAAAGATGTTGAAGTAAAACTAATTATAAAATTCAAAATGTCAAACTGTCATTTTCGTTGATTTTTTCTTCATGGATGACTGTCAAAACAATACCATTGAATTAATTAAGTCTCTTATAATAGTATCGTCTTTCTTGTATTCTTTGTATCTCCTTTGTGTTATCACTATAGTATCTCTTTCAAAGGAATAATTAGATTTAGAAAATGAAGCACCTTTTATAGTTAAGAATAAAGAGCAGTAGAAAAAAATTGTTACGGTTTTTAAAAAAAATGGATTTACAATATTTAAGGATAAATGTCAGTATAAAATGCAAATTTAGCCCATTATACCTGAGAATTTCCAAGGCTGATAATAGCGTTAATAAAGAATTCTGAAGATAGATGACGTATATATTGATTTTATTTGAAACTGAGACTAACATGACATATTTTAAGTGACTAAACAGACGTGCGTCATTGTCTGAAAAGGCTTTACAGAATAAGGATTTATGTAAAGAACATTTTTCCTGTGTGAAAATTAATTGATTTTACTTATTAAACACACACACACACACACACACACACACACACACACGCACCATTATGTACGAAATGAGTTTAAATTCATACATTTATAATTACTGTTCCAGCCGAAATGCTTGCCTCTTCGCCTAAACTCAACAACCAAAAAAAGCTTTAAGCGTCATACGACGCTCCGAAGTGATAATGAAGTAATATTTTACGGCAAGTAATTAGTAGGCTGCCTTCCTGCAGTCAAACGCAAATGAAGAATTATGGAGCACCTCTTTCTCTCTCACTTAAATGACTGCAAATAGAATCATGTTTACCGAATGAGTTACTACGCACAGTATTTAAATGCCTTATACTTTCAATTTATTTTTTCGAGTTTCTGGTTTTAGGAATCTGCTTCATCAACTTAAACTTTAAAGCGTCAGACACAGTGTTATACTTAAAAGCGGAGGATAGTCTTTTGCATTTCGTTTCCAAAGAATATTTCAAAATTTCTAACACCGGTTTTAAGGGAGTACAATGTCATGTGGTTTTGAATTTCTGGTTCTAGTCCAAAACGAGTTGAGGTGAATCATGGAAATGAATGATGAGCAAACGTATTTATTGATCCGATAATGCGAGCTTTATTTAGAACCTTATGCGGATCGGCTTTAAAAGACTGTTTTTCTACCTATAGATAACAAGGTCGAATTCCACATAAGATCGACCACATGCTTTATATATATATATATATATATATATATATATATATATATATATATATATATATATATATGATGAATAAAACCACGAAGGAAAGGAAACACAAAATGGTGCTCAAGCACAGATTTGTAAGGAAAAATATCGATTTTTAGCACAAGATCAAATGAATTATAAAAATACAAATTTATACTGGAAATCTGCCCGGGTTTTAACACTCTGCCTTTTTGGTTAAGTTTCGATGTATATAAAAATAGAATTAAAATTAAAAGTTAATAAAGTAGCATACAAGTTTACCAAAGATTTAGCATTCTACCCTTCTTATCTAAATCTGTTTTGAAGGAATTCAAAACAACAGGATCGAGTTGAAAAAGACCTTTGCTTATGTTGAAGTTATTTGAAAGTTGGATAATGGCAGACTCAAGAATATTTCTATTAACAATGTTGCTAGAATGGAATAAAACTGAAGCATTATTCCAATCAATACAGTGGGATAACTCTGACAAATGGACAAAAAGGGCACTGGACAACTGTCCTGTTCTAACGGAATATTGATGCTGTTTTATACGTGTGTGCAAATCCTTTCCCGTCTGACCTATGTAAAAGGAATCACATTGTTTACACCCCATTTTATAGATAATGCCTGAATTATTGGTAGGGCTATTTTTTACTATGATATTTTTCACAATATTGTTATATGAAAATACTACATTAATATCCAAAAGTTTAAGTACATTAGCAATGCCTAAAAAACCCGGGAAAAATGGAAGTACTACAATATTTTTTGACAAAGTACGAGTGTTATTATTGACACGATAGAAAGTTCGTTTTGCCTTGTTGAGACAAGATTCCATAAACGCAGATGGATAACACAGATCACTTCCAATACCGTTGATTTTTTCCAATTCGGCATCGATGTATTCCGGACTGGCGATCCTAAGGGCGCGGAGAAACATTGATGAAAAAATGGCCTTCTTGGTGGGGGTGTCATGTCCCGACTATTCCGTTAGAACAGGACAGTTGTCCAGTGCCCTTTTAGTCTATTTGTCAGAGTTATCCCACTGTATTGATTGGAATAATGCTTCAGTTTTATTCCACTCTAGCAACATTGTTAATAGAAATATTCTTGAGTCTGCCATTATCCAACTTTCAAATAACTTCAACATAAGCAAAGGTGTTTTTCAACTCGATCCTGTTGTTTTGAATTCCTTCAAAACAGATTTAGATAAGAAGGGTAGAATGCTAAATCTTTGGTAAACTTGTATGCTACTTTATTAACTTTTAATTTTCATTTTATTTTTATATACATCGAAACTTAACCCTTTACTGCCCAAATATTTTGTAGGGTTAAGTTATGAATGCGTGTATTTGAAAGGTTACAAATTTGTCCTTTTGGGCAATAAAGGGTTAACCAAAAAAGGCAGTGTTAAAACCCGGGCAGATTTCCAGTATAAATTTGTATTTTTATAATTCATTTGATCTTGTGCTAAAAATCGATATTTTTCCTTACAAATCTGTATGCCTCTCTGTTAATCCTTTAATTTTTAATTTTTATTTTTACTTCTCCGTTTATTGCATATATATATATATATATATATATATATATATATATATATATATATATATATTATATGTATACTGGTGAAAGAGAGTTTCTTGAGTCTTCCATTTCATATAGCCAGGTAAACCCGCCTCATCTGGGATTGTCTTGAACCAGGTGTCTAATTTTCTTTTGTAGCCTTCGTGTCCCGAAGTGCTTTGGAAAACTGGTTGAGTAGTTTGGCTAACAACAGAGCTGTTTTCCTTCAGGGTTGAGGATGTTCTTTGACTATTCTTTAGTTTGAGAACGTGATACATTTTTCGGTTTCTTATTTTCCACTGCATGTTGCGTGAATGGTTATAGGGTTCAGACTGAGAGTAGGAACTAGTTTTTCTATTATTTTACATGTGTAATTATAGTATACCTCTCTCTCTCTCTCTCTCTCTTCTCTCCTCTCTCTCTCTCTCTCTCTCTCTCTCTCTCTCTCTCTCTCTCTCTCTCTCTCTCCATATATATATATATATATATAATATATATATATATATATATATATATATATATATAATATATATATATATATATATATATATATATATATATATATAGATAGATAGATACATAGATAGATAGATAGATCGATCGATAGATAGATAAATAGATAGATATGGATGT
>JAJOZX010002943.1:250000-280000 GCA_023014485.1 Bathynomus jamesi | reverse complement strand
CGTGAAACGAAAACGACGAAGTAAAGTAAAGTTTTTAAGAGCCTATTTAGAAACTATTTAGAAATCTCAAAAGAAATTTCTAAGGAGTTTCTAAATAGACCCGACTACGTGTCGTTACCATTTGTATATGTACAAACTGTACCATTTAAAAGTGTATTTCCTTGCGTAAAAAAGGTGTATGATGAAGGTTATAGAATTTGAGGATTTGATGTCCAATATTATTATGGTTATTACGGATGATAGTATGATTAATATAACCTTCTTCATTCTTTAATTGGACTCATTAGCTCGTCTTTAGAATCTAATCTGATTAACTGAGTCGTACAATTTTTGCTCGGCACGTACAATCCATCATCACATTATCACTTTGACACTCTTACACAAACATGAATGGAGCGATGCATTTTAATAATTTTCATAATTATTATAAAATAGAATTATTTTAGAAGTCTTCGTGTAAATATGAATCTTTCTCTTTAAATATGAATATTTTTTTTATGTATGTATTTGTAATCCCATTTGAAATGTTATTTTAAACGTAAAAATTTTGTACAGTACAAAGGGATGAATAGACTGAAGTTTGTGTCAGTGGCTAAAGTTGACACGTTATTACCTGAAGTTCACGTGTCACTGCTTAAATTTAAAAAAAATAAATAAATACAGTTGGACTCTTGGTTGTAGGATTTTTTCTTTTTCGCTCAAAATTTGGGTCATCGTCCTATCTTTGGTATCCTCCACCGTAAACCGACGGAAAAGCACAACCGTAAAGATGACTGTTTTTTTTTCACTTAAGATGCAAAGCCTTTCCAGATTAAGTTTTATAGTAAAATACAGCAAATCGGATATAAGAATACTTTTACTTGGAATAATTTTTTTCCTTTTCTTAATACTTAAAATTTCTAACTGATTTCAAACTTTTTAATTCTGTCTTTAAAAAGTTTTTAAAAATCTTCATTAATATTCCAAATTAAACTTTGAACTTCAAACTTTACTACTTGATTATTAGCATAATGTATTAATATTTAATGTATTACTATTAACGCCTTAATAATATTAACATAATATTACTATATACATCCTTTTAAGAATATACCGTTCGCTTTACTGACTTTACTGTAGCTAGCTCCAGACGATTTCCTCAAACTTTTCCAAATTGCGACCTCCCTTCAAGCTTGTCTTATCTACTTGCAGCTCCTGCACATTATACTGCCATTTTTTTGTTTTCCCCAAAAGCCTCACACATACTTTTGAGGATCCCGACCCACAGTTTTAGAAACAATGTATTAAACAATTGTTTACCGTTTTAAATAAATATTGAATGCAACTTCTAATATGAAATCTCTCTCTCTCTCTCTCTCTCTCTCTCTCTCTCTCTCTCTCTCTCTCTCTCTCTCTTTCTCTCTCTCATATATATATATATATATATCTAAGAGATAACGTTCCCATTCGTAAAGAAATGAAGATAATGTTGAAGTGTTTTAAACAGGAGCTGCATTTTATGTATGTAACTCGTCTTACAAGAATTCGTAAACTTTAATCCGTTTCATAATTCTAAATAACTCCGATTCAGGTGAGTTGTAAGCAGAGATCAAAAGGTAAGAAAGAAAAGAAATTCGTGGAACAGAAACTGGAAGACTATTAGAAGAAAAGCAATCTGGGTTTATGCTCAAAGTTGGAAAATAAGGAGAAGGGAGAAGCAGGGGAAAGGCAAAGAGAGTCAAGGAGCGTCAGGAAGAGACGAGGAGTGCTATTGAATGCCAGAAAAAAGAAGAAAGGAGAGAGAGAGAGAGAGAGAGAGAGAGAGAGAGAGAGAGAGAGAGAGAGAGAGAAGAGAGAGAGCAGGAGCTTCTTGATGGGCAAGCTCGCGACTCTCACTTAAGAGATGGGGCTGAGATAGGTAGTGAGAAGAGGATAATAGAATTAATACGATGAAAGCGGAAATCTGGTTATAATTTATCTCATTAAAATCTTGGCATAATCCCGAATTAAATATTTCCCAAGAAAATTTATTTTGAATATATGATTTTTTTTATAGCTTAAAAATTTCGTTTTTTCTTCAATTACTCTTCAAACGCACAATTTATGAGTATTTCTAATAAATATTTTTGACGTAATTGGATTATATACATTCAAATTAACGTTTTTTTATACGCAGTAAACATTTTTACATATTCGTAAATGTAATTTAATTATTAAATTTTCCGGATTTCGTAAATATTTATTGAAATGGATAAAGCATATACTACCGCATAATAGTGCATAATTAATGAATACTTTGTTACTTTAAATAGAGGAAAACTCTTTGTGGCGAATGATATATATAAAAAATATATATATATATATATATATATATATATATATATATATATATATATATATAATATAATGTATATATTTATCGTCCACTTTCATACAATCATACAATTTTGGTAACACTAAACTAAAAATTTAATGCTGCCATAAGAAAGGGGCAAGAAGGAACTAATATTTCTCTGTTGGTCTCCATTTTTTCATCATAACGTATTTCACCAACGTTTCAGTTGTGTTTTTAAAAGCGAGATAAAATATTTACCATTATTTCGTAGCTGTTTTTATTTATTTGTTTTCATTTCGAAAACTTTAATACATTAATTTGGTTATGAAAGAAAATTACATAATGAATAAGTGAAGGGAATTCTTTGGGAACTTCCCTTCCCGTATAATTAATGTTTATTTACTTGAAAGGGAGAAGTAATTATTTCAGAGGCTTAGAAAAAAAAACCCTCTTCAGATAACTTTAATAAGGAAATTTAATTAAAAATATAAAAATTTACATTTGCTGCTTTTACGGCATTTTGGATATGGCTGTAAATGAGAAAACTAATAAAAAGAATATAGTTTTAATAAGGAGAGAGGAAGGGATGTTATTCATACCCTACGAGGCCTTAGGGTATCTTCAAATTTTTAAGTTTCGCTCTCACTGGTTCGTGGTACGGAAAGAAGTTAAATTCTTGACCTTATTTTGGAATCTCTTTCCTCTTTTTACGTGTTAAACAAATTGACCGAAATGAGTTGGGAAATGGGGAAGGAGGGGGGGGGGTGAGCGGAGAGAAGGTAGGCCTTCCTCTTCGAAATTCCCTGATGAATAGTGACATACTGGGGACCTTGGCCTATTTGCTAGTTTCCCGTATTTCATACGAGTCTCTGTAGTATTGGTATTAATGATACATCCGTATACTGCGTACTAAGTTCCATTTTAAAGGAGTCACTTCTGAATGGGACGTGAAAGTCGCTGCTGTTTTACAACCATTACGCTTAACGGTGTATGTGCTGTTGCGTCCTTAGAAAAATGAGGGAAAGAAAAGCAAAATCAGTTGGTCCGTAGGGGGCGCAACGTTTGCTTCATTCTGTATAGAACACTTAGATTATCTGGTAAGGAATGAGTGGACTCAGAGGTTAAATAAAAATGTAATAATGGGAAGCGCAAAAACAAGAGAAAATAGTCTAAGAAAATTTAATTAGATTTACGTTGTTATATAAGTAAATGAGGACACAAATAAGCGATCAGAAATGTTTTCTGATAATAATAATAATAATAATAATAATAATAATAATAAAACTAGATGAGGGGCTTGTTTCACTTCCTTTTCAAGGCCTACCATGTGGCTTATATGACCGATCCGAATGTTGCGAGCATCAACTGATATTATTCTCGACATTCGAATGGACACTCGTTTCTAACAAATGAAAACGGGTAAAATGTTCCGCAAAACAACTGTAAAATTTGTCCCATTTTGTAAGAAAAAACGGGGGAAAGAATCTCGTTCTTACCCTTAAGAGTTTTCTTAGGACATACAATTTATTATCATGATTACTACTGCAGGTACTACATCGCCGAAAGTGTCAAGTCATATCGAGAGACATATTGTGCGGTTCAAAAGGCCACATCATTGAGAAATTAATCCTTCATGTAAAACCTCTAACTTATAACATAAAAAAGCTTAAGAGCTGCAAACGTTTTAATGTGCGTTTGAATCGACGCGAGATTTAACCCTAGAAAGCCAGCATGGTCTATTACAATAAAAGTACATTAATTTTTCTGGAAATGATGTCTTCTATTGTACGCAAATTAATTTTTATTTTTGTTTAGTACCAGTCAATTGTTTAACCCTTTAACGCCGGAATTGTTTGTAGGTTAAGTTATGGATGCGTGTATTTGAAACGTTATCAATATGTAGCTTCGTCCTTTTAGGGTTAATTCAAACCATACCATAAGTTTAAGTTTCATTATGGGGTTACATAGACTTTACACTAGTCACTTTGTGACAGGCTTTCTAGGGTTAAGGCGTGGCGAGATTTAAATCGCTGACTGAAGCTGATCTTTCAGTACAGCCCTTTAATAAATAAACCAAGTGAAAATTAACGTATATTAAACGAATAGTAATATTTGTTTTTTCAACTTCGTAACTGCATAGGTCATGTGACGGAGGGGAACTACATCTTCATGTAGGATTCGAACCAGGAGTCGCTACGTCATCTGAACACTGGGCAGTTATCCATCCAACTACTGAACAGATCCAACGTTGTTTAACCTTGTTGATCTAACGGGAAACGGTGCTGCTACGTGGTCACGACGTAGCCTATATATTAAATTTAGGCCAAAGATTTGTTATTTGATGGCCAGATTTACGTTCAATGTACCTCATTACATAAAAGTTGCATGACTACTGATCTTAACTAAGACAAGCGCGAGCAAGCTTACGAAACGCATGTTCATTTGATTAAAATTTTCCTGCTAAAATTTAAATATAATAATCTCTCTGTGCCATATATTTAAAAAGATGCAACCATTCAAATGTATAGAAAACTGGAAATTTCAACCAGAAGCCCAGTAAACAACGCTTAAACAGACTGATGATGTAGTAAATAAAAGAGGTTATCAGCAGAACATTTGTAAGAACAATTTATCTTCCACTTCTAATATTTCATTATATTACAACTATTTTGACGTTTTAAGGCGTCACTGGAAATACATAACCATTTAGTTGGGAGAAAAGTAATTTTTACTAATATCACGAAGTTGAGCGAGTTAAAATAATAATTATCCACTAGAAAACTTTTTATATACAGTACTTAAAATTTTACATCGAGACAAAGAATTTCGCAAAGTTGTCCAGCCTATCTTCTAATGCCACTGAGACAAACGACATACGACAAATTTTAAACAATTTGCAATGCTAAAAGATTACTGTATGTGGTTGACTTTTTATATGCGAAGCAAACTGAATCAAGTAGTCTCGTAATTTTTAGTTCGTATGTACTTGTAGTATTTTCATAAAAATATAACGTACAAACGAAACGTTATGAGTCCACGTCATTCATTTTAACGTATTACATATGAACCAGAAGTTATTAGTACACTTGATTTATTTCAATTTGTTTCGCAATAGTACTATTAAAATGAGTACATTGTAATAGTTGTTTAGTACTGTCAAGGGCTACGTCGTGGTCATATCACAACGACAGCGCTTCCCGTAGATCGGAGAAGTTAAGTAACATTGGTTCTGGGTGGTAGTTGGATGGGGGACCGTCTTCTTTCTCCAAATGATGTAGCGAATCGTGGTTCGGATTCCACGTAAAGTTGTAGGTCCCCTCCGTCGTATGGCCTTTGATGTTACGAAGGAAGTTAAACAGCCTCAAAACAACAGTAAAGCAGTGTACCCATATCGAAGAAACTGTCCAACTCTCCTTTCATTATTTTAGGGTACACCAAAATGCAAACTTTTTCACTGAAACATGAGGAAGTTAAATTCATTAAACGTTTATCCTTCGAAAACTGTTTAGTTGTTTCATAATAACGGCTGTAACGTTAACACGTTAGAATAAGTTAAAACCTCACTAAATCATTTTGTATATGAAACCACTATCTATAATAATTAAGAAATTGCCAACACTCTGAGTTAGGGCTAACGAGTTGAATATTTTTACTCGTCTTCGCTAAACGTGCGTAATGTATTTCGCAGAAACATCCGCACCTACAGATATATTTAAAAATTCATGACGGAAAGCAATTCGTTGTATACATTAAACTAATGAAACTTGACAGCAAGTTGAAGGATAAAATATTTTGTGTATTTAATAATTTATAACTTATCATCATTTGTAATCATCGATCATCGATTTATGGAGTGATGAACAATGAGGTTGGTTGAAAAACTGACATTGGAACATGGAAGTCATGCAACAAGAGAGAGAAGAACACCCAGAAGTTTGACTTCAGCTATATTGTGCACCTTTAATCATACTTATATATATATATACACACACACACACACTATATATATATATATTATATATATATATAGAGAGAGAGAGAGAGAGAGAGAGAGAGAGATTCAAAAGTCCTGTCCCAAAGATAACTATTAAATAAATGTCTTTGGGACAGGACTTATGAATCACCCTATATATATATATATATATATATACACAGTATATATAATATATTATATATATATATATATATATTATATATTAATATATATATATAATACAGTATATATATATATATATATATATATATATATATATATATATATATATATATTATAACAGTATATATATATATTATTATATATATATATTATATATATATATATATAATATATATAAGCCTTGATGCACAACATAAAACCTTATTTATCTGACCTATAATAAACCACTGGAACGAACTATATAAATATAAATATCTAATTTTTTTAGATATTTATATTTATGAAGTTTTCTTTGCTTCAGAGTTACGCTCTAATTAATTAATTAATTAATTAATTAATTAATTAATTAATTAATTTTAATATTTAGGAAAATAGATCTGTTGGCTAAAAGAAGTTCGCGAATCCCTATTTCTACAATTACGAAGGTGAACATTTCAGAAAAAACATGGATGAAGTAAAGGGAAAAAAGAAGTCAGAAGCGAAAACCGCGAAAGGAAACGCAAAGCGAAAATAATATGAATCTTGCTTCGTGGAACTGCCAATTAAAAGAACCCAACTCCGATATAAATAATTACTTTATAATATTACGAATAAAATATGAGAAAAACTCCAGTTCAGCCCCTCCACCCCACAACTATCGAAACAAAATAAACCCGAACAAACAAATAGTAAAATTTTCTTGAACAGAATGATAGAATAAAGTAATAGAAAAGGGGAACACACTAAAAAAAATTGCAAACTAAGTAACGAAAAAAAAAAACGCGCAACAAGCACTTCCACTCTGCCAAAGTCTACGGGTGAATTCCTCCTTCTTTGGTTGTCACTTCTTGCGGGAGAGCAAATGGCGGTTCCATGAATCTGAACGTCTCTTCAATATAGCATATGATTGATGATAAGACTCCCAAAATTAATGCCTTATATTAAAAAATTTCTAAATTAAAATTTCTAAAATATGAATAATGATTTTTTTCCTTTTAAAATATATGAGGAACATGGTTGCCCATATATATATATATATATATATATATATAATAACGCGTGTGCGTGCATTTACTTGAACCAAAAATATAAAGGGCAAGAATGCAAGCAAGCCCTTCCCATAATTTAGCTCTCAACTCTGCCACCACAAAGCGCATTATAAGAAGGCTAAAAACTCTTTTTTTTTTTTATTTCTTCATTTTGATCATTCGCATTTCCTTGATTAGTTTTCTTATCACGCTTTCGTCCCTCTTCCTCTTCCACACATGCATTAAGTTTTGGAAAATAGTTGGCGTGGGAACAAAATTTCCAAGTATCTTAAAAAAAAAATATTAATCAGTAATGAGAATCAGAAATTTTGGCGTCGGTATTATGCGTGTCATCATTTTGCAGATCGACATTTTGCAGATCGACATTGAACAGATCTACATTGTTCCTCTACCCCAAATAAATGATGTTACTCGAAAAGAAATTTAGTTTAGATTAAACGTATAAGATTAACGTATAAGATGTATACGTTAAAATTAACAAATAAATACGATCTCGGTTTATTTATTTTATCTAAACCAAATTTATTTTATATTGATTTATTTAGTTCACTTTTAACAAAATGGGGTCTACTAAATATTTATGATGAAAATATTAATGATGAAAAAAACCACGAAGGAAAGGAAACAGAATGGTGCTCAAGCGCTTCGTCTAATGACATCCTCAGGATGTTCCTCAGTGTTCCTGAGGATGTCATTAGACGAAAGCGCTTGAGCACCATTCTGCGCTTCCTTTCCTTCGTTTTTTTTAATTAATTAATTAATTATATATATATATATATTATATATAATATATATATATATATTATATAATATTATCGAAAATTGCATCATTCAATTTAAAAAAAAAATTGTTTGCATTTTAGACTACAGAATATTGTACCGTGTTCAAAATACAATATTCTGTTAATCTAAAATCCAAACAATTTTTTTTGTAAATTAAATGATGCAATTTTCGATATATATATATATATATATATATATATATATATATATATATATATATTAATATATTATTGAGGAAACAAAGATTTTCGAATAAGTAAGTGATGTAATTCAAAATATTATAGCGCTCTTGGAATAAGACCAGCTTCGTGTTTGAATCCTAAACTTTGTTCGAAGTTAGAACCGCTGATGCAAATGTTGCTTTCAAATAAAACAAGAATTTCAAGAAAGAGAAACAACACAAAAATAAGAAAGAGAGAAACAAGCTGAGATAAAGTTCGAGAGAGAGAGAGAGAGAGAGAGAGAATTCGATAGATAAAAGAAAACTGAAACTGAGATTAAAGCAAGGATTGAGACAAGAGTAACGTTAAAAAAAACATTAAAAGAGAGACTAAATAACTAGAAATAAACTTCTATAAAAGGGGTTACTGGAAAACTTGCTGAGAAACCGAAGCGAAAAACGTTTGATGAAAAATGCAACGTTAGAAAAGACAGAGAAACAAAGATAATAGATGAAATATAAAACTACAACTTTGAAATAAAGAAGAAAGGAATGTACTGCAATAAACGAAAAGGAGTTTATATATATATATTAATATATAATATATATATACAGGGTAAGTCACGACGAAATGTTATAACTTCGGGAACTTATAGCTGAGGTCATTCCCAGTCAAAAACTTCATATGAACATAAGCCCGATTCTTAACGGTTATGGAGCTATGGATGTTTGAATTTCAAGCATGCGCATATGTGACCTTGAACTGAATTGACAGTTCCTTACCGAACCGAACTAACTACGCAGTATAGTGTTGTGTTCTACAGGGTGCAGTTGATGTTTTGTGCGGTCAGTATGCCTTTTACGTTTTCAAATGCCGAATATGCCGATATGGTGTATGTTTGGGACTTGCGATGGAAATACTACTGCTGCTGTCGCTGAATACCAGCGGCGTTTTCCAAATCGAAGAATTCCGGATCGACGAGTGTTTAGCAACGTTTTCCGGAGATTGCGAGAGAGCGGTTCATTTCCTACCGTTACAGTTTTATCTGAGCGTCCGGTACAAGAAGATGTGGCTGAACAAGAAAACATTATTCGGATGGTACAGCGGAGTCCTCATGTTAGTACGCAAAGGATTTCCACACGTCTTAGAGTTCCTCAAACGAGAGTATATACAACGTTACACGAAGAAGGCATGTATCCATACCACGTACAGCGCGTTCAGCACCTCCAACCTGGGGATTGTGCCCAACGGCTGGAATTTTGTAATTGGCTCAATGCCGATCGGCAATTGCATCAATACGGTTTGTTCTGCGATGAGGCTCAATTTACTCGCGACGGTGTCAACAACACTCGCAATTCACATGTGTGGTCAGAAATGAATCCTCATGCCATTGTGAAAAGTAATTTTCAACATCGGTTCAGTGTCAATGTGTGGTGTGGTATTCTCTACAGTCAGCTGATTGGTCCGTTTATCTTCGAAGGTGGTCTTACAGGTGACATTTATCTACGATTTCTGCAAGACGAACTGCCGCCACTTGGAAGATGTACCTTTGGCAACACGATTGCGTATATCCTTCCAACAAGACGGAGCTCCTCCCCATTTTAGCCGTGCAGTGAGAACGCATCTCGATGTTCGCTTCCCTGGTCGATGGATCGGTCGTGGCGGCGCACAATATTGGCCACCCAGGTCTCCAGACCTAACCCCTTCTAGATTTTTATCTGTGGGGGCGCATGAAAGAGCTGGTGTACCAGAGAAAAGTGGAAACACAAGATGCATTGCTCCGTCGCATTTTGGATGTTGCAGCCCTCATAAAGGACAATCGTAATGAACTAATACAAGCTACGCGCACGATTCGCAGACGAGCCGCGATGCGTATTGAGGTCGAAGGTAGTCATTTTGAACAGTTAGTGTAAATTCATGAATAAAAACTTTAGCAGCTATTTGTTAACTTATTCTTATTTATAAACATTCAAACATTCATAGCTCCATAACCGTTAAGAATCGGACCTATGTTCATATGGAGTGTTTGACTGGGAATGACCTCAGCTATAAGCTCCCGAAGTTATGACATTTCGTCGTGGCTCACCCTGTATATATATATATATATATATATATATAGAAAGAGAGAGAGAGAGAGAAGATAAAAATTTAAAACGAAATATAGTCCAATGAATGTGTGCTCTTAAGCGACGGTTAATTAGTGACACCTGCTAATGAGAATCATTAATAAAGAGGGTAGGAATAAAGGCTTCCAGAGAGTCGCAAATGAAGGCTTGTGGAATGGAGGAATATATTTCACTTTCGAGCGGAAGAGCGACGTGAAATGAACATCTTTTACATAAATGAGCGGAACCCGATCAGTTTTACCGTATCATCTATATCCCTTTGCTTCCTCCATTACCGAATTTCAACTGGAATAAGGTTATTTAATTTCGTATAAAATAAAAGACACAATTCTTCTTAGGTTTTTGTTCTAATTTTAATTATATATTTGTGTTAATATCCTTGTTCTCTTCTATTTAAATGTTATTTTAACATTAATTGACGACTGGTGCAATTTCTTATTTTCTCCATGTATAAACTACAATTCAAATTTCCACAGTATTATTGCGAAGGGTTTTAATTACTATAATTATATTATAGTGTTATTATATATATATATATATATATATATATATATATATATATATATATATATAATACACACAGACCGTGCATGGAACAAAGAACTCTTCTGGAAAAATTAAATCCACTCTAGTCCGAATAAGTAATGGTAAATGACAGATACTATAGTTTTTTCTTTTTCATGATGTCAGCCCGACGTGGGGAACGGGTCACTCGCAAAGAGGCCCCAAAAATATAGCTTCCCTCACCCGCTATCTGCAAAGTAGATAGGATCCAGCTTTGGGACAGGATCTAGGGGTTACAGCTGCACCTAGTCTAGGCGGGGCGAAAATATATCGAACTGAAGTTGCCAGTATGAAACATGGCTGAAAAGGTGCTCTAGTACCCACCTATCATAAAAACATCAACTTTTATAGCCTATGAATATGTGTATTCTCGCAACTTTGACCTCAATTTTGAAAAAAAGCCAAAATTTTGAAGCAAATTTAGTTTGGTTAAAAATTATAACAATATTTCCTTTTATAAACCAAAACTAAATTATATGAACTGTAACTGCTATCCTTTTGTTGATTTACTTAAAATCTGACTTTGTTTCCCTTTTTGGATTCTCTAGCCGAGATTTCTTTCTGAGAATAACCATTCCATGGCGAGCGTCATGTCTGTAGACTTTTTCACTTGCAGAGGCGATTTCCTTCACATTTCTTTCAACTGCCTGGGAATGACAAGGGTATGTCCTTACCTTTCTTTTTTACCAGTCGCCTGGTAGACCTAAAGCGGTTTGTCAGTTGGGAGCCCTCGGACGAGACCCCTCCATTCCTCACGATCAACACACATCAAGTTCGCCCGTTGGAAACTGATTCCACACTTCTCGACAGCACTCTTGATGTTATCCATCCATCGGATCTTGGGTCTTCCAACTGGTCTTCTGTTTTGAGGGGCCCATTCCAGCATTCTTCTTGCTGTCCTTTCCATCGCATTCGTTGGACATGCCCGTACCATCTCAGTTGGTTTCCTCTCATTATTCTCATTAGCTGAAGTTACACCCAATCGCCTTCTTATTTCAGTGTTCCTTATTTTATCCAATCTACTTACTCCTTCTATCAATCTCAGAACCTTCATTTCAGCTGCTTGCAGTTTTTCCTTCGTCCTTGTGTTTAGGGCCCAAGTCTCGCTGCCATATAGTAAGATTGGTTTCAATATTGTTGAGTATATATGCGTCTTCACCTTTTTAAGGATGTTTTGATCTTTCAATAGGGGGTACAGGAAGGAAACATTTCTGCTATATTTAGCAAGTCTTTCATTCACCTCTGCATCGTATGTCCGTAGTTAGGGATCGTATTCCGTAGTTAGGGATCGTATCATCGAACACTTAGAAAGTCGCGATTTGATTAATAGTAGACAGCATGGGTTTCGATGCCATAGATCTTGTTTAACTAATTTGTTAGAAATTATAACGAAATAGTGCGCGAATACGATAGGCATAGAGCGGCTGACGTTATTTATTTAGATTTTAAAAAAGCGTTCGATACAGTTCCGCATAGAAGACTAATTGCGAAGGTTAAAGCGCACGGTATACGCGGTGAGGTAGCTAAATGGTTAGAGGAATGGCTTCGTGCTAGGAGACAGAGGGTTGTTGTTAATAGTAGTGAATCGGGGTGGTTGGATGTAGGTAGCGGTGTCCCACAGGGTTCAGTGTTGGGCTCATTGCTATTCGTAATTTACATTAACAACATAGATGTAGGATTGACTAGTAACGTGTCAAAATTCGCGGACGATACTAAAATAGGCGGTAAGGTTGTTAACGAGGACGATAGAAATAGGCTCCAAGACGATGTAAATAAGATTATGGAGTGGACGGAGAAATGGCAGATGCAATTTAACGTAGACAAATGTAAAGTTTTGCATATAGGTTCTCGTAACAATAATTACACGTACACGATGGATGATAGACAGTTAACGAGCGTTGACGAAGTAGATTTAGGCGTACGCGTATCTAAGGATTTAAAAATTAGGAACCAGTGCCTGGAGTCTTGCGCTAAAGCTAATAGGATGTTAGGCTTCATAGTGCGTAATTTCAAATTTAAATCGAAGAATATTATACTGCCCCTTTACAAGTCCCTAGTCAGGCCTCATTTAGAATATGCCGTTCAGTTTTGGTGCCTGTATTTGCGTAAGGATATTAATAGGTTAGAAAGGGTTCAGCGTCGTGCCACGAAACTAATTCCGTCATTGCGCAACAAGCCTTATGAAGATCGGATTAAAGAGTTAGACTTGCATTCACTCGAAACTAGGAGATTAAGGGGGGGAGCTTATTGAAGTTTTCAAAATCGTTAATAACATCGATAACGTAAATTTTGACAAACTGTTCACTTTCGATAGTAGCAATACTCGTAATAACGGGTTTAAGTTGCGTGGCAGACGTTTCATTACTAATATCGCTAAAAACTTCTTTACGTTTAAAGTAATTGATAAATGGAATAATCTTCCCGCGCCCGTCGTGAACTCTACCAGTGTTAATATGTTTAAGAACCGTTTAGATAGGCATTTTAAAAATATTAACGTTGTTTAATATAATAATAAAACAATCCCCCTTTTCCCTCCGAGCCGCCCCCTTTTCCCTCCGAGCCGCCCCCTTTTCCATCTGAGCCGCACCCTTTTCCCTCCGAGCCGCACCCTTTTCCCTCCGAGCCGCACCCTTTTCCCTCCGAGCCGCACCCTTTTCCCTCTCCCTCGTTAGAATTATTAACGTTGTTTAATATAATAAAACCATTTGCAACAGGAGCTCTGGGGGTAGTGATCGAGGATGCGTCTGTTACGATAATGCAGCTTGTGGCATGCCAGCGTGTGATGCCAGCAAAAAAAAAAATTAGAAAACACGAACTTAGATGTAGCTCGTACCGTAAACTAACCCACTTTTTGATATTATTTCTACTTTTTTTTTCTCTCTCTCCTTATTTGCATGTCTGTAACTCTCTTCATTGCATGTCTGTAGTTTGCATGGTATGATAGTGTTTGAGTTAAGAATTGTTGCATGGTTTGTAATGCGTTTTTATTTTACTTCTTTTCATCTTTCACCCCTTTCCGGCAGAGTGGGCTGCATCCTCTACCTCCCTATGGAGTGGAGGACTGGTCTGCTACAGCTGGAAGTATTCTCTTCGACTATTTTTTCGACTTGTCGGCAGTGGCCGGCGGATGGTGATGGTGTCTTTCTTTCTCTCTTTCTGAATGAATTTTAACCCACGAGTGATAGGTTTTGCTACTTACTTAACCCCTTACTCTCTTCTTTTAACCCCTTACTCTCTTCTTTAACCCCTTACTTTCTTCTTTCTCTCGGGCTAACCTTAGAGTGAATCTTAGGGTCTTTGTTAGCCTTAGCTTCTGTAGATCTGTAGATCATTTGCTATCACACTACCAAGGTATTTAAATGTGTCCGTCTTTTTCATTTCCCTTCCCCCAACGAAGATTCCATCCTCATTCGCTCCCCTCGTTACCACCATATATTCAGTTTTATCATAATTCAGTTCCAGTCCATACTCCCTCAATCTCTCATCCCACCTCTGCATAATTCTCTCCAGAATTTGTGCTGTGTTAGTCCCAACAGCTACATCATCAACATATCCAAAAATTTCTATTTCCTCTTCAATTTCCTCAGTTATGTGTTCCATAACCCTGTTGATGTAGGCAATAAATAAAATGGGTGACAGAACACTCCCTTCTTTAACTCCTGTACTTACATCAAACCACTCCTCCGATCCCACCACCGTGCTCTGGGAGACCCTATAGGTGCTCATTACTGCTCTCAGAAGCCTGAGTGGCACTCTCTCACTCAGAACCACCCACAGCTTCTCCCTGGGCACACTATCAAATGCCTTCTCCAGATCAAAAAAACATATGAAGCGGTCCAAATTGAATTCTCGGCTCTTCTCAAGATATTGTCTTATGGCTGAAATTTGATCTATAGTACTCCGGCCTGCACGAAAGCCACATTGATACTCCAGTAACCCAGGTTCCAGTATGCTTCGTATTCTATGTTCCAAAATCCTTTCATATATTTTTGCCACATGACACATCAAAGATATGCCACGGTAGTTTTGCCATTCCTGCTCACTTCCCTTCTTTTTATATATAGGACATATAATTGCTCTGCCTCATTCTGCCGGTACAATTCCCTGCGACCACACCACCCGGAAAATGCTTAGCAGCCAGTCCACAGCAGGGTCACCAGCTGCTTTTAGTGTTTCTGTGACAATTGCATCCGGACCGGTCCGGTCCTCTCTAGTGATCTCTCTGTCCCCCTCATGCTCCTCATGATTTACCCGCTTCTCCCGTCTCACCTCATCATATTGGTTCTCGTTATTCAAAAGATGTCTAAAGTATTCGTTCCAGTGTGCGGCCACCTCGCTTTTATCAGTGCGGACTTCACCGTGTGCATTTTTAATCGCCAATGTTGTTTTCTTGCTTTCTCCATTTTTATGCTTCTTAGCCATGCTATACAGTAACTTCTTCGAGCCTTGAAAATCCTCTTCTAAGTCTCTACCTATTTTCTCCCAGACTTCTTTTAACCTCATTGGTGTGGTTTCTTTTGGACATATTCTTCCCTTGTTTGCTCATTTCTATCCTTAAGCCATCTCCTAAAAGCACGCATCTTATCTGTCACTGCCTCCTTTACCTCCTGGGTCCACCATGCCGTCTTTTTCTTTTGTGACCCTTCAACTGCCCTTTCTCCAATCACATCTCGCTGTATTCCTTCCATCGTTCTCCTAAACTCAACCTAAACATCCTCCACTGTTTCCGTAGCTACCCTTTGTCCGAAAGCCTCCTCAGTTCTAGTCCTATCTCTTCCAGTTTTTCTGGTATATTCTCCGTGCACACTCTTCTCCTTCTAGGTTTTTTTATATTTTGTGGTACTGGTATGTGTCAAGAATTATGGGTTTTTGGCAGTCATCAGTGCTACTTATAACATCAGAGAGTAAGAAAGGAACAGTACTATCCATTTCGTTCCAATCAATCATATCCATGTAGGTCGAAGCTGAGAAGTTGAGCCTGATGGATTTCTTGTCAAACATTCGAATTTCACCCGTATAACACTCCTTTTCGCTTGTAGCACTTTTTCGACTGTTAGATTCCGAATATTCTTATTCTTGTCAGCAATAGCAGGTAAAAGGATATTTTCAGGATGACAAAAGTAACAGTTGTTTTGTAACACGGACGAATAATGTCTTGGTCTGTTGTATGTAGCTTTTGATAGAGCTCAATCATGAATAAAAAACGTTTTTGACTCCATCTTTGCAAGACCAGTTTGCTTTGATATAGAACCATGCAGGAGCATAGAAGTTCAATATAAAATGAGCAATCCTTTGAAGTGTCTCCTGATGGTTTTTCGTGCGACATGTAATAACGTAAAAGACGATTGCTTTTGTCAGCCACCGTGCATTATTGAGAGGCCCAGGTTGAGCAGTTTCTAACAATTTCATAGCTGGACCTCTATCATGACCGTTTTGAATTGTTAAACACGCCTTATGGAAGTATTGTGGTCACTGCTGAGATCTACTAGCACTACTTCTGGTAAGTCGATCACTTTTCCAGAGAGTGGTGGAAATTTTGCAATTGGTCCGTTCTTTGGATCAAAGTTCAGATCCTTGCCGATTTTGCCCTGTAAACTTCTAGGTTCTGTCGTTTGTCCGTCAAGAACTTCCAGGTATTTTCTCAAGGGAAGCTCATTAGTGTGAAGTAAGCAAATAAACCATTGTAATGGTCTCCCCAATATCAGCTCTGGTTTTCTAATTACTCCATTTGATTTACCTGTATTTATATTAGTTGCATCACAAACTACTGCTTTTAAAGTCGATGCAGAGTTGGTGTCAGTAAATACTGATATAATTTCTTTAGCAATATCACTTGCCCTTCCACTTTCAGGAGCAACATGGTCAATATATTCGTTTCCTGGAAATGAAACTAACACATACTGGTCTTCATTCAAATTCCGGTGGCATTCTCCCACTTTTGAGAGTTTTATCAATTTTTCCATCAAATCCAAGGCAAACTATTCCTTTATTCTGTTCTTCATGCTTCTTTCTTTCTATGCTTCTCCACAAGGTTCTTTGACGACGTACTTTACTGGGATCAGTCGTAGTATTTTCAGATAATAGATTACGATCTTTTAAGACGATTGCTTATTTTGCATCGATCCACTGCCTTGCATAATTCTGGATATTGGTGTCGATTTTGACAAGTGCTACCTTCTGTATTTAACTCGTACTCGCTCAATTCGAAATCTTCATTTTGATGACCTTTTGCAATTTCAGAGTTGATCTCACCAATATCATAAGGATTCAACTGCATTTCCTGGACAAAACTCTTGTTTATCTCTAAAGAATTGTCTTTTATGCTTCCCGTTTTCCATTTGTTGTAGTTTTGAAGTTTTCACTTTGTCCACCTTACCTATAATCATTTTTCGTTCAATATGTTGATCAATCCAGAACTCCAATTCATCATTCGGGATTTTCTCCACCTTACCGAATTTACACGTAATTCTTTTACGAGAACCGGAGGCATAACACTTGCAGCAACATATGTCAAATAAATTTCTGAAGGAATCATATTTACTTTGATAAGTGCTGGTGCTGGAAGATCTTTTACTCATGGGATATTTTCTAAGTTCTTATCCCTTCTCAATTAATCTCTACCTTAATTACTATGCTTTTGAAGTCGATTGTTGGAATGGAATCAGGATATATATATATATATATATATATATATATATAATATATATATATATATATATATATATATATATATACAGGGTGGGCCGTAAGTTTCCATACATAGGAAAATTTAAACGTTTGTTTTTATGTTTCAGATACCCTAAGAATATGCGTTTGTAAGATCTTGTTTACTGATGAAGCAAATTTTTACGTCAATGGAGAGGTTAATCGGCAAAACATACGTTATTGGAGTAATGCTAACCCTAACTGGCTGAGTCCGACGAAGATGCAAGGTGCCGGTAAAGTGATGGTGTGGGCCGGGATATGGGGTGACAGAATTATTGGACCAATTTTTGTCAGTGGAAATCTTAATGCCGAAAGGTATCTTAACATGTTGCAAGAAGAGATTTTCCCATCCCTGCTAAACGAGGAAGGTAACTTCCCAGTTTACTTCCAGCAAGATGGAGCTCCACCTCATTATGGTCTTCACGTGCGTCGGTATTTGGATCAGCAGCAGTTTCCGGATGCTTGGATTGGTCGGCGTGGTCCTGTGGAGTGGCCTCCCAGATCCCCAGATCTCACCCCCCTTGATTTCTATCTTTGGGGGCACTTGAAGGCCATGGTGTATCAGGAAAAGATACGAGACATAAATCATCTAAAGGAACGTATCACCAACGCCATTACAAGCATAACGTCAACTGTGCTAATGCGTTTCATCAACAGTGGGGAACACGTATTGAAATGTGTTTTCAAAACAATGGCAACCATGTAGAGCATATTATATAAATAAAAATGGTTGTCCATAAAAAAATGTTTATTTTTCCTATGTATGGAAACTTACGGCCCACCCTGTAGTATATATTATATATATATATATATATATATATATATATATCAGTCACTTCTTCCGCGATAATTTCAGCGTATATCTGAGTGCTAAATGTTGCAGTAATGAGCTTATGTTTAAGATAAATTTTGGATACATCCTCACAAGTTGGTAGTTGGTTGCCAGGAAGCTCTGCTGGCGTTCCGAAAACAGAATGCTTCACTTTTTCTCTTGTTATACCAGAAGAGGCCATTGCAAGCTATGCTATTAATCTGAAACAAAAGAAAATAAAATGCTGGATCAGGAAACACATGATAGGTCAAACAAATGATAGGTCACAAATACACATGTAGGCACAAATACAAATGATAGGTCACAAATACACATGTACGCACACAAATACAAATGATAGATCAAACACATATGGGTCCTACATTTTAAAATAAGCAAAAGCAATGTTTATTAATGGTTTTTTGATAGACATTGGCATTAATTGAGTTTATTGTTGAGATCCTTATACCTGTGAGGCGAAAAATTAATTTAAGGAAACATGCTAAAAAGGATCTTTTGCGGCTTTTGTTCGCAATTTTTTTTTATAGTTGCCAGCACCGAAATTAATATTTCTAAAAGATATGGCATTCCTTAATCATTGACTACTCGGGCATCTTTTTCAGCATGTTTTATTAAATTAAATTTTTTCAACCCACCCTATTGTGCTCTATATACTTGAAAAACATTTTGAAATGATAGTAATTAGTTAGGTAGAAAGTTTAACAGCAAAAACAGAAAAATTAAGCGTGACACTAAAAGTTGTAAAAGGTCTCGAAATATTCCAAATGAAAGATTCGGCGAGGTTAAAACTGAGATCAGAAGCTTTATAATAGGCTTGAAATACCCAATCGTCATTATAATATGATGTGGCGACTTTAATTTCCTGTTTATAAAAATAAAGTGATAGGGAGAACTATATATACTAATCAAGAAAGGGAGTCACAAGGGAAGACCAGGAGCAAGCAAGGATGCTGCTGTTTCTGACAGATGAATTTATGTTAACGCAAGTAATAATAGGCAGTACCAGAGATAATAATTGACTGGATCTATTATTTTCAAATAACCGCAACTTAATTCACAACATAAAAATGACCCATAATAATAATAACGGATCGCAGCATTACTGAAATAACATCCAATATGACGACTACAAAAAAAAAAAATAAAACCACACACTAAGTAAAGAACAAATCTGAAAAATTTAATTTAAACTCCAAGGCTACAAATTGTGAATATATAAAATCAAGCATGGCAGCAATGGACTGGAAAACATCTTTAAGGATAAAACAACGGAAGGGATGTTTTTATCGTCAAACAGAAAACATGAGAACATTTGGAAAAAAACATGTTCCGGAAAACAAGCGAGAGGAAAGAAAAACAATTTGGAGAGAGAAATAGTGGCTGGAAAATGAAAGAATTGCAAAGACAACAATAAAAGAAAATGATCATTGGAAAAACTGCAATTGACCGTTATGTACAACATCAAATTGTAAAACATACAGACAGAGAGAGAGAGAGAGAGAGAGAGAGAGAGAGAGAGAGAGAGTTACAAGGAAAAGAAGTACCTCAAAAGGCCTTGCGGCCCATACCGAGGAGGTACCAATCAATGTTCCCTCTAATTTTTTTTAGTCCGTGTGCGCAAGAAATTTTCGTTGTGCATACATTTAGATTCATGGTGAAAAATTGTGCAAACTTTTCTGAGCGCTATTATCTTCAAAATGAAATATATATAAATATTAACTACTTAATAAATATTATTTCCATAAGGTGATAGCTCGATCATTACGGTACTATTAAATGGATATTAAAAAACTGTTTACAATATTATATATTCTTAAAAAAGAAAACATTTTATCCATTCTAAAAATATGAATAAAATAAAAAATAGTAAAATAAAATTCAACAAAACAAAGAAATAAAATAAAAATAACATTAATTGAAAATGACTATTTTAGTTATCATTTCTCAAAACAATTTTTAGCATTTAGAAATTTAAAATAGACTATCAAGATTAATAAATGATTTTATCCATTCACAAAATAGGAATAAAATAAAAAATAATTTTATTTTTTATGAATTATGAGATAATTACTATTCGTTTTTATGCAAAAATAAGAAAGAGAAGGTTTATATTCAATGCGTTAATGTATAAAAGAAAAAATGCAAATACATAGAGTAAAAAAAATCTGTATTGCGTAATTGCGCGGACGTCGGCGAAGTCGGGCGGAAGGGGTTAATATCATACTTAAAAGAGCGACTATAGAGTATGTTGATGCAAATGGTCAGACCTTGTGTGACGGTATATTTTTTAAATTACTTCATTTACTGTCGTGACTCATGATACGCTTGAGCCTGTGCGCATTTTATTTTGCTGTGTGCGCGGGTTTCACAACGCGTGTGCGCGCGCACACGCGCACACCTTAGAGGGAACATTGGTACCAATGGCAACGGGTGACAGGGAAAAATTCATACACCCTCAAATAGTGTGCAAGATTCGGTCTAACGTTTTCTTGAACAGATCCACAGAAGAACTGTTCACAACTTCTGAAGGTAACCTGTTCCACGTGTCACAGATCTTATAGGTAAAGTAATTCTCACACACACTATGCTAAACCGTTTCAAATCCAACTTCCAACCATTGTTGGAAGTTGGGTTATCATTTAAACTAAACATGCTTCTAAAATCGACATCGTTGAACCCACGTAAGAGCTTGAAAACCTCGATGAGTTGCCTACGCAGCCTCCGTGTTTCCAACGAAAACAAGTTCAGGGCGCGTAAGCGTCGATTGTAGCCGATATGCCTAACGGAAGGGATTAACTTTGTGGCCCTCGCTTGGACACGCTCCAGCCTCTCAATATCATTCCTGAGGGTGGGCGACCAGAACTGCACTTCATACTCCAGGTGCGACCGAACCAGGGAATTGTACAGAGAGAGCACAATCTCCTTGTTCCGAAACTGAAATTGCCTCCTGATATAACCCAACAGCTTCTGGGCTTTCTTTTCCACTTCTATGCACTGTTTTGTAAACTTAAGGTCGCTGCTAATTAGCACACCCAAGTCCTTTTCCAAATCAGTCGCCTCGATATTGTTCCCCAACATCGAGTAGTCCGACTTGGGATTGGCGTAGCCAATGTGCATCACTTTGCATTTATCCAAGTTAAACGGCACTTGCCATTTTTCGGACCAGTCTCCTATCCTACCTAGGTCCGCACGCAGTTGCTCGATCGCTTCGGGCGTCCCAACATTGGCCCCAAGCTTGGAACCCTGAGGAACCCCACTAGTGACCGAGGCCCAACCCGAACTAACCCCTTTAATTACAACCCTCTGCCGCCTATTCTTCAGCCAGTTTTCAATCCACCTACCTACTTCCCCACCGATACCCAGCGCCCGGACTTTCGCCATTAGCCGGCGGTGAGGTACCTTATCAAAGGCTTTCTGAAAGTCGAGATAAAGTATATCAATCGCCCAAGTTACACGGCATTTGCCATTTTTCGGACCACTCTCCTATCCTACCTAGGTCCGCACGCAGTTGCTCAATCGCCTCTGGCGTCCCAACATTGGCCCCAAGCTTGGTGTCATCAGCGAATTTAGCGATCCTACTGACGTCGATATCATTTATGTAAATGATAAACAAAAGTGTCCCCAAAACGGAACCCCGAGGAACTCCGCTAGTGACCGAGGCCCAACCCGAACTAACTCCTTTAACTACAACCCTCTGCCGCCTATTCTTCAGCCAGTTTTCAATCCACCTACCTACTTCCCCACCGATACCCAGCGCGCGGACTTTCGCCATTAGCCGGCGGTGAGGTACCTTATCAAAGGCTTTCTGAAAGTCGAGATAAAGTATATCAATCGCCCTACTCTTATCATACTCACTCAACATGACGTGGAAAAACTCGAGCAAGTTGGTGAGACACGACCTATGCCGTCTAAACCCATGTTGGGAGTCCCCAAGCAGCTTGTAGGAATCCAAATGATCAACGATCCTATCCGCTATTATCCCCTCTAATAATTTACCTACCACTGAATTGAAACTAATGGGACGATAGTTCCCTGGACTTTCGTGATCCCCTTTCTTAAAGATAGGGGTCACGTTGGCTTCTCTCCAGTCACCAGGCACCTGGCCCGTCTCCAACGATTTGTTGAAGACTGTAGCCAGGTAGGGAGCCACCTAGTCGCGCACCTCCCGCAACACTCTGGGGAGAAACTGGTCTGGCCCAGGAGCCTTAAACGCATTCAGTTTGTCTATTCTATCGGCAACGACTGTCGCGGTACATCGAACACTATCCAGGCCAACACCTTCGTGCCTGACGCCTGGCTCGGGGATTACGCGGGTGTCCTCCCTGGTGAACACTCCCGCAAAGTACTCATTAAGCACATTAGCGATGTCCGCGTCACAGGTCCGCAAAACGCAGAGAGAGTTACAAGGAGTTACAAGGACAAGAGGAAGCCTTAAAGACCTTTCAGTCCACTCTGGGAGGTTCCTGTTATTAAACAATTTTATTTTTCTTTCAACTATCCTAGCAGTAGTAGAAAACTGGATAGAAAAGTAGAAGGCTCTCTCCCCACCCTCCGCTCCCTCCCTGCCAGAGGCAGGTACGGAAAAAGGTTGAAGAAAATACCTTGACCCTGGAAAAGTAGCCAAGGAAATTTTACAGGAAAGTGGAGAATATATAAATAGTTATATATTTAGCATGCTCACAGAGACACCGTGCAAGCGAACTCATGCAGAGTTATGTTATGTTTTAGTCTTAAACTATGAGAGTATTCAGTACTTTGTCTAGCCTATTTTTAAACACACTTACACTTTGACTGGAAACAACCTCTGAGGGAAGTTGGTTCCAGATATTAACTATTTTATAAGAAAAGAAATTGCCGCAGACAGAGGTCCTAAATGTCTTTAGTTCCAGTTTAAACCCATTATTTCTTGTCGGATTGGCATTAAGTGAGAATAAGTTTCTGTAATCTACCCTGTCTATTCCATTGAGCATCTTGAAGACTTGAATAAGCTGACCCCGCAACCTCCTCGTCTCTAAGGTAAACAGATTTAGGCGCTCCAATCTCCGTTGGTAGCTTTGCATTCTCATTGAAGGGATCAATTTTGTGGCCCTTGCTTGTACTCTTTCTAACCTTTCTATGTCCTTCCTGAGGGATGGAGACCAAAACTGTGCACAGTATTCCAGTTGAGGTCTGACTAGAGATTTATAAAGAGACATTACAGTCTCCTTGTTCCGAAAATGGAACTGTCTTTTAGTATAACCTAATATTTTTAAGGCCCTCTTTTCGACTTCTGCACAGTGCTTCGACGGTTTCAGATCGTTGCTGATATAGACTCCTAAGTCCTTCTCTAGATCGGTCTCAGTCAAGTTCCTTCCCAAGAGAGAGTAATCGGTTTTCGGGTTTTTATAACCTATGTGCATTACCTTACATTTGTCCAAGTTGAATGGCATCTGCCAAGTAGCAGACCATTCGCCCAACCTGTCAAGATCGTTCTGAAGCGTTCTTACGCCCTCCTCAGTACCTAGAGAGAGAGAGAGAGAGAGAGAGAGAGAGAGAGAGAGAGAGAGAGAGAGAGAGAGAGAGAGAGAGAGAGAGAGAGAGAGAGAGAAGCGATAAAAATACTAAAATATTTCTATAACTTCGCATAAAGAAAAACAAAGAATCACGGGACTATCGGACTTTTAACTCTAGCGCACAGTGTTAAGTTTACTGATTTTGTTCTGATTAACACCAGAAAAGACCTCTGTGCAGTAGAGTTAAAGAAAAAATTATGCACTAAACCAGGCTGTCCAACTTCTAACCTCAAGGGGGCCACATTTCTCCTGAGGTATCTGCCAGGGGGCCACACTCTAAAATTAATATAAATTAAAGATTGTGCTGTTGTATAAATAAAATAAAAAACATTTTACAATACTTTGCATCTTTATTAACTTCATATCTTTCTACTTTCACTAGATTTATTGAATCATAATTAGTGAGACCACTGAGGACGATCTATCTCTTTCACCAAGCTGGGTACAGTATATCTACATTTAAATCGGTTGTAGCAAGTCTCACCAAGTATGACAGTGATTCATTTCATAGTTTTAAATGTCTGTAAAACGATTTTTAAATTCCTCCAAAATCGTGTTGGTAGTGAAGACTGAAAAGTCTGCGCCTTCACGCAATTCCTTGGCTAATTTGGAAGCTCATAAGAAATTATGTTAATAAATATTTTAACTTGAGTAAATGCACCTAAAAGCGCTTAAAAAATAGTTTATTTATAATATTTTGGAGACTTAACCGAGGGCCGCAAACAAATGTGTTGAGGGCCGCCAGTTGGACAGCCCTGCACTAAACGATGGTCTAAAAGAAATATGTAAAATAATAAAACCTCAGAATGAATCTGTTCAAGTGATTCCAAAATAGCTAAAAGTAATATAACAGCAATTTTTTCGTTGAAGAAAATTACAAGGCGTGAGTATAACAGACTTTGATTTACACCGACTACTGAAATCACATTCACAGATAACCGAAACGGTACATTGATTAAAAACAAAGAATGAAATAGATGTTCCCCTGTATTGAATATGGAGAAGATCTCTGGACACAGGAGAAATACCGGACATCCTGAAGAGAGCGAATATTGTTCCTATATATAAAGGAAGGGATAGATTTCAAGCAAAGAACTATAGACCAGTGTCAGTGACAACTTATCTCTTCAAAATATTCGAAAGAATAGTTAGCGAAAAAATCTGCGAACTTTTGGAGAAGGCCAAGGGATATTTCATATTTCATCCACAGTTATAATATTACAACTAAGTCTAACTTAACTTAACCTAACTAAACCTACCCTAACCTAACTTTATCTAACCCCCAAAAGCTTGTCGGTAAAATTTAAGTTATGTTGTCCGATGATGCGAAATTTGAAACACAAAATAAGATGGCATTAAAAATAGCAAAAAGAATAACCAGACAGATACTGAGGACCTTTGAAAGCAGGGACAGGAATATAATGATTCCCTTGCTACAAACACTGAGCATTATATCAGAAGTGGAATATTGCTCAGTCTTAACTTCCCCGTATATATAAAAAGAGGAAATTAGTAAGTTAAAAAGAATTCAGAGAAACTTCACAGCTAACATGATTGGATTCAAAGAACTAAATTACTGCAAATGATAACGTAAATTAAATCTGTACTCATTGGAAAGAAGAAAAAAAGAGATACAACATAATTACAGAGAAAAGATAAAAAAAAACTGAACTTTACAACCATCCACGGAACAACGAAGGCCAAGAAAACCCAAATGTGCAGTCTCTAACTGAAGGTCAGACAAGGAACATCATCAACACCGAAGAAGAATAGTTTTGATGTTAAAAAGGACAGTTGGCTCGGGACAATCACAGATGAGCGGGGTGTACTTGGCTAGGTGAGATGGAGAACTCAAGAAACCAACTCTCTTCTTCATCAAGTCATTCTGAAGGCAAGATTGCAAATCTGATCTCCGCGCAATAAGAGATCATTACATGAGATTCCTACCAGGTATATATATACACACACACACATATATATTATATATATATATATATACACACACACACACACACACACACAGAGTATATATTACGTTAATTCAAGTTTCATGTAAACGGCATTTACAATGGCATTTGAAGTTATATGTCAGTGGATTAATGTTTATGGTGAAATACATTTTACTAATCGATTGGAATAGAACTAATAAGTCCCCTTTCAATAATTCACTTTTACACCGCATATTCGTGACTGAAATACGTGATTTTTAGAAGAGATTTACAGTGAAGAATAGACCCGTTACATTTTAAACAGATGAAAATATATAACCTCGTTTTAAATACCAGGAACGTACTCAAGAGGCTCTCCCGCTTCATACACACACACACACACACACACACACACACACACACACATATATATATATATATATATATATATATATATATATATATATATATATATATCAGTTGACGTTACTTCCCTGCTTAAGCCAATGATAACAGAATCTGAACGGTGGAGCAGTAAAACGGTTTGAAGGGTTAATAAAATTTTGTGAGAAGGAATATGGATCGTATAAAGATGTTTTTAGATGTTCCTGGAACAGAATAATCAGAACATTGTTTGTTTCGAATGTTCTTTATCACTCGTTAAAGCAGTTATAAATATCATGCCTTTGCAGTAAACCTAAATAACTAATTATAGTAGAAGTATATATATATATATATATATATGATACGCGTGTTTTTGGTATTTCGAGGTGAATAGACGCTTCTATTTTCTCTCCGCCATATTAACATCAAGTTAGTATTAACTTAAAAGTGACTCATTACTCGGCGGCTTAATTTGTTTACATCGTAGTGATTATAAAATGTTAGTGCATTCACAGTGCTAATTTATTGAGTAAAAGTAAAGTGCAACATAGTGTGGCCAAATAAATAAATATGTGAATATATCAGGATTTGAAAACATACAATGAGCTTAAACGCCCTCAAAGCAATTTAACACGCAAGCAAAGGCTGGGAAACCAGGAAAACGGTCATAAAACTCGATACATCTTAGCTTTCCGAAAAGAGAAAAGTGACCAGTTGCCGGAATCAGTAGATCGAGAATAAAAAAGGGAGAAGAGAAAGGAAAAAAGGGCAAGAAATAAGAGTAAGTAGAATAAATGTGAGAAGTGCTTTAAAATCAGGCAGTTGAACAAAAACAATTTATATTTTAGGGGCTGTGCCGTTGGATGCACTTGCAACTGCGAAACGGAAGCTGACAAAACCACAGGCCTTCTATGCAACGCATTTAGGCATTACAAGCGCATCAATCTGGGAAGAAAGGATAGAAAGGTAATGAACAAAATAAACAAAAAACTCACTGGTCTGTACGGCTACGTTTGTATCTAAAATTATGAAACAGTTTACTCCAACCAATAATTGAGTATCATTCACAAGCTCATACAGAAAAAGAGACATTGTAAACATAGAAGGCATACAAAGGACTTTTACGTCTAAGATAAAGGAAACGAAAGATGGAGACTTTTGGTCTCGACTACAATCCCTGAAACTCTACTGCCTGGAAAGAAGACGCGAGTTACGAGGGCGGTAGGAGAGCGGTAGGAGAGCGGAAACGAATTCTCTTCCTAGCCAAATCTCGCAAATGAGGCGGATACTACAGAGAGCCCGCCCGCAGGTCGATCCTGAACCGTCATTCGAAACCATCATAAGACCTAAAAAGAAAATGTATTATAAAACGTACGAGCAAAATGAAAAACGATTCCGAGCGCTTTCGTCTTGTACAAGACTTTCTGAAGGACCATGAGAAGGTCTTGTAAAAGATGAACGCGATCGGAATCTTTTCTGTTTTCTTTTCAAGTTGAAAACTAGGAATTATTCCCATATGTATATATGCGATGAATTTCACAATTAAACACATGAAATTAATAGATGTTACACACACACAAGAAAAAAGTGACCATAAGACCTTTCGTGCATGTAAACACGTCGTCAGTGAATGAAGGAATAACGAAGTGTTTAAATACACGAATGGCCTTGGAATCGCTTTTTAATTTTTCCTTTGAACGTGTTTATGTTTACGTATTTATCTGCGGGATAACTCTACTTCAGATGTTTGCTGTAAACTGAGAATGCAGTTAACTTATTAAGAAGAACAGTTATCATGAATTAATTATCGCCTGCGTGTCAGTTATAAACAGAGAGTCAGACTTTGTGCATGCTCTCTCTCTCTCTCTCTCTCTCTCTCTCTCTCTCTCTCCCCTATTCGTATGTCTATCTGCCTGTCTCTTTTTCTTCCTTCTCTCACTCGCTCTTTCTTTCTACATCTCTTCCTTTTATTTTAAACTTAACAGAATAAAGATTTAGAGAGGCCTTAAAATGCGATGCAAGATTAAGATAGACGTATGTGAAAAGGCTTTGATTGTTTTTGCGGTTGTTTGAAGGGGAAGTAGTTCTTCCACACTCTTTATATACACTCTCAAAACTGTTCTTCGTAAGTGCTATCTAATAAGACGGTATAAAAAGTGCTGTCACGATTGAACCATACAGCACCGAAAACGAACAATCACTATTAATGATGTCACTAATATGATTGGCCCACAGCTCATGAAGTCGTCATCAACTTTCAGCCAATCAGGGTCCATGTCAAAAAACTGGATGCCACGAAATTATTTATTCACGTATTCACGTCGTGCCTAGTGTCGTAACAACGCTTCGAGTCGATCAGCAAAGTTAAGAGACATTGGATGGGTGACTGCGTTCAGATTATGCAGCGACTATTAGTTCGGATCCTACATAGAGCTGTAAGCCCCATTCGTCATATGACTTAGATGTTGAGAAGGTGGTTAAACAATTCTATCATTACATTACATTTTTACCAGATGCAAATATACGTATACTGCGCTATACAAGGGTCTATAGACCCGGTTAAACCGTGAGAACACAGTACACTTCTTTGTCCTTAGACTTTATTTCGTTAAAACAGTGCACTAGAAAGTATAAGTAGCGTTTAAATATCATTAAATCAAATTCCAGAATTATGTAACACCTTTACTACCATTACACTAATTACTGATCCAAACGATAAAGCTCTACTGAAAAAATAGTGTATTAAGTTAAAAGATACATTTAAACGCGTATCTTTTCAACCCTTTTTAAATACTTTTAAGGTTAAACATGCTTTAAGTTTCTACGTACTTCTGAACATGTTTAGAAAATTTGCATGTTTGATATAATGACACAATATGACCCATATATGATATAAGGTAAATGAAAAATAAGGATTAAATTTCAGAGCTTTTATTGACGAAACAAGAAATATAAATATTTCACCTTACAAAATTACTTTACTAAATTCAACAATAGCTTATCAGACATAGTTAGAGGATGATACGTCGTGGCGACGTCGCAACACCGCTTCTCGTTAGATCAGCGAGGTTAAGTAATGTTGGATCTGTTCTATAGTTGGACCAGTGGCCGTCCTCTGCTTTCAGGAGGTTAGAAACAACCCCGAAACATTATTTTACTTCTCATAATTTGAGGGAAACCTAAATATAGATTTATGGAACTCGTACCATGCAATAACTAAGATCCATAAGTAACCAAACTGAAATATATATTTAGGATCACTTTAACATATTGCTTCCCAGGAACCTCTCTTTAACATATTGCTTCCCAGTGTATGTCACTTTAATATATTGCTTCCCAATGTTAATCACTTTCCCATATTGCTTCCCAAAAATAGATATTACACAACCAATTACAGTTACATTACAATAGTTTATAATATTTAGAGATTAGCTAGTCGAGAAAAAGTAAATTTATGGACACCTTAA
>JAJOZX010002943.1:45000-245000 GCA_023014485.1 Bathynomus jamesi | reverse complement strand
TTAAGTCTATCCTCGTACGACTTCGACCTAAGCGACGGAATCATCTTAGTTGCTCGTCTTTGAACTCTTTCGATTTTGTCTATATTTTTTCGCATATACAGATTCCAAAATTGGATCGTGTACTCCAAATGGGGTCCAACTAATGATTTATAAAGAGGAACAATAATATCGCGCGATTTGTACTCAAAATTCCGAGCTATAAAACCTAGCACTTTGTTCGTTTTATTGACCGCTGCTGTACTCTGTTTCGCCACTTTTAAATCACCAGTGACTATAACTCCTAAATCTTTTTTCTGTTCTATGCTTGCTAACCCCTTCCCTGACATACTATACGCAAAATTACCGTTAGGCGAACCTATGTGTAAAATTTTGCACTTATCGACGTTAAACCTCATTTGCCATGTGACTGACCAATCAACGATTTTATTCAGATCTTCCTGGATTTTACCTCTATCTTCGTCATTAATCGTCCTACCACCCAACTTCGTGTCATCCGCAAACTTTGAAACCATATTGACTAGGCCGACATCTCAATCGTTATTATATATAAGAAAAAGCGAGGGGCCCAATACAGAACCCTGAGGAATGCCGCTCGCTACATTACGCCAAGATGACTCGGGTCCATCAACGACCACCCTCTGTTTCCTACCTCGCAACCACTCTTCTATCCAATTTATTACTACATCCCTGATTCCATGAGCCTTAGTTTTTTCAACGAGTCTTTTTTTGCGGTACGGTGTCAAACGCTTTGTGAAAATCTAAATACACTACATCAACCGCCCGATGACTATCGTAAACTTCAACCACGCTTTGAAAAAATTCTAAAAGATTAGTTAAGCAAGATTTGTTTCGCCTAAAACCGTGCTGCGTATTTCTAACCAAGTTATGCAATTCTAAGTGTTCGACTATACGATCCCTAATTATTGATTCCAGTAGCTTACCTACAACAGACGTTAAACTGATTGGCCTATAATTTCCCGCAGCACCTTTATCGCCTTTCTTAAAGATAGGTGTTACATTTTCTAACTTGAAATTATCTGGTACGCACCCCTCAGAAATAGACGCATTAAAAATCTTTGTTAGCGGCACAACAATGTTTTCTTTTAATTCTTTTAATTGTATGGGATATATGGAATCCGGCCCCGGTGATTTACGCATTTTCATTTTATCAATATAGCGCATTACCTCCCCTTCACTAACCACAATATTATCCAAAATATTACCATTATCAAAAGGTATTATGTCTATCACCGTAGGGATATTCGTTACATCTTCTATAGTAAAAACTGACGTAAAAAATTCGTTTAACAAGGTAGCCATCTGTTTGTTTTCAGTAACTAGCTCTCCGTTAAAATTTTTCAACGGCTCCAAGACACTTTTTACTGGATTTGTACCTGATGTATTTCTTTTCAGGTTTTATAGATTTTAATGATTTATATTTTAATTTGTCCATAATGCTCTCCATCCCTTAAATTATTTTATAATGTTATTTACTTAAATTTACTCTTCTCGCAAAGGTAATCCCTTTTATGGGTTTATCTTACAATATTTGTTGTTTTTAAATGTTTTACTTAAATTTATAATATAATTTCATGACTTTTAATTTTTAATTTTTAGTTTGTATTGTTTGGATTTGTCAATATTTAAAAGTGTTTTAAATTCATATTTGGTTCTTTATTATTATTATTATTATTATTATTATATTATTAGTAGTAGTAGTAGTAGTAGTAGTATATTTCTCATTCTATCGCTGAAGATGACATTAGAATCTGTCGAAAGCTTTGAATATTAAATGTTTGCATACGGACTAGTCTTGTTGTTCCTTATATATATATATAAAATTTCGTTAAAACCATTCAAAACATTTAAAAGAATTTACCTAATATATACTCTGTCTATATATATATATATATATATATATATATATATATATAATTTTATGAAGCGAACCATGTAAAAAAAAAAGAGATAAAAAAGCCAAAACAGTTAAATGCTAAGGAGAATTCTTTCTTAACATCGAAATAATGATACAAAAAAAAGGAGTTCATTTCATCTCTCATTTTTATATTTTTAGATTTGTGGAATCGTTTTTGGATCGTTAATTCAGTTAATTACTCATGAATTTAAGATCGTATATATATATATATATATAATATATATATATATATATATATATATATATACAGTATTGAAAATTAATGACTTTGCATATATTACATATTGTTTTCATATATATATATATATATATATATATATATATATATATATATATATATATATATATATATATATATATATATATATATATATATATATATATATATATATATATATATAATATATTCAGTGATTTATGTTAATCTTGCTTTAAAGCAAGGATTTTAATGATGATCTGTTCATCATTTTAGCATTTTATTCTGAGAGAGAGAGAGAGAGAGAGAGAGAGAGAGTCACGAGATTGACCACCGTATGAAACTTTCATGAGTTAAGAAGCGCAGTATTAATTATTTTAATTTTGATTGATTTTGAACGTCCTGCCAGGTAAATGATGTACTTACAATATGAAAATAAAAACCCACTCTAATAGACAGAGTTTATTTCCACGCCAGTGGGCGTCGAAACTGTCGTGGAAATAAACTCTGTCTATTAGAGTGGGTTTTTATTTTCATATTTTGACCTACACGTAGAAAAAAGTGTTTTTTTTGCATGTACCTACAATGCTGAAAATATAGGAAAATATACTTATAAATAAGAGAGGCGACATCTTTGAAATTAATTGCTGAACTACGCGTAAACCATTTGGTGTGTTTCGCTTGTTGAATATATTCCATTCTTACAAATGAAGTGTCTTCGGTAATTTAGTGTTAAAATTGTAGGTGAATCCATTTAGGACGACTGGTACAAATTGATAGCGTTTCAAACACACGCATTCATAACTTAAACCTACAAAAAATTCGGGCATTAAAGGGTTAATTGCCGTTTACGTACTCTGGAAAGAGAAGGAGACATTTCATTAAACATTTCGTTGTCCCATTTTTATGGACTTAAAAATGTTTAACGCCTTTTACATTTAAAGTTCATTCTAGTCCTTAATTTGACTCGTTCATCCGTAATTATTTAGGGCTGGGCGGTTGTTCCCTTTCTTGGGTTCGCCTATGTGTGTGTGTGTCTGTACAATTCTGGAAAAAAAATTCGCGTAAGAAATAAAATTTTTGTAAAACAAAAAGTTACTCAATGGTAATGAACGGATTTTGTTTGTGAAATTTTATTTGTCACCAAAAAACAAATAAAATATTCAAAGAAAAACAAAATATTATCAATTAGTATTTTTTTGTGTGCTTTTTTAGAAATCGTATGTTTTTAAACGAACTGTTTTCCAAAGGTATACGTATCATATAATGCGTCTATTATGAACGTGCTCCGTTAAAATTTTTTTTTTTTCACGTTGTTTACGAGACAATTTCGAGAAATTTGTCAACATCTGAAGACTGAACTTTCTTTTCTTTTCTGGAGGCCATTATTTGGATACATAACGTTTGTTTTAATTATACTCTTTGTCTTAAAACTTACTTCTAATATTAACCCATTTATTTATTTACTTATTTACTATTTATTTCATAGGGTCAGAATGTTATTTTTTTAATACAAAAATGAATTAATATAATAATTCCGTAAACTTATTTAAATTAAAGTCTATTCACATCTTTTTCTATTTAATTTTTTCCTGAAAACTTCTTCAGACGCGGAATTATTATTCCATAAAATTCCCTTTTTTGTCTTCTTCCTTTTTCAATTATATTCACTGACCTAAATTCTTATTCGTGATAAAGTTGATACCACTCAAGCTCGGTGATGAAGAGCAAAATGGCATATATAAAAGGCTTGTTTGGTCGTCTCTCTATTTACCATTGATTTATTGCTCATTATCATTTTTGTTATCTTTCCTTCTTCATTCAGAACCAATGTGTGTGTATATATATATACACACACACTCTATATATATATATATATATATACACACCCGGTTTCTACCTAGTTTTGCTTCCACCCCGAGTTCGAACCATCTAAGGGGCGCTACATCATCTAAACGCAGAGGACGGCCACCCATCCAACAACTGAACAAACCTGACATCGCTTAATATCGCTGATCTAACGGCAAACGGTGTGGTGACATGGTCACGACTTAATCCAATATATGTATAAGGTATGTTTTAACTTATGAATATTGTCCCTCCCGTAATTAAAAAAAAAAAAAGAAGTAATTTTGAGCATTTTAACTCTTACTCTACATCCACAAAATGTTTATATTGAGAAAGACTGAACGTTCACATCGAGTGGGAAAATGATGAGACACTCTTCTTCCTAAGAAGCGCAAGTAAAAGTGATCTTAAAAAATATACTCCGAAAACACGATGACATTTAATTAAATAACTGATGTAAAGAAAATCTTGAAACGAGAGAATGCATTATCCAAAAGCTTATTAAAACAGTCCTACATCCACAAATGCGAAGTGGAACTGAATCTGCTCGAATGATCAAATAAAAAAAAACAGAAAAAATTGGATAAATAAAAAAATCAGGAGAAGGCCAAGAATTTCTGAACGTTACCCAAATTACTGAATGTAGAATAAATAATGGCATAATAAACTTTTGCATATGATATTAATAAAATTATTGTAGAGTCGTAAGAATGCCGGACATTCTAAAAATAGGCGGGATACTACCATATAAAGAAGGAGACGAAATATTTTGCAGTGCAGACGCAGAAACCGGAAGTATTGAGGTAGGAAATATTGCTCATATTTCACACATGAGCTCACCATCTATTATTAGTAATTATTAATGAAGAAAGTACGAATGTAGACAAATAATATGGCATCATTGAATGAAACTGAATCGTAATAACGCTGAAAGCAATAAACATATACTGACCCTTTCTGTAAAGTTACGGATAATGCGAAAATTCTAATGTCGCTCCGGAAAACGCTCTCATATATATAAAAAGATAATATCTGAACAAATTTTATTGAAAAGCTATACAGACACCTCATATACAGAGAATAGAAGAGTTTCATTAGCCGCACTTGGATGAAATTTATTTACAATGAATATCGTTGTAAGTAACCCTAAAAATTCACTCGTAAGGAACATTTATATTGGTTTTTAAAGAACGTGTTAATAATATAACGCTGAAAATACGTGATGTTTCCTCTGAAGCTCTTTGATATTTTCAATACTTTAAACGAACGCTCTTGTTGTTCGTGTCCATTTGAAATTTACTTTCCTTTATGTCGTTGCTCGTTAGTTGTTCCGTTGTCGCTGGGCACATATTCATTTGTTCACGAATATGCGCAACCACAGAAAGGAAGAAGTACTGTACTAGAAAAATTATTGGAATTGCTTCATAGTTTAGACAGTTGTTAGCCAAGTTTTCCAAAGTTATAGAATTGGTTACGTCACTTAGGAAAAAAACATGCAAATTCAAATGGACAGAAAAGCAACAACATTCGTTTAGAACATTAAGAAAAGTAAGAACGAAATTCCATTAAAGAACTTTGTTTTTCTCGGAATATTTTTGACGCATCTTTATTTAAAACTAACTTCTTCTTCTTCCCACTGAAAAATGTGCGCCTTTCCCAAAATTAAGACAAACCAAGCGGAACTTTAAAAATTGAGATAAACTAAAATTTCAGTATATGATTATAAAAGTGGTGCTCACGAGAACATTATTATTATTATTATTATTATTATTATATAATTAAATAAATAAATAAAGAACAACAGTGTTGAAAATGAGATTGTAAACAAAAAATTTGTTCCCTGGTTCAGATTTAATCCATTAACTTGACCAATGGAAGTTGCAAATGAATGCATCCGGTGCGGTACGTTTAATTCAATTAATAATCATTTAGTAATTATTAATTAATTACTAACTTTTAAGCAGCCATTATTATTATTATGAGCTACTTATTTTTCTCCCATCACTAAACACGCATTAAAAAATGAGATGATCGTTGAATTTCCTTTCGTGCAACTTTACAATTAAATTTCAAAACGCGGAAAAAAATTTGAAAAACTAAAAAAAACTCTCCTTTACGCATTCATGCATTTGGTTATATTTTAAACACTAACGTATAATTTTTCAGAAGGATAATTTTTCTCCGAAATTAGCATAAAACGCAAAGTATCCATTTCGTTGGAGGATGAATGGAGGGGAGAGTGTAATTTATTTGTGTTTATTTATTAATTATTCTCGGTGTTACTGCCCCGAACATGATTCTCATTTCTACAATTTTGTTTTGCAGTTCGCTAAAAACAGGGAAGAAATGTGAACCGCAAATAAATTAGAAACCAGTGGATACATTTGCGGTTGATGTAATATTAAAATCAGCATAACATTATTATTATTATTATTATTATTATTAACCAATTTTCATACTACAACTAGAGTATTAATCATTCAATACGCTCGAGCGCACATAAACACATTTGTTCTGGTTTGTCATTTGTCTGTATATGATTACTATTTATACAAATATTTTCTTTTTTATTTCCAATCAAATAAGCGAATAATGTCAAATAATACATTTAAAACTGAAACATGGACACTTTTTCGTCTTACTTGAAATCTTTGAAGTTTAAATTTACATTTATATAAAAGTTAATAATATCAGTCGGGAGGGCTGGAAACCGGCACAGCGCTCATTACAAACTTATGCGGCCCATTGCGCTAATTCGCGAATTATTATTATTAGCACCATCGGAAGTCGAACCCCCGACCTCAATGTCTTCACCTCGAGAATTGATAGTTTCCTCTACATAATAATGGTTCCTCTTCCGTTTCGGAAGGTTTTTCAGATGTCGAGTTTCTTCGAGACGATATGGGAATTTATTTCGGTAACTACTTCAATGATAAATGAAGACTGTAATTGTATAAAATGTGATCAGAGCATAGCGACCAAGCCTTACCTTAAACTAGTTAGCGTACTGAACGTCTGAACCAGCCAAATGGCGAAGATTTTTCAGTGTTATTATAAAGAATTCAAGCCGTTAGCTCAGGCCCTAATGATTATTAGCCTATTAGTAACTTACATTGAAAATTTGAGAGACCATAAATTATAGCCTCTAGGCTTATGCTATATAAAATGGGTACTTGTAGGTTATCTCCCCCCCTCACCAATTTTGACAGAATATTTTCGTTAAAACTAACGAAAATATCACGACTTAACCTAACCAATTATCAAGGGCGTACAGTTGATCTATTAGTAAATAGTAAATACTATTCCAGAAACAAACAATGTTATAATTAGTAATAGATCAACTGTACGCCCTTGATAATCGATTAGGTTAAGTCGTGATATTTTCATTAGTTTTAACGAAAATATTCTGTCAAAATTGGTGGGGGGGGGGGGGGGGGGAGATAACCTACAGGTACCATAAAATGTTACGGAGCAAGTGTAGTTTACGTCCCCCTTTGGTGCTTAGGGTAGTTTACGTTCCCCTACATTATCCTAGTGTAGTATACGTTCTTCTACATTATCCTAGCTAGTGTAGTTTACGTTCCCCTACATTATCCTAGTGTAGTTTGCGATTCCTACCTTTCTCCGCGTATACCTAATCAAATAAAACGTTAAAACTAACGAAAATATTACGACTTAACCTAACCAATCGTCATATATATATATATATATATATATATTATATATATATATATATATATATATATATATATATATATATATATATATATATATATATATGATCACCTGAAAATCAGGGCTCCCAGCCTTCTTTAGTTAGCCTTAAAAGGCTAACTAACGAAAATATCACAACCTAACCTAACCAATCGTTAGGTCAACTGTACGCCCTTGACGATTGGTTAGGTTAGGTCGTGATATTTTCATTAGTTAGCCTTATAAAGCTAACTAAAGAAGGCTGGGGCTAGGGCAGGCGCGGATCCAGGGGGGGGTCGAGGGGGTCCGGACCCCCCCCCCCCCCCCCCCTGCTCACGGTGACCAACGATTTTTCGATTGCGTTTGTTTGCTCCTATATATGAAAAATAAGACCTGAAGACTTAAAATGGCTTAAGGTACATGTATCCCGGTTGCCACAAAATTAATTTCCTTAAAAAGAATAAAGAAAAAAAAGTTTATGTCCGATCCTGAGACATTTCAGACCTGGCCTGGGTGTGTGAACAAGCAGGATTTTGATAACGGGAATATACTTCAAATCCATCTAAAGCTATCTTCAAATATGAAAATTTCCTACCGAGGGGGGGAACCCCCCTCGGGCACCCCCCCTGGCGCTCGCTTCGCTCGCGCGTCCTCGGCCGAAGAACGGACCCCACCAAGACTGGACCCCCTCTGCTTAAATTCCTGGATCCGCCCCTGGGCTAGGGTTGCCAGACGTCCCGCATTTGATCCAAAAATCAAGCATTATTAAAATGCAAAAAACTTCACTTTTTTCTACGTGAAGGTCAAAATATGAAAATAAAAACCCACTCTAATAGACAGAGTTTATTTCCACAACAGTTTCGATGCCCACTGGCATCCTCCTCGGGTGGATACAGAAAAACGAATGAACCAAAACAAGAGGGGAAAAGCAGTCCAGGGACCGACCGTTAAGAAATTCGCACCTAGGTTAGATCCCATTCTCCCGACACCGGAAGGACATTTTCATTAAAGGGACCCGCTTAGAAATACATTCGCACAAATTTAAAACTATGTTCCTGTTCTAAACATACTGATTCTATTTTTTTACATAATTATTACATTTATTATTAAATTTATTACATTTAATATTGCATTATTATTTATTACAGAAATTATAAATTTATTATTACATTGGTTATTACATTGTTGTTTATTATACAGAATTTATAAACCGAAAAACGAATGAAAAAGGCGATTAGGAAACAATCCAGAGACCATTGAGAAATTCGCACCTAGGTTAGATACCGTTCTTCCGACACCGGAAGGGCATTTTATTACAGGGTCCCGCTTATAAGTACGTTCGCACAAATTAAAACTATCTTCTTGTTCTATACATACAGATTCTAATATTTTGACATAATTGCTGCATTTATTAATTATTGCATTTACATTTTTTTTTAACATTTATTATTATTACCTTTACCCTAATTATTAAATTTATAATATTACCTTTATTGTTATATCTGTTGCATTTATATTTATTTCCACATTTATTACTTCCATTATTACATTTACTAAAAGCGAGTAAGGAAACAATCCAGAGACCTTTAAGAAATTCACACTTAGGTTAGAACACGTTCCCCCGACTCCGTAAGGGATTTTTTGACCAAGAATCTCATTAAAGGGTCTAACTTATAAGTACCTTCGCACAAATTAAAATTATCTACTTTTTCTATACATACAGATTCTATTATTTTTCTTTTGACATAATTATTACATTTATAAAGTACCTTACTTGATTCCCAATCTATAGCATGATTATTTTGGCTGGCGTGATAAAAAAATGGCATTATTAGTATTACAACTTCTGAAGGCATATTTGTATATGTATAGAATCTGTATGTATAGAAAAAGTAGATAATTTTAATTTGTGCGAAGGTACTTATAAGTTAGACCCTTTAATGAGATTCTTGGTCAAAAAATCCCTTACGGAGTCGGGGGAACGTGTTCTAACCTAAGTGTGAATTTCTTAAAGGTCTCTGGATTGTTTCCTTACTCGCTTTTAGTAAATGTAATAATGGAAGTAATAAATGTGGAAATAAATATAAATGCAACAGATATAACAATAAAGGTAATATTATAAATTTAATAATTAGGGTAAAGGTAATAATAATAAATGTTAAAAAAAAATGTAAATGCAATAATTAATAAATGCAGCAATTATGTCAAAATATTAGAATCTGTATGTATAGAACAAGAAGATAGTTTTAATTTGTGCGAACGTACTTATAAGCGGGACCCTGTAATAAAATGCCCTTCCGGTGTCGGAAGAACGGTATCTAACCTAGGTGCGAATTTCTCAATGGTCTCTGGATTGTTTCCTAATCGCCTTTTTCATTCGTTTTTCGGTTTATAAATTCTGTATAATAAACAACAATGTAATAACCAATGTAATAATAAATTTATAATTTCTGTAATAAATAATAATGCAATATTAAATGTAATAAATTTAATAATAAATGTAATAATTATGTAAAAAAATAGAATCAGTATGTTTAGAACAGGAACATAGTTTTAAATTTGTGCGAATGTATTTCTAAGCGAGTCCCTTTAATGAAAATGCCCTTCCGGTGTCGGGAGAATGGGATCTAAACTAGGTGCGAATTTCTTAACGGTCGGTCCCTGGACTGCTTTTCCCTCTTGTTTTGGTTCATTCGTTTTTCTGTTCCACCCGAGGAGGATGCCAGTGGGCATCGAAACTGTTGTGGAAATAAACTCTGTCTATTAGAGTGGGTTTTTATTTTCATAAGCATTATTAAACATTGTTTTAATAATTTTTTTCTAATTTTGTTTGTTGTAACCGTTGAAGGAATCTAGTTTCAATTTGAAAAAAAATTGGTCTTAAAAAAAAACCTCAGAAAAAATTTGTCTTCCCGCATTTTGCAGTACAAAATCTGGCAACCCTACTGGGGACCCTGATCTTCAGGTGATCATATATATATATATTGACGATTGGTTAGGTTAAGTCGTAATATTTTCGTTAGTTTTAACGTTTTATTTGATGGATTCATTTAAAAAAATGTCTCCTAAAGATCCTAGTGTAGTTTACGTTCCCCAACTTTGACCTAGGGTAGTTTGTGTCCCCTTTTGTGTCGGGGAAACGTAAACTACACTTGCTCCAATGTTACTTTTAAATGAAGATAATTAAAATTTAATGTGTACACAGAAAACAAAAACTTCCTGCAACCTTCTTTCTATACATAGAAATATTGGATCACCTGAAGATCCGGGCCCCCCAGCCTTCTTTAGTTAGCTTTATAAGGCTAACTAACGAAAATATTATGACCTAACCTAACCATTCGTCAAGGGCGTACAGTTGACCTAACGATTGCTTAGGTTAGGTCGTGATATTTTCATTAGTTATCCTTATGAAGCTAACTAAAGAAGGCTGGGAGCCCTGATCTTCAGGTGATCCGAAGTTGTCTCAAATCACTCAAGAAAAAGAAGTTTTGAAGACAATTTCTTCTATCTAAAGAAGTTACGTGTCACTAAAAGAAGTTATTCTATCATCTGACAAGAAGCTTTGATACTCAAAAGAAGGAAAAACTTCTAGAATGTATTCTCAAAAAGAAGTTACAAGTTCTAAATTTAGAAGGTCTCATGTTGTGTGCAGTGCCATGCAGATAAATAAAAACAAATAACGGGCACGGTTTTAAATTAACTTTTTTCATTATTACTGGCAGGCTATAATTTCTCTGGGATCTAATAGAAATGGAATTGTTTTGCCTATTTATCAAAGAAATTTATTTACCTGTAAGTTTTTGTTCGCATGCATTCGACAAACACCTTATGTATATATATATATATATATATATATATATATATATATATATATATATATATATATATACACACACGCCCATAATGAAAAGGAGAGAACTACGAACACCTAATCAATACAGGTAAACCTCATAATAGCATTTCACGTACCTATACGATATTTTAATAGCTAAAGCCTCATATTTTTCGTGAATGGTGTTTAAACTAATTTTAGTTTATTCCCTTTATTCCGAAAACTTAGTTTTACAGATTTCGTAAGTGAAGTAAATTTGTTGTATTTACCATTAAAATAAACTACAGTATATTGTAATTTCTTTATTTTTCTCCTTAATGGATGATTAAACAGAGCTAGCATATTTACTGATTAAATTACTTGATAAGTTACAGTAATTTTAAGATTGTAAAAATAAGAGGAAAGGAAGAGAATCGGAGGACAGTCCTAAGAGGGTTATACGAGTAACTAATTAAACCTCAGGATAAGGTTCAGAGATGCGCCTGACTTGCCTGGAAAGAAATCATCATAGTATAATACGGATCATCTGTAGAATTCGGACCCCAGGTAACCCTAATGGAGAATACAGACCCCAACTTTCCCCTAATGTAGAATCCAGACCCCAACTTTCCCCTAATGTATAGATTATAGAAGCCAGACCCCAAACGAATCGTATAAGGACATCAATAAACAATTTAAAGGTTCATAGAAAATTTTATTATTATTATCACAAATAAAAACCATTAAAATCACACAATTGTAAAATCTTATATCAAATGTAGAATTCGGACCCCAGCCTTCTTTAGTTAGCTTTATAAGGCTAACTAACGAAAATATCACAACCTAACCTAACCAATCGTTAGGTTAACTGTACGCCCTTGACGATTGGTTAGGTTAGGTCATGATATTTTCGTTAGTTAGCCTTATAAAGCTAACTAAAGAAGGCTGGGGTCCGAATAGTTAAAGAGTAGCTTAAACAAGCCAAATGGAGAATACAGACCCCAACCTTCCGCTAATGTAGAATTCGGACCCCAACCTTGGTAGGGGTCCGAATTCTACATATGATCCTATAATACTATACAACAAGTCATGTTTTCATTTATAAAAATTCGCACAAAAACTAGTTCGTAGCTCCACTATGTGAGTAGTTCAAATTACAAAACTGGGAATTTCTTTCATGAGTTCTATTAATTTTAATTTCCTAGCCTAAACCACACTGTACAAATTTTCAAAATTTTCTATGGCTGAAAATCGTAATATTTTAAAAGTTTTTCAATATTCACCCATATTATCAGATGACGTGAGGATCATATTGCGAACAAAGCCATTTTCCATATTCGATGTTCTTACTTTTCTTTGTTTCCCATTTTCTTAACATTACTTTGTAGTAAATTATAATATTTTCATTTAGGATGAAATCTCATGAATGAGATGAGGTGACTTGTTGAATTTTATTAGACTGGAAGTCACAACAAAAAACACAGCAGATGACACAACGATTCACTGTGACAAAAAGAGGGAAAGTCCAACAATTTCGTTGAAATCTGCTGAAACATTTTTATAGTATATATATATATATATATATATATATATATATAATATATATATATATATATATATATGATGCAAACCCGAAAGGAAAAAGAAAAATGATTCCAAGACCTTTCGTGTATTCAGAAGTACACCTCGTCAGGGAATGAAGGGAGAAGATGACAAAAATATAGGCCTATACCTATGTACAGCGGGACAAAAAAATAAAAAGATTAGCACATGATTAACAAGAGTTAATTAGAAGCAAAATATATTTTTACAGGATATTGTCAATTTTCTACATTCCCGCATGGTTAGTGAAATTATTTTTAAAATGGATAAATGCACATTCTAGAATATTCCTTCCAATTATAGCTCTGTTTTTAACGAGCGCTTTAGAACTATCCCACTTGATACTATGATTACATCGATACATATGGTTAAACAATGCATTAGAATTATTGGCTGTTCTACACGCATATTTATGTTGCTTTACCCTAATATCTAACGTTTTACCCGTTTGGCCTATATAAACTGAGTTACATTGTGTACATCCGATCGAATAAACGCAACCAACCGCATTATCCGGGCTATTCAATTGGTTGTTGACTTATTTCAATTTGGATGTTGACTTTTTCTTGGTAGGCTTAACAATTTAGTCCCATCTATGAAGTTCACGGTTGATAAAGAAAATAATGGAAGCCTATTTTTCCTGGATCTAAAAATTCGGAGATGCTTGAATCAGTTCAAATTTGAAGATTTTCCTAAGCCTACTAATAACAACTCTTATTTCCATTTTTATTCTGACCATCATCCCTCTATTAAATCTTCAATTTTCTCTGCTATGTTTCTTAGAGCATTGAGAGTTGTCACTCCTGAATTTTTAGATTCCAAGTTATGCAATATCATGAATATTGGTACTAAATTATGTTATCCTATTTCATTTCTACATAACTGCCTTAGGAAAGCCAAGAATAGGTATTATAATAGTGTAGCTCTAAAGGAATTTGAGCGTAGAAATATCCTTAGCCTACCTTACCATGTTAATTTTCAATATCTTCCGACTTTACTTAAAGCAATTGGTATGAACGTAGTCTTTAAGTATAATAATACTGTTAAATCACGCCTAATAAAGAATAGCCCGGATAATGCGGTTGGTTGTGTGTATTCGATCGGATGTACACAATGTAATTCAGTATATATAGGCCAAACGGATAAAACATTAGATATTCGGAATGAGATGGTAAGACTAAAGGAGGCTCGTATGTGTGCGGGAAACTTCACTACTGTCTCGCGACTCCCCTCACCAAATTGTTAGGAAAATCAGCTGCAGTTTTTGTCTCATGTATATTAGAACACAGACAGAATTTTATTATTTGATTTCGTGTATTTGATGAAATATGAATAAGCCAAATACCACAGTATTTATATTTTAATTAATAAGGTCGAATCCGAATCCGAATTCATAGTAAAATCATTGAATTCCAATCCGAATCCACTAAAAAGCCTTCGAATCCGGATTCGGATTTATCCAGCACTGACTTAGATTGGCGACAATAATGAAGAAAACACGACTGAACAAATGTTAACGCCTATTGAGATGTTTTCACCTCAAGCAATCCGTCAACAAAATTTAGTTTTTCCGCGAGAACGTTTTATATATATATATATATATGAAAATTATTTCACGAAAGTAACACGTGAAAAATATTTATGATGAATAAAACCACGAAGGAAAGGAAACACAAAATGGTGCTCAAGCGCTTTCGTCTAATGACATCCTCAGGAACACTGAAGTACATAAAGGGTTACGGCCTATATATAGGTTACAGAAAGAAAAAAAGAAAAATAAATAACATACATACATATATATATATATATATATATATATATATATACATATCTACACACATATATATATATATGCAATAAACGGAGAAGTAAAAATAAAAATTAAAATTACAGGATTAACAGAGAGGCATACAGATTTGTAAGGAAAAATATCGATTTTTAGCACAAGATCAAATGAATTATAAAAATACAAATTTATACTGGAAATCTGCCCGGGTTTTAACACTTTGCCTTTTATAGTCAAGTTTCGATATATATAAAAATAAAATGAAAATTAAAAGTTAATAAAGTAGCATACAAGTTTACCAAAGATTTAGCGTCCTACCCTTCTTATCTAAATCTGTTTTGAAGGAATTCAAAACAACAGGATCGAGTTGAAAAAGACCTTTGCTTATGTTGAAGTTATTTGAAAGTTGGATAATGGCAGACTCAAGAATATTTCTATTAACAATGTTGCTAGAGTGGAATAAAACTGAAGCATTATTCCAATCAATACAGTGGGATAACTCTGACAAATGGACAAAAAGAGCACTGGACAACTGTCCTGTTCTAACGGAATATTGATGCTGTTTTATACGTGTGTGCAAATCCTTTCCCGTCTGACCTATGTAAAAGGAATCACATTGTTTACACCCAATTTTATAGATAATGCCTGAATTATTGGTAGGGCTATGTTTTACTATGATATTTTTCACAATATTATTATGTGAAAATACTACATTAATATCCAAAAGTTTAAGTACATTAGCAATGCCTAAAAAGCCCGGGAAAAATGGAAGTACTAAAATATTTTTTGACAAAGTACCCCCACTAAGAAGGCCATTTTTTCATCAATGTTTCTCCGCGCCCTCAGGATCGCCAGTCCGGAATACATCGATGCCGAATTGGAAAAAATCAACGGTATTGGAAGTGATCTGTGTTATCCATCTGCGTTTATGGAATCTTGTCTCAACAAGGCAAAACGAACTTTCTATCGTGTCAATAATAACACTCGTACTTTGTCAAAAAATATTTTAGTACTTCCATTTTTCCCGGGCTTTTTAGGCATTGCTAATGTACTTAAACTTTTGGATATTAATGTAGTATTTTCATATAACAATATTGTGAAAAATATCATAGTAAAAAATAGCCCTACCAATAATTCAGGCATTATCTATAAAATGGGGTGTAAACAATGTGATTCCTTTTACATAGGTCAGACGGGAAAGGATTTGCACACACGTATAAAACAGCATCAATATCCCGTTAGAACAGGACAGTTGTCCAGTGCTCTTTTTGTCCATTTGTCAGAGTTATCCCACTGTATTGATTGGAATAATGCTTCAGTTTTATTCCACTCTAGCAACATTGTTAATAGAAATATTCTTGAGTCTGCCATTATCCAACTTTCAAATAACTTCAACATAAGCAAAGGTCTTTTTCAACTCGATCCTGTTGTTTTGAATTCCTTCAAAACAGATTTAGATAAGAAGGGTAGGACGCTAAATCTTTGGTAAACTTGTATGCTACTTTATTAACTTTTAATTTTCATTTTATTTTTATATATATCGAAACTTGACTATAAAAGGCAAAGTGTTAAAACCCGGGCAGATTTCCAGTATAAATTTGTATTTTTATAATTCATTTGATCTTGTGCTAAAAATCGATATTTTTCCTTACAAATCTGTATGCCTGTCTGTTAATCCTGTAATTTTTAATTTTTATTTTTACTTCTCCGTTTATTGCATATATATATATATATATATGTATGTTATTTATTTATTTATTTTTTTTTCTTTCTGTAACCTATATATAGGCCGTAACCCTTTATGTACTTCAGTGTTCCTGAGGATGTCATTAGACGAAAGCGCTTGAGCACCATTTTGTGTTTCCTTTCCTTCGTGGTTTTATTCATCATATATATATATATATATATATTTAAGCAGAAAGCAACAGACAAGGAAAGAAACATCCATCAAGTTGGAAAGGGACTATATTTTGTATATTGCAACGTTTCAAGCACAAACTATGCTCATCCTCAGGCAAAAATTCTAAAAAGTTAAAAACAATCTTAAAAACCATAATGACATTAACAAATTAAAATAGGGAAAAAATCCACAAGCATTAAAAACAGTCACACTAAAAAAATTCTAAAAAGTTACAATTAAAAACCATAATGACTATTATGAAACAAAAGCGAACAATTAACAAGCTTTAAAACAATAAAAGTGACACTAAAAACGAACAATGAATAACAGCTATAAAATACAAAATGTAAAACTCAAAAACTCAAAATTCACAGGCTATCTTTTAAAACACTAAAAAATTAAAAACCCACACTAAAAGGAACACACCTTAAGTCTAAGCAGCACAGATTCCGAGGCAAAACTAAAAAAACAGAAACATCTAAAACCAAGTAAAGGTTGGTTGTTCAAGATGTTCAGTTTAGACGGAGGGGAACGGCCTTCACCAATATATATATATATATATATATGTTACGTCTTCATATGTTGCTATCGTGGTTTATTGTCACGATGCAGTGAGCAAAGTAATTTATGGGTAAGACCATAATTGAAGATATTGTCTATTCAGTCGACCAGACCGAGTCATTGGATCTGCGAAGGACCGTTGGTGTCGTTTTGCCTTTAATACAGAATTTGATACTTACGTCGAGTCTGCGGGAGATGTATCAGCTTCAGTGAATAATTTGTGCGATACATAACATAAAGTTGAAATAGCTACCTGAAATAGCAGGAATATATGTAATATATATATATTATATATATATATATATATATATATATATATATATATATCAGTGGCGATTTCTTAATGAATGCAACGCATGCAATGCATGCGTTAAATATGTTCTCTTTTCAGATCTAAGTAAGGATTATAATTGACAAAAATAATTTTCAGAAACTAAAAATAGGCTAAGGCTTCAATCACGCATGTACTGGCTATTGGGCGGTGTAAACAAAATTATGTCTTATTTCATTAGACAATTAAGAACATTTTTCTGTACACAGATCGAAATACTTGTAGCTAAAGCATTCACTAATTCAGTCTGGGTACAGAAAAATGTTCTTAATTGTCTAGTGAAATAAGACATGATTTTGTTTACACTGCCTTGCCTTGGGCAATTTTTTAAGGAGACTTCTCACTATCCATAAGATATTTTTTTTGAGCCTCATAGCTAAATTCAAAAGGCAATATGTTTTAAAATATGCTTAGAAAATTTACTTAATATTTTTACTAAAAATAATTAAAAAGCTTTTTGTTCTGATTTTTTTTAATTAATGAAAATAATACGGCATGCATTCAGTTTTATAGGTGCATTCACCAAAAAGTAACATCTGGCAATTCTGACACGGCTTCTTTCCAGTACCACAGCCGCAAGCACCCACTTGTGTTCGGTGTTCCCTTTTGTGCTTTAGTTATTTTGGATAATCAGTTAAATAAATTATAGCATTGTAGTGCCCATAATGACTGACGATGTGTTTAATCAATTGAAGACTAGAAGATTTTACTCACTCTCTTTTGATGAGAAAAAGCGCATATTGAATAATGGCAGACCGATTCCACATTTGAATTTAAGCAAAGAAAATAAAGGCTTCACTAGGAAATTTAATCCTAAGCTGTATGATGATGTTCCCTGGTTATGTGGAAATATTTCAAATAACAAATTGTACTGTTGGTCGTGTTTCCTATTTTCAAGAGATAACTCTGTGTGGAATTCTGTTAGTCGTGGATATGACGATTTAAACAATTTACATACTGCAATTTCTCGCCATAAAAAATCTCTTGCTCACATAAATGCATTTGTTGATCTTAAAACATTTGGAAAGTCAGAAAGAATTGATTTAATACTCGACAAGCAGAAATCAGTTGCCATTTCCAGACATAACGAAGAAGTTAATAAGAATCGAGAAATTTTAAAACGTTTGATTAGGATAACATGTTTTTTAGGTATGCAAGAATTAGCATTTCGCGGTCACAATGAAGAAGAAAATGCTGACAATAGGGGTAACTATATTGAATTGGTATTTTGTATGGGAGAATTCGATGAAAAGCTTCAAAACCATTTAAAAACTGCGACTGTTTTTAAGGAAACATCATCTGCTATTCAGAATGACATAATTCAATCTATTAGTGCAGTTATGTTAGAACAAATAAAACGTGAGCTTATCGACTGCATGTATGTGGCGATTTTATTAGATGAAACATCTGATGTCAGCTGTTTTTCTCAACTCTCTACTGTTGTTCGTTATGTTAATAAACATGGAGAGATTTGTGAATGATTTATAAAATTCAATGACGTCAGCAATGATAGAAGTGCAGGAGCGATTTCTGATTTATCTATAAGGCAACTAGGTGAACTGGGCTGTTTGAAAAAATTAGTTGCTCAAACCTACGACGGTGCTGCTGTTATGGGGAGCGATCTTAATGGAGTACAAACAAAGATTAGAGAAACTGTACCAGAGGCTATTTTTCTTCACTGCTATGCCCATAAACTTAACCTTGTTTTATCCCAAGCTGTCGCTGAAATTTCCGAATGTAATAATTTTTTTTCAGTATTAGGAAGTTTGTCATCATTTTTCAGCAGTTCAACTAAGCGAACTTCAATGCTTGACAAAGTTGTTGGAAAGCGTTTCCCTAAACTGGCTCCAACGCGGTGGAACTATTCATCTCGTCTAGTTGAAAGAGTTAAGGAAAATAAAGAAGATATAATAGATCTTTTAAAAAGCATTCTTGAAAACCCAAAGAAATTTGATGAAAAAACAAAAAATAGTGCACGCTGATTGCTTGCTGGTATTGATACTTTCGATTTTAATTTTTTATTAGAAGTATTTTCTTCAATTTTTCATTTTACTGAATATCTATTTAATGTGCTGCAAACAAAGTCTATGGATATTGTGTATAGCTCAATCACCGTTGAAAGCACTATGAAAAAAATCAAACAAATAAGGGATACAAAATTTGCAGATATGTGGGACTTGATAACAGAAAGATGTGGTGAACCTGTATGTTAAAGGAAACAGAGTCTTTCTCCACAAGAGAAGTATAGTCAACTATTTCATGAAATATTCGATAATATGCTTCTTCAAATGAAAGAGCGTTTCAGTTCAATGGAAAAATTGGAATTCATTGAGCTTTTAGATTGCAAAAAATTTGAGTTCTATGATGTTACTTTCCCAGAGAGAGCTTTTGAATCTTTGAAAAGAAGCTACAATTCATTTTTTGAGTTTCCTCGTCTCCGTTCTGAATTGTGTGTGTTATATTCGCACAAATCTTTTGCCAAAAAGAATGTTGCTGAGCTCCTAAAATATCTACTGGAAAGCGAAATGCACAAAGGTCTTAAGGAAATATATAAATTGACGAATTTGATTCTAACTATACCAATATCGACAGCAAGTGTTGAGCGATCATTTTCTGCGCTTAAAAGAATTAAAAGTTATTTACGGAGTTCCCAAAGTGAAGAAAGGCTATCTAATCTTGCCTTAATTTCAATTGAAAAAAATTTCCTCAAGAAGCTTATGGAGAATCGAGAGTACTTTTACAATTTGGTCATCGAAGAATTTTGCAGGAAAACTAGGAGAGCAGAATTTCAATTCAAATAATGCTTCACAATTATTTAAGGTAAATTTTAAATTTGTATCTTTTTCTTTAGATCAATTCGGTAACTACTATATATAAACATGTCTAATTTTTTGTTCGCATATTTAAGCCTAACATTAAATGAACTTTCCTTCAAAGAGGTCCCCAAAAGTTTGTAAAACACCTTTAACTTGCTAAGTTCTATGTAAACAATATGCAAAGTTTGGGCAAGAGGGTTAGGCTGATGTTTTTCTTCCATTCCATAACATTGCATGCCTGAACAAAAATGTCACGAGTCGCCACTGATATATATATATATATATATAACTTAAAATCTAGGCCCAAAGAGAGATCTCGTCTTTCGTTGTTGCTCAAAGTTCTCTTAGAAAAATAAAAAATTGTGTATATATATATGTATATATATATATAATATATATACACACACACACACACACAATTATATATATATATATATATACACACACTACGGGTCAAAAGTTTAAGTACACCTACTAATTTCCAATGTTTTGCTGCTTAGTTCATGACATAAACTTCAAATGTAAACTTAACAGGGACTAGAGATGAATTTGCTTACCTGGCTTTCATATTGTATGCTTCAGTGCATCTGCCCTATGCAGTGTGTTGTAATACAGAAGCTTCTTCAAAATAGCCTCCAAAATGTGTTAATTGACGCCTAACATGCAACCTAAAATTAATGCCATTAGCTCTGCACAAAGGTCCAAAAACAGTTTAAAAGTCTTTACTGGGGTAGTGTGTTTCTTCAGGAGTATGTTAATACATGTGATCAGTTATTAACGTGCGCTGCAGGTCTTTACGTATAAAATCCTTACAGAGGAGCTAACTGTGTAGTTTAAGGTATATTTCTGTGTTTCAAAAAGCAAAAATGGGTGCCAAAGCTCAGTTAACAACAGAAAAAAGACAGTCGATTGTAACTTTGAGAAATGAGGACCAATCACTGAGGCAAATTGCAAAAAAATTAAGAGTTTCTGTGAATGCAGTTGCTTGTGCCATTAAACGGTACGAAGAAACTGGTGAAAATAAGGACAGAAAAAGGTCAGGGCGACCAAGAACCAGACTCAGAGGACAAGTATATCCGAGTCACCAGTCTGCGCAACAGACGCCTCACAGTACCTAAAATCAAAGCCCAGCTGAACAACTCCAGAAGTACAACAGTTTCAACATCAACTGTTCAGAGAAGTCTAAGAGAGGCAGGATTAAAAGGACGAACTGCAGCAAAGAAACCAATGCTGAGACTCCAGAGCAAAAAGAAAAGGCTAGTCTTGGCTAAAAAAAACACCAAAAATGGACTGTTGAGCAGTGGAAATTTGTCCTTTGGACTGACGAATCAAAGTTCGAAGATTTTGGATCCAAACGCAGAGTATTTGTGCGGCGCAAAGCGGGTGAAAGAATGACATAGCAGTGTGTTGTGCCAACAGTGGAGCTCGGTGGAGAAAGTGTGATGGTCTGAGGATGTTTTGCATGGGAGCAAGTTGGAGATCTCCACAAAGTCACTGGAATACTTAACCAACGTGGCTATCACAGCATTCTACAGCGCCATGCCATCCCATCTGGACTGCGACTAGTTGGCCAACAGTTCATAATGCAACAAGACAACGATCCTAAACACACTTCCAAGCTGTGTCAAAATTACCTGAAGCAGAAAGAACGGCAACGTCAGCTCACAGTTATGGAATGGCCAGCACAGTTCCCGAATCTGAACACCACCGAGCTAGTGTGGGATGAACTGGATCGACGAGTGAAAGCCAAGCAGCCATCCAGTGTTCAGAAGCTCTGGGAACTCTTACAAGAGTGCTGGCAGCAGCTTTCACCAGACTATCTTCTTTCTCTTGTTGAGCGTATGCCTCGAATTTGTTCTGCTGTAATTGCTGGTAGAGGAGGCTATTTTGATGAATCTAAAATTTAGACTTTGCTTTTGGTAAATTGTCCTGATTTGTTGCTATTTAAGTTCCCATGTTTGTACTTATGAATTTGTGTCATGATAACTTAGTTAATAAATGAAAAACTTTAAACAAAATTTGAAATTTATGAATATTTCAGGGTGTACTTAAACTTTTGACCGGTAGTATATATATATATATATATATATATATATATATATATATGCATAATAGAAAATGTTACATGCAAGAAGCACATCAAGATATTGAATTTACAATTATTAATTTTACACTCGGTAATTTTTCAAGCATCATTATTCGCGTAATGTATGTTGGCTTTCAAGAAATATATAAAAAATGTAATTCGTGCTTTGGTTTAGAATATTTAATTTCGTATATTACTCTATATATTTAGTTTCTAAAAGCTTTATACACTATACGATTCTATAGCAAAGTTTAACATGACGTGAGGGTCATTATACAGGGTGTCCCATAAGTCCGGCATCATAGGAAAAATAATAAAAAAAGGCAAAACAAAAGCTTTTATTTACAGAACGTGCTCAATATGTATTGTTCCGTAGCCCATTCACAAAATTCCATCCGCCGGTCGGGATCATCTTCGCTTAATTTCTGTAGGATCTAAAGTTTATATGGATGCCATTTGTGAGCCTGAAGAATGCGATGGATGCTACATTTCGACACTCCTGTCTCGGCGGACAATCGCCGAAGAGACTTAGTGGAACTTCTGTTAAAATGAGCCAGGATAGCAGTCGCTGTATCATCGTCAGTGGACCTCCTTGAAGGTCCACTGCGTGGTTTATCTTCTATGGATCCTGTTTCCTTAAACTTTGCAAGAAATCTGCTAACACAACTCTGAGTTATTGGCTCGCGGTCTGGATGCAGTCTGTTAAATTCAGCAGCGGCCTCTCTTTGACTCCGATTTCCTATGAGTAGATTTATCTGGATTCGTTCTTCTTTGCTCACAGACATTATGGCCTGTAGAAAGAGAAAAATATGAATTATGGTTTGTAGAAATAGAAAAATATGAATTTCTCCTATGATGCCGGACTTATGGGACACCCTGTATAGTGCGTTCGAAAAGTCTCTCTGCAGTGCTATGTTAAACGCATAGGAAATTGAAAAACTACAATGTTTTCATTCAACCATGATTTAGTGATTTTATTGCATAACCTTTTGATTTTACAGCATGTGTTGAAGGTGTTTTTCACCATTTTTCAGGCACAGAGCAACTCGTCTACACTTTTTGTCAAACACTTTTGTCAACAAGCACGTTGACTGCGGAGAGACCTTTCGAACGCACTGTGTATATATATATATATATATATATATACACACACACACACACACACCGGGTGTCCCATTCGAAATTAAACAACTTTGAAACCTTATAATTTTTTTATTGAATGATGCAAACAATGTAATATTCACAGAGTAAATAGTCAATGCCATAAAATTTCATATGATATATGTGAATTATAACATTTAGATATATTAGATACATTAGATACATTGTGCATAGCATAGTGTTTCCTTTTGTTAAGATCTTCACATGTTATATGCTGAACAATTTGAAGCTTATATGGATAGAGCTGCAGCCGCTTGCGCACGACTCGATGCACAGTTGAACGAGGAGTCTGCAGTTCGACACTGGCACGATGGATGGACTTCCTTGGGCTACTACCAAAGGCGCCGCGTATTCGTTCAACATCTTCCGATCTTGTTTGCCCTCCAGAGTGTTTCTTTAGAACACTGCCAGTCTCCTCAAATTTCTTGGTCCATTAGGGCATATCATACTTTTCCGAGTCCGAATTTCACATCTGGCTAATATGTATTTTTATGTAAAATTTAATTCTAAGAGGGGTTTCTTTTCTGCAACGTTTCCCAAAAATCGCGTTATCATGTTCAAAATTGCGGTTTTCTGTTCTATGTTGAAATAACGAATATTCAATTGAACACAACCTCATATTTTTAACCCTTTGTCGTAATTTGTTGCCATTTAGACACATTAACTTTGCTTAACTCTTACACAGGTTTAATACATACATACATAAGAAAAAAAATCTACTCCGTTTTTGTAACTATTTGGACGCAGAAGGCTTCCTGAACGACCTCATCAAGACCGGTCATCTTTCCAAAGACAAGGCTTACTTGGCCATAGATGGCATGAAAGTCTGGAGGGCCAAGGAGGAAGTAATGGCCTCATCAGTTGAAGCTCTCACGCAGAGGTCAGAGGAGGAGAAGATCTCTGGGATATTCTTTGATGGCAAACAGGATAGGAACACAAAGGTGTTGAAATATGACGAAGTGACAGGGAGATTTCATCCTGGCAAAGTGATCGAGGAGCATTACACTATCACGTGGGAGCCTCAAGGAAAGTACCTCTTCCATTTCACTCCCGAGGAACCTGAGGAAGGAGAAAAGCCTGCTCATAACATCGCTCAGGGCCTGCATGAGTGGCTTCTGGATCACGGAGCTGACGAGAGTCTTGTAATGATTGGAGGAGACTCTACCAACACCAACACGGGGTGATCTGGAGGCGCCATAGTCCTACTGGAGAAGATGCTGGGTCGCAAGTGCCACTGGATGATCTGTCAGCTCCATGTGAACGAGCTCCCCCTGAGGCACTTAATCATCAAGCTGGACGGCCCTGTAACTCCCTGGTCAGGCTTCAGCGGGACTATTGGAAAACTTCTTGAGAAAGCGAATGAACTTGAGGTCAACTTCAACTTCAAACCAGTGGAAGGAACTGAAGATATCATAGAGCTGCCAGTAGAGATAGTCAAATCTCTCTCCACAGACCAGCACAACTGCTATCTTCTGATCAAAGCCATCAAGTCTGGAAGTCTCAGTCCACAGTTGGCTGATCTCAAGTGCGGACCTCTGAACCAATCCAGGTGGCTCACTACTGCACAGGCCATCTTGCTGTTGTGGATGAGGGAGCACGGACTGAAGGGGGAGGTGTTGAGGAGGCTCGAGGTCCTCGTGAAGTTCTGCCTTAACTTCTACTTCAAAATGTACTACGACATCAAAGTGAAGCACCACCTCAAATTTGGTCCTGCACACGTTTTTTCAAGCATGAGGCTGCTGAGGAACCAGACTACCGAGGTCAGGAACATCATCTCTGCTGCAGTGATAAGAGGAGCTTACCACACACATCCTGAGAACATCCTGGCTTCATTCCTGTGCAGTGAGGATGAGCATCAGCGAGCTTTTGCTGTGAGCCAGATAGAGAAGATCAGAGAAGGAAGAGACTTTGGTGATACGACAGTGAGGCCCCATAAAAATCCTAAAGTCAATCTGCAAGCCACTTCACCTGAGGATCTCATCAACTGGGAATCAGAGAATATTTACGAGCCTATTTTCACCTGCAAGATGACCTTGACTGAGCTCGAGGATCTCAGGAAAACTCCACTCAAAGTGGACGTTTTCTCTGTTCATACTCAGTCCTACGAGAGAGCTGTACAGGAAGTCTCAACTGCTTCCCAAGTTGTGTACGGTCACGAGAAGAGAGATGGGTGGATGAGAGCCAGGATAGATCATCGAGAAATGCTCCCAGTGTTCAGATCGAAGCAGGACATACTTAAGAGCTTTTCAGGTTCGAGTGGCTGATGAAGAGGCTGAAGCCATCGTTAATGCTCATAAGATCTGAAAGTCCTCATACGATCATAATATAAGATCTTATGAGTCTACGCTTTTCAGGGATCCAGGAAGAACAGGCGTGTAAATCTACACGTGGAGGTGGCAAATCTCCCGCTCCTTGATCAGAGTAGAGCTGGTGAGCCGCGCCTATTCTTTGAAGAAAAACTTAAACTTCTTAAGTTTTACGTGAAATCTAAACATTTTTTCAGCACCCAGAGGTGTTGAAACACGCAAGAAAGCATGGATGAGGTCAGAAAAGCAGCTTTTAGACTAAATCATATGCAGAACAGCTGTGCGCTTTGGTTTGGGTGCCCTGAGGCTGCGTTAGGTAGCCTTCAAATCAGAAAATCGCGATTTTGACCATGAAAATGAGATTTTTTGGAAAAGTTGCAAATAATAAACCCATCTTAGAATTAATTTTTACATATTAATACATTAGCCACTTTGTTTTTCCAAAATTTCAACCCTGAACCCAGAGTATGATATGCCCTATTGGTCCATGCATATAGGTCTCTTCTGGTGGGTGGTTCTTCGTGAAAGGTTGTACGGAATCGCCGTTGCACCAGAGTAGGGGACTTCAATTCAGCCATCCATAACACACATTTCACTTTTTCTTGTGGGGTAAACATAATTCAATCTGAAACAAACAAAAAACATTATGACAAAACCTTATGCATATGGTGTAGTAACTGGCAAAGTTTCAACATTCTCACATTAATATTTTAAAAATTAGAGTTTGAAAGTTGTTTAATTTCGAATGGGACACCCTGTATATATATATATATATATATATGTATATATGTAAAGAACGACGCTTGTGTAGAAGAGCGTTCCGCACAAGATGAGGAGGGAGAACGAGCAAATGAAAAATGAGGTACCTCCCAGGAACGCTCTTCTACACAAGCGTCGTTATTTACATTAATTATACTGTGTGTTGTTTGCAGTTAAAATGTATATATGTACGGCATGAGAAGGTGCCCCCTCAGGGCATTTGATTCCGCTGGTATGTAGGAGAATTACGAGTACTGACTAATCGGGGTCCTTGGTGTAGTGGTTAACATATCCGACCGGCAATTGGATGATCCCGGGTTCGATTCCTGGGAGGTACCTCATTTTTCATTTGCTCGTTCTCCATCCTCATCCTGTGCGGAACGCTCTTCTACACAAGCGTCGTTCTTTACATTAATTATACTGTGTGTTGTTTGCAGTTAAAAAAAAAAAATATATATATATATATGGTGTGTGTGTGTGTGTGTGTGTGTGTGTATCTGTCTCTGTGTGTGTGCTTTGTAAAAAGAAGAAAAAGAACACTAGAATATTCAACAAAGCTCACACCACTGTAAGATAATTAACTTCTTTTTAGAATAACGATATTGTACTAACGTAAGAAAATAAGACTTTAAGTGTGAGCTAAATTAAGGCCGAGCGTTAAACAGGAGAAAGGAAATTAATAGGGTAGAAAAAATTAATAAGTTTATTAACAAAAATAATATATATATACTGTAACGCAGGAAAAGTGACAATTTACTTTTCAATAAGGTTAACTGAATATTTTTTAGATTCCTCTTTAGTATAAGTCAGTTGAGTTCGAGCAAATAATAAATAATGCATCCGAAATGACGTATGAAGAATAATAGCATCTAGAAAGCTTGTGAAGAGTAAAAGGAAACCTCGATGGCCGCCTTGTTTATACAAAAGATTGGAACTGCAGAAAACCAGGGTCTAACTGCGTTCTCGCCTGGCGCACGAGGAATGTTACCTTTGTCCTCACCACTTTACGTGAGGTGTGCTCGCTTCAGCAAGAATCCCTCCTCACGAAGAAACCGCCTTGGAGGCGCAACTGCTCTGGGTCGTGTGCTTTTTGGGAGAACGCAACGTTTCTCAAAGTGGTTTCTTCGTCAGAAGTGACTCCTGCAGAAACGAAGGGCGAGGCCATACTGAAAACAATTTTTGTTAGTGTAATATTTTAATTCAAAATCATATTTAAAGTTAATCGTAATGTTTTAAAATTAAATAAGAATTTTTTTATATGGGAAAGAATCTTATTAGGTTAATCTTTTATTTAGACTCACAATAATAATTTTCAATGCAAAAAAAATATCTTATTTAGCTTTAAAACAATATCATTACCTTTAAACGTGATTTTCAATTACAGTATTAGCCTAAACAGATTTTTTTTTCCCGTGCAGCATTTATTTCTCGTGCGCCAGGCGGGAACACTGTTGTACGATGGTTGCCTACGGCTCCAGGCAATAAACTTACGTGACTTTTACTCATAATTTTTAAAATAATTAAATCCTTATAGCAATTTTACAATTCCTTTGAGAAAATGATTAGATAAACTAAACTTAATTATTTTTCTTAGAAGAGCGTGCAAGAAGACTAGGCCTAAAATATAAAATTTTACAATATATATATATATATATATATAAAAGTAATTAACCATCAGTATACTACTGTACACATCAAACCAGCAGAGGAGAGAGCAAGTAGCTTTTCTAACTACGCACAAAGAATCCAAACACTCGAACACTATATTGCCCTACCTAACCATAAAAGTTTGGTGAATGTATAAAAATTTTAGTAGTCCTATATTTACTTAAAACACCTTCATAACGTATCTTTACCGTGTATCGTCAATGCACACATTTTGTCAGTAACTTGTATCAAAATATTATCATTGGTACACGATACATAATTATTTAGAATTTGTCATTTAATTTAAATATTGAATAACATTTAAAAAACAAATATTGAAAAATAACCCGTCCGTGACAGATTTTCTTTAGATATAATACTGTCTTGCCATTAAGTGGTCCATTGAAGCGTCTTTTTCGTTTTAGGGGAATGGTAATTTGGCCAAAACGAAATAGATTACAGTACCTGATAAAATTTTGGGGAAAATGTCTTTTTCAGTCTTAATTAAGTTTGAAAATTATCTTTCGAAATTGTTTCAGGACACTGGAACAAAAGCAAATATGGAAATATAACCTAATTTCTTGGTCTATTATTTTGTTCTGATAAAAAGTATAGTCTATACAGGGTGTCCACAATGTCTTATCACCCCAGTGGGTTCATGAGCGATCATGTAATGGCAAAATCATTGAAAATATTCGTGCAGACTTCTAGGACCGATTCAATCGTGCAACTCCATTTTGGAGGATCTGCACGATTGAATCGGTTCTGGAAGTCTGCAAGAATATTTTCAATGGTTTTGCCATTACGTGGTCGCTCATGAACCCAGGTACTAGTCAACATGCGTTGTTCAGTCATATAGTTGCTGCTATCACATTTCAAATGGGTCTGAAAGAAAAACGAAAATCAGTTAGTATTTTACTGGAGTGACAAGACATTGTGGACACCCTGTACAGTATATTATAAAAGTATCCTGTATCAAATAATGTATACGATATGTATCGTGTATGTTGTATCTTCCTTCTGATTTCGAAAGTATTTTATATCGTGTATCGTACTGATAGTACGAGTATTTTGAATCAAGTATAATTGATATATATTTCTGCGAATATCTTGCCTATCTCTGCTGGTTAGTGGAGGCTAATTAGGCTTTTGACAGAAAGAAACGAAAATGAATGGGTATTTACTTTTGTGAGAATGGGTACACTTTGCACATACTTAAATGTATGCGCAAAGTGTACCCATACGTACACGTACGTATGTGGAAGGTCATGTGTTGAAAAAAAAAAGACCTTACTCCTATTTCATATAATCAGAAAATATCTTATAGAGCAAGGTAATCCTATTTGCTTATTCTTATTTTAATTATATGAGATATAGTTCTCCTATTTCCATAATCTTATTTCTCTATTATGTATCATGTTCTCGTAACCCAAACTTTACAAAAAACTTTAAGAAATGAATATGGATAAGTTTTAAAATTTATTCGTAAAGAACCTGTAATAGCTTTTCTTTTTATCTGTACCATTTCTTGTGGAAATTCCGTATTTGATGTAACTTTAAAAAAAAAAAATCTATATACGTGCTTTGATCTTCGTATTCTTCCCTCCGGCTTCATTATGATGCATCCTTCTATTTCATTCTTCTCCGCAATAGTCCTTATTTCCTATTTCTATTCATCCCTTCTAGCAGGAAATAGGGAAATAGTTTATTTTATTTCTCCATTCGAATTCTTCTTCGCTTCCCGTTGATAGCATTCACCGTCCAATTAAAGATCAATCCGACACCATCTTCCAAATCCAGTTGGAAAGCCTTCCTAATGAGGAAGAGGCCATATGTGAGTACAATGGTGTATGGAGCTACCTAATTACGCGCACATGGTCGGGAACTTATAGTCTTTTCGTGTATATATATATATATATATATATATACACACACACACACACACACACACACACACACACGTGTACAGGGTGTCCCATAAGTCCGGCATCATAGGAGAAATTCATATTTTTCTATTTCTACAAACCATAATTCATATTTTTCTCTTTCTACAGGCCATAATGTCTGTGAGCAAGGAAGAACGAATCTAGATAATTCTACTCATAGGAAATCGGAGTCAAAGAGAGGCCGCTGCTGAATTTAACAGACTGCATCCAGACCGCGAGCTAATAACACAGAGTATGTTAGCAGACTTGTTGCAAAGTTTAAGAAAACAGGATCCGTAGAAGATAAACCACGCAGTGGACCTTCAAGGAGGTCCACTGACGATCCACTGCTATCCTGGCTCATTTTAACAGAAGTCCCAATAAGTCTCTTCGGCGATTGTCCGCCGAGACAGGAGTGTCGAAAAGTAGCATCCATCGCATTCTTCAGGCTCACAAATGGCATCCATATAAACTTCAGATCCTACAGAAATTAATCGAAGATGATCCCGACCGGCGGATGGAATTTTGTGAATGGGCTACGGAACAATACATATTGAGCACGTTCTGTAAATAAAAGCTTTTGTTTTGCCTTTTTTTATTATTTTTCCTATGATGCCGGACTTATGGGACACCCTGTATATATATAATTATATATAGGGTGATTCAGCAAAGAGTACATTAAATTGGAGGATGAAATCCTTGGATAATTCTAAACCACAATGTCTCTATGGTAAAATGTCAGATTCTGCATAGTTTCCATGTTACAATACATTTAAGATGTTGTATTAATGAGAGTGAATATGAAGTGAAGCCCCCCCGTAGGTTTTTGTAATAATTTATTCACAGATCACTACAGTGTGACCCTTCTTTGTTACAACCTAAAGGAAATGTTCAAAGTTGCCCCCTTCTGCCTCAATGCAGGCCTGTACACGTCGTACCATTGAATGTCTGACGCGTTCCAGAAGAGAACATTTTGCCCGAGCATCAAGGGAGTATCTGGATACTGTTTATTCCAACAGGTGGATAGTGCTGTTGGAATTAGACAGTCCAGGCATTCTGGAACGCGTCAGACATTCAATGGTACGACGTGTACAGGCCCGCATTGAGGCAGAAGGGGGCAACTTTGAACATTTCCTTTAGGTTGTAACAAAGCGGGGTCACACTGTAGAGATCTGTGAATAAATGATTACAAAAACCTACGGGGGTTTCAATTCATATTCACTCTCATTAATACAACATCTTAAATGTATTGTAACATGGAAACTATGCAGAATCTAACATTTTACCATAGAGACATTGTGGTTTAGAATTATCCAAGGATTTCATCCTCCAATTTAATGTACTCTTTGCTGAATCACCCTATATATACAGGGTGGGCCGAAAGTCTGGATCCATAGGAAAATATTTATTTTAATACATAAATTACAACAAATGGTAAATACTTAAAATGAATATCAAATTTAACTCGTAAATGCGTATCCGTGATACTGTACAGTAGTTCGTACTCCAGTATAAATACTCAAATACTTTTTTTATTTCAGCCCAGAAATGGCTTCGAATCTAACAACAGAAGACGGGGTAGAACTTGTGCTCATGTACGCAAGACAGGGCGCTACACACAGAGAAGTTGCTACCGAATTCAATAGAAATCATCCTGATAAGCATCCAGTAACACATGCGACTGTTGGCAAGTTGTTTAAACGTTTCAAAGAAACAGGAAGTGTACATGATCGACGGCGTTCTGGTCGTCCAAAAACTGTAACTGATGAAAATACCTCTGCAATGGTATGTGAAACTTTAACGAATAGTCCAGTAAAGTCAACAAGAAGATTATCAAATGAAACACGCATCTCGAGAACGTCAATTCGAAGAATTATTAAAAATCATAAATTCCATCCCTAAGTGTCTCGATGTCAGAGGCCGCCAATTTGAGCATTTGTTATAATTTGTTGTTTATACTGGAGTACGAACCACTGTACAGTATCACGGATACGCATTTACGAGTTAAAGTTGATATTCATTTTTAAGTATTTACCATTTGTTGTAATTTATGTATTAAAATAAATATTTTCCTATGGATCCAGACTTTCGGCCCACCCTGTATATATATATATATATATATATATATATATATATATATACAGTATATATACAGTATATATATATATATATATATATATATATATATATATATATATATATATATATATATCTGTGCGTTCTCACCGTTTCTCTGACTTTCCTGTAAGTGTTTTTGAAAGGGTAGATTTTGTTGTTAGCTTTGCAATATAATTGGATTTATTCGGTGTATACATTTTAATATTTTTGATTCGAGAGATTTAAGTCTGTATATAGAAAATATATTCGATATAATATACTTAAAAATATATATACAGTATATATATACAGGGTGGGCGGAAAGTAGCTCCCTAATTTAAATTACATATAAATTATGTATAAATTGTGATTGTATTGTTATATTGTTATGGTGTGTTCTCTAAAGTGGTACAATTGTAACGGTAACATTTTTTTCTCTAAAGTGTTCTCTTTGTGTTCTCTAAAGTGGTACAATTGTAACGTTCATTTTTTTTTTTTCATTTCAGATTGAAGGGTAACATGGCTGAGCGTTTAACACTGCAGGAGCGTGCCCAGTTGGCGGCACGGTACGAAGTTTGGCAATCTGTCGTTCGAGTTCAAAGATGGTGGAGGGCCATTCACGGACCACGTGCCCAAATGGACCCGAAAACAATCAAGAACTGCCACTCGAAGCTCATGACCACGGGGTCTGTGGCAGATGTTCGAAGATGTGGTCGCCCTTCGACATCCAGGGCCCAGGAGACGGTGCAGGCAGTTCAGGAAATGTTCGCACGGAGTCCACGAAAGTCAACTCGCCAGGCAGCTCGGGAAAGTGGACTCTCCCGCTACTCAGTGCGAACTGTGCTGAAGAAGGAGCTGAACTGGCGTGCGTGGAAGCCGCATTACTGCCAATCTCTCTCGGACGAGGACTGCGACATTCGCATGGAGTTCGGGGAAATCATGCTGGCTTGGCATGAAGACTGGCCCCATCTCTTCCGCAACATCCTCTGGAGCGACGAGGCGGTGTTCCACGTCGGAGGCTTTGTCAACCGCCACAATTGCCACTACTGGGCAGGAGAGGATCCCATGGTTACCGCTGAAAAACGGCAGAATCGGTTCAGTGTAACGGTGTGGTGTGGTATGACCTCAGATCAGGTTGTGGGCCCGTTCCTTCTGCGCAACACCATGAATGCTGAGCGGTACCTTGCTATGTTGCGAAACGAGGTCTGGCCGGTTGTCAGCACATGGGAGAACATCGACGATCTGATATTTATGCAAGATGGCGCCCCTCCGCACTTCGCTCTTGTTGTCCGTGAGTGGCTGGATGCCCACTTCCCTGGGCGTTGGATGGGTCGTCGTGGTCCACATCAATGGCCAGCCAGGAGCCCCGACTTGACACCGTGCGACTTCTTTCTTTGGGGGTGGGTAAAGGAAGAAGTCTACCGCACCAAACCGAGGACATTGGAAGAACTGGAGGACCGAATTCGGGAAGTCATGTCCTCCATCCCGCCGGAGTTCCTGCTAAAGTCAGTGGACGCCATTCCTGGGCGGCTCCAGAAGCTGGTGGAAAGAGTTGGAGCCCACATTGAATTTTAGAGAAAACCTACCATGTATGCCTACCTTTTCATATTATTTCTTCTGAAATAAATGGATAATATACGTATTTTCTTACCAATCCAAAATAGGGAGCTACTTTCCGCCCACCCTGTACAGTATATATATATATATATATATATATATATAACTGCAATGACCACGCAGTATATTAATGTATAGAAACGACGTAAGTATAGAGGAGCATTCTGCACACGAGGAAGAGAAATAACGAACAAATGAAAAATGAGGTGACCGCCCGGGAATCGAACCCAGCATCTTCCGATTGCCGGTCAGATATGCTACCACTACACCACGGGCTTCGATCAGTCAGAAGTCGTAATTTTCCTACATAGGGCAGAAAGCAATGCCTTGAGAGGGCACCCTCGCAAATCGTGAATATGTACATTTAACTGCAATGACCACGCAGTATATTAATGTATAGAAACGACGTAAGTATAGAGGAGTGTTCTGCACACGAGGAAGAGAAATAACGAACAAATGAAAAATGAGGTGACCGCCCGGGAATCGAACCCAGGATCTTCCGATTGCCGGTCAGATATGCTACCACTACACCACGGGCCTCGATCAGTCCTGGGTTCGATTCCCGGGCGGTCACCTCATTTTTCATTTGTTCGTTATTTCTCTTCCTCGTGTGCAGAACACTCCTCTATACTTACGTCGTTTCTATACATTAATATACTGCGTGGTCATTGCAGTTAAATGTACATATTCACGATTTGCGAGGGTGCCCTCTCAAGGCATTGGTTTCTGCCCTATGTAGGAAAATTACGACTTCTGACTGATCGAGGCCCGTGGTGTAGTGGTAGCATATCTGACCGGCAATCGGAAGATCCTGGGTTCGATTCCCGGGCGGTTACCTCATTTTTCATTTGTTCGTTATTTCTCTTCCTCGTGTGCAGAACACTCCTCTATACTTACGTCGTTTCTATACATATATATATATTTATATATTTTTAAGAGCTTATAATTAAAATAAAAATTCATGATTTTAACAATAATAATTTTTCAACTGTGAAATAACTTAATCGGAAAATAGCCTTCTGATACATATTTTTAAAAATTAAATGGTAAAAGCGTAGCTTAAATTTTTACGTACATTTCAAATTGAGTTACCTTCTCTCATACAAAATAAAGATGCTGAAGAATGTGTAATCCCCAACAACTCTCGCAATTCTTAAATATACCGTAGTGCTTAATAAAATATTTAGTAAATATTTGAGTATAACAACTTCAATTACATCGTGCACTAACCACAGACCCAAGTTATAACTCTAAAGAGACAAGTAAGATACGAGCATCGAGGAAAACTACATATTATAGTTGCGTGGTTTTTATACTCTAATTCTTAAAGTATATTTGCAATCGTTATATCTTTTATGTATAATAAAAGTCCGATTATGCGAGTAGATTTAAAGCCAGCTTACTCTAAATTAAGATTATTACCTACCATATTAGAAATAAAACCATCCCCACTATTATTATTACAGATGTTTCTTTACTATTATTTTTCGCTACTCGCGAACATCAAATGGACCGTGATGTTGCGACGCCAGAGATTAACCCCAATCACTTCGCCACTTACAGGAAAAGTCGTTTGAACTCGACTGGACAGATCAAAAAATAAAGCTACAATACATTCATATTTCGTGCAGGGATATTATAATATTTATTAATTTTCAATGTTTATGCGGAATTTTAATGGGTCAGTTATATGGAAAATGCATTAAACGTTTATTTTTATGTTAACTTGATTTTCATAGGCAGAGTAGTCGGGTATGCTGAAATGTCAAATGCCTCTGTTTTATTGCATAATTTAGATAAGTGAGAGAAAAGTGAGAGAAAAGTGAGGGGTACAGAAGATTATTCTTTTACACCGTCTCACGTAACTTTAACACGAAATAAATATTCGGATTTGGACATTTTACTCTTGAAACGACCTCCCTACTCATCTTCGTGCAAGCAAAGGAATTCGTTTTCATAGTGACGCTGCTTTTTCGGCAGTCACTGAGATTTTACTGTAACGTCACTTAAAAACTTTCGCCCGCATACTCACGATGTCAGTATAAGATTTAAGTCTTCAACTTATCACGAACTTTGGTTGTTTCCATGGTAATACATAAGTCCGTTCAATTTTTTAAATTGTGTCAAAATGGCTCCTTCGACGTCCTGTATTTTATTTTATTTTTCAGATTTATGAATTTCTGAAAATCTGTTTTTAAAGAGAAGAAAAATATGGATTTTCACGCACTTTACGGGTCTTTAGAGGATTTAAACCTGACTTTTGAAAAATGTTTTAAAAGAATTTTATTATATTTGTAAATGCTTTATTGTAGAATGGTTATACATAGATGTATTCAGCAGGTGACCCAAACCGAAGATATACCCTTACAAACTCTCAAAAGGATACCTTAACTCTCACTTAGTTATGAGATAAATGAATTACGAAAGTGTTACATGCTCTTATACAAAGCTGAACCCACAAAAATTAACTCGCCCTTGATGCACAGAAGCATATTCACTCCTGCATATGAGGAGTGTGCAAGGTACGTCGTGGCCATGTTCTTTCACTACTTCCCATAAGATTATGCGGCAAAGTTACGCGACAATGGGTCTGAGTAGTAGTTGCGCCACTGTAGATATAGCTCAGTGGTTCCCAACCTGGGGTCCCCGGACCCCTGGGGGTCCGCGAAGGTAGTACTGGGGGTCCGTGAGCTTTCAATATTTCGAGAGGCTCCAATGGAAATCGTACATTTATCCACGATAAGGGCGTTCAGGCTAAAATTTCAAGTTTCCTTGCTCTTGGCTGGAATTATTAATACTTTTTAATACGCTGTATTTTAATTGCATACTCACTTATATGTCCTTTATTTGATAGTGAAAAATGAGTAAACGAGTTAATTATTAGTTAATAAAAACAGTTTGTTTGGTAGACGGAATCTTTCAAAAACATGGGGTCCGTGGGAAAAAAATAAAAATAAAAGGGGTCCTTTGTGGTGAAAAGGTTGGGAACCACTGATATAGCTGTTAGCATGGAGGCTGAATTATGCAATCAACAGCAGCAACGTATATACCGTAGAACAACCAAATTCGTTTGGCATTTCCATAATTTGTTATTAATTCTACACATTATTCCAATTGCACGTTGCATATACTTTTTCCTCTTACAGTGCATGAAGTAGTTAAAATATGTTAAGGATAATGTTTGTAATAGGGTTATACAGTATACACTTGTAGCCTATTAAAAGTTGTACACGATTATGAAGAAACAAAGAAATGTTAATGGCATTTATATGGTATTTTCTTAACACAAACATGTTGCATGCAGGATTTTATATATATATATATATATATATATATATATATATATATATATATATATATATATATATATTATATACTGTATATATATGTAATAATATAAGAAAAATAGAAAGACCTCTAGAAACTTTCTACAATTTGTCGATATATATTTTTGGGGTTGCTCGTTCATCAAATCTATTACTGCGACATAAGTTGCTAATTTGCGGTCTTATTTTTTCTTTATTTTTTCTTCTTTTCTTGCCCTTTTACTATTTTTTCTTTCTTCGTTTGGAAATCCAATTGTCATTATAAATAAATAAATAATAAATAAATATATATATATATATATATATATATATATATATATATATATATACATACACACACACACACACACACTATATATACATATATACACACACAGTTACACTTAAAATTATTCATACCAAATGCACACTAATATATAGTCACAAATATCGTTATGAATGTAAAATAATGAAACAAACCCGAGTTATTCAATTTATATTTGTCTTTTAAAGACATTCGAATTAAAGAGATATCATCAGCATTCGTAGCCTACAGTATGTTAAATATATTTGTAAGTAGTATGAATGCAACATTATTCATAGCCCTGTGTAACCTGTTGAAATCTCTCGTGCTTGTAAAACTGCAAAAGTTGAAGTTGCATTCAAGAAGGTAATTTGTAATTCATTAAAACACGCGATAATAGTGCAAACAGAACGCTCTAAATTAACATTGGTTATAAAATGGTGTCGGTTCGCATCGATATTATTTAAACATTGAATGCAGTTTGGCAGAGAGTGAAGTAGGAATACTTTCGAAACGAGATTGTCGTTTCCATTTGGCTAAGACGGTTACAGGAAGGATTTTTCCCTTGTTTTCTCGGAGGTCCTCTAGCCTCCTTCAAAACATCTAAGGTTATTATACGATAGAGGAGACCAACTGTACATCATTTGGACACAAAGGAAGGTCATCCGTCCAACTACTATCCAACCCCAACGTAGCTCTTACCAGAAGGTTAGAAAAAAATTAACATCCCCGTTTCAATTGTTGTCTTCATAATAAAGAAATGGAAGAGGATGGGTGTCATCGCAAGTTTCCCTGGTAAACGCATGAGAAAGAAATCATAAATTTATGACGTCAGCAAAAATCCCAGATCGACATCTCCAAGTATTCACCAAGATTTAACATCATCAGGACATCACGTTTCATACTTCATAATTTTCTGCACTCTGAATGACGCTGATCTACATGGTCGGACTCCCCGAAAGAAGCTATTCTTGTAGTAGCAGCAAAAAGTAAAAGTGTGCTGCTAACGTTCGCGTTTCGGCCTACTCGGCAACTTTGACCGAACGGGTTATACCGAATGTCTTTAAAATTTGGCCGTGGGTGAACTTTTATTTGGATTTATTTGACGATGCTCATTTGGGTGTCTGCGCCTTTGGTGATCAGATGGATTTTTTGACTAAGGTTATTTTTCCATTTAAAACAAATTCAAAAGCTTTAAATGAAAATAAAAAAGAAACGAAAATTCATTCAATAATAATAAAATTTTCATATTTGAAAATAGAAGAAATAAAAATTTAACTTTATTTTAAAATCAACAAATTAATTTTCATTAATGAAAAAAATAAAAATCTACATCAGTTAATTTAATTTCATTATTTGAAATTAATTTTTAAGATATTATTGTGAATAAAAAGAATTTTACTGAGAACCTACGTTTGAAGTGAACTTTTCCTTCAGTTGTAAATGTTGTGAGCTTCACTAAACATTCTCTAACTGCATACGAAGCTAGCAGAAAGAGATACAAGTATTTAGATGCCATTGCTGCCTGCATCCAATCATGTTTAAAGGATTGTCTTTCTTTTCTGTTAATGGAGCATTTAAATAGCTATCAGTTTCACTTTTGATTTGGTTTTTCATGATGGGTTTTCTTTTTTTTTTCAAATTTTTCTTTTTTTCACATTTTGTACTTTAAAATGCTTTTGAAGCCCTCAAAAGAATTCAAGAAAAAACAAAATCAACAGAAAATCATCACGTTTTCGCACATACAGGATTAAATTTTCACTCTATATGGACAACTGCTACAAATTTCTAGCCTTTCATATACACGCATTTATAATTTAACTCTACAGAAAATTCTGTCCAAATACAGTTAAGATAGTTTCGATTTATACATAAAAAACAACAACATTAAGAATTACAATTGTTTCTATTTTACCAACTTTGGGAAAAAAAACCACAAAAGTAAATAGTAAGAAGAATATGTACAAGCCATATTTATCTTCATTTCAGAATGTCGTACTTGTAAAAATTTTGAGTATCATTGTCCAATCTATTTAGTATCTGGTTATTCCACCAATTTAAGGGTCGGTATACCTCAGTCAAAAAGTGCAGAGAGTGCAATTTGCCGAAACCCATTTTAATGACCCACAAAATTACTGGCACCAAATATTATGGATCGATGAGACGAAGATAGAGTTTATATATATATTATATATATATATATATATATGAATAGAAACGACGTAAATAAGGAGCGTCTCTGCACACGGGGAAGAGAAATAACGAATAAATGAAAAATGAGGCGAACCGCCCTGGAATCGAACCTAGGGCCTTCCAATTGCCGGTTGGATGCGCTACCATTACACCACGGACCTCGATCAATCACAAATCGAAATCCTCCTACATAGGGCAGAAACCAATGCCCTGAGAGGGCACCCTCGCAAATCGTGAATATGTGCATTTAACTGCAATGACCACGCAGTATATAAATGAATAGAAACGACGTAAATAAGGAGCGTCTCTGCACACGGGGAAGAGAAATAACGAATAAATGAAAAATGAGTCGAACCGCCCGGGAATCGAACCCAGGGCCTTCCAATTGCCGGTTGGATGCGCTACCATTACACCACGGACCTCGATCAATCACAAATCGAAATCCTCCTACATAGGGCAGAAACCAATGCCCTGAGAGGGCACCCTCGTAAATCGTGAATATGTGCATTTAACTACAATGACCACGCAGTATATAAATGAATAGAAACGACGTAAATAAGGAGCGTCTCTGCACACGGGGAAGAGAAATAACGAATAAATGAAAAATGAGGCGAACCGCCCGGGAATCGAACCCAGGGCCTTCCAATTGCCGGTTGGATGCGCTACCATTACACCACGGACCTCGATCAATCACAAATCGAAATCCTCCTACATAGGGCAGAAACCAATGCCCTGAGAGGGCACCCTCGCAAATCGTGAATATGTGCATTTAACTGCAATGACCACGCAGTATATAAATGAATAGAAACGACGTAAATAAGGAGCGTCTCTGCACACGGGGAAGAGAAATAACGAATAAATGAAAAATGAGGCGAACTGCCCGGGAATCGAACCCAGGGCCTTCCAATTGCCGGTTGGATGCGCTACCATTACACCACGGACCTCGATCAATCACAAATCGAAATCCTCCTACATAGGGCAGAAACCAATGCCCTGAGAGGGCACCCTCGCAAATCGTGAATATGTGCATTTAACTGCAATGACCACGCATCCAACCGGCAATTGGAAGGCCCTGGGTTCGATTCCCGGGCGGTTCGCCTCATTTTTCATTTATTCGTTATTTCTCTTCCCCGTGTGCAGAGACGCTCCTTATTTACGTCGTTTCTATTCATTTATATACTGCGTGGTCATTGCAGTTAAATACACATATTCACGATTTGCGAGGGTGCCCTCTCAGGGCATTGGTTTCTGCCCTATGTAGGAGGATTTCGATTTGTGATTGATCGAGGTCCGTGGTGTAATGGTAGCGCATCCAACCGGCAATTGGAAGGCCCTGGGTTCGATTCCCGGGCGGTTCGCCTCATTTTTCATTTATTCGTTATTTCTCTTCCCCGTGTGCAGAGACGCTCCTTATTTACGTCGTTTCTATTCATTTATATACTGCGTGGTCATTGCAGTTAAATGCACATATTCACGATTTGCGAGGGTGCCCTCTCAGGGCATTGGTTTCTGCCCTATGTAGGAGGATTTCGATTTGTGATTGATCGAGGTCCGTGGTGTAATGGTAGCGCATCCAACCGGCAATTGGAAGGCCCTGGGTTCGATTCCAGGGCGGTTCGCCTCATTTTTCATTTATTCGTTATTTCTCTTCCCCGTGTGCAGAGACGCTCCTTATTTACGTCGTTTCTATTCATTTATATACTGCGTGGTCATTGCAGTTAAATGCATATATATATATATATATATATATATATATATATATATATATATATATATATGGTGTGTGTGTGTGTGTGTGAGGAGAATTATATTTCTTTTATAAATATTTATCTATGCCTTTATTACCAGTTTCTGTTTATACTTATGTTTCTATTTACTGCTTAAGAGCTATTTTTTCGACAGCGAATAGGGTACGCGCACTGCCCATGCAGTGTTAAAATTTCTTAATGAGACACCCGTAGTAAGAGCGTAATTCCACCGCGACTGAACTAGAAGAAAAGTAAATAAGAAATAATAAAAAATCTCTTATGAATCAATATACGACTTTAATTAATGTTTTCTTGTAGAGGTAAATTTGCCGCAACAGCTTTTCGCCGTCGACGATTCATTGTAGGCATTTCCAACACGCATGTCTCATCCCTTACGACAAATAACAATTCGCATCTCTTCTCCAAGTCGTACTCGTCCAGAAGTTTATGAGCCAGCAATGTATAAAGTGTATTTTATTTGAGAAATCTTCCATAGAAATATACGAGGGAGATGTTAATATACACCGCTTGCTGGTATAAATAGTTTTACATGATCATTGCCTTGCCTATAATTATATGCGTCTGCATACAACTGTTTTAGGTGCTGTTTTAGGTGCGTTATACTATAGGGCGAGAAAACATTAAACTTTTACTGTAACTTTCCCTACTATTTATCCACATATTTACCAGATATAACTTGTACCGTATATATATATATATATATATATATATATAATATTATATAAGCAAACAACCACAAGGAAAAGGAAACACAAAGTCCGAGCGCTTTCGTGATATATTCACATTATCAAGGAGGAACAGAAAATAGACGGAGATTACAAAGTAAATGAGTTAAATAGACAAGCAAAAAATTCACAATCGGCACCTCAAATTAAAGGCTTTAAAGTCCTCTAAAGATTTTTTCAATTGATAACATAATCTGTAGGCAGCTAAATTACTAAATATAAACAAATTTACTGTATAGATGAAATTAGACAAAAAAAAAAAAAAAAAAAAAAAAAAAAAAAAACAGAGAACAAAAATTATTATAATGGTTATTAACACTAATATTTAATTAAAACAGGCAATTAATTGGCAAGAATTTAATGAAAAACAAATAGATAACGTAGATAACAAATAGATAACATAATCTGTAGGCTGCTTAATTACTATACAGATGAAATTAGACAAAACACCAGTACAGAAAACAAAAATTATTATAATGGTTATTAACACACACACACACATATATATATATATATATATATATATATATATATATATATATATATATATATATACACGGTAAAAGTTATATATATATATGAAAATTATTTCACGAAAGTAACACGTGAAAAATATTTATGATGAATAAAACCACGAAGGAAAGGAAACACAGATGGTGCTCAAGCGCTTTCGTCTAATGACATCCTCAGGAACACTGAAGTACATAAAGAATTACAGCCTATATACAAAAAGAGCAGAGTGCTAAAACTTGGGCAGATTTCCAGTATAAATTTGTATATACAGTATATATTTTATTTTTATTTTATTTATTTATTTATTTATTTATTTTTTTAATTTTTTTTATCTATAACATTGTTTGGAAACAAATCTTAATCTTGTGCTAAAAATCGATAGTTTTTCCTTATAAATTTGTGTGCCCCCTTCCACAATCCTTTAATTTCATTTCTCCGTTTATTGTATATATATATAATATATATATATTTTTTTCTCTTTCTGTAACCTATATATAGGCTGTAATTCTTTATGTACTTCAGTGTTCCTGAGGATGTCATTAGACGAAAGCGCTTGAGCACCATCTGTGTTTCCTTTCCTTCGTGGTTTTATTCATCATATATATATATATATATATATATATATATATATTATATAATATATATATATATATATCTATTATATATTTTCGCCTGTCTGTTTGTTTGTCTGTCCTTTATGCAAGCGCAAACCGTTTGACCTAGAGCTACCAAATTTGGCACAGGAACCTCTTATGAGATGAAGAATGTCAACACAGAGTCGGTCAGCCTGTCTGTTTATCTGCAACGCCGGTTACTGTGATATATATATACTGCTACCCGCCCGGGCGGGTAGCAGTATAATGGGGAGAGGGGGTGGGGTAATTGGGGGAGAAGGGGTGGGATAATTGGGGGAGAGGGGGTGGGGTAATTGGGAGAGGGGTGGGGTTAATGGGGGTAATGGCTTTTTTACTTTTGTGTGTGGTGGTAATGGGGGAGTGGGGGTGGGAGGGTAATGGAGTAGGGGGGTGGGGGTAATGGGGGTAACTGCAATTAAACTACAGAAAAGAACGCAGCCGTGAAAATTTTGATTGTTTGGTCAATAAAAGTATAGAAAAGAACACAGTTATGAAAATCTTGAGCTTCACATATAATTATTTTTTAGGACACAATCATGAAAATCTTGAGCTTCACATATCATTATTTTTTAGGACGACTTCAAACCGTTTGACCTAGAGCTACCAAATTTGGCACGGGATAAGATAAATCATTTTAATCAAATTCAGCCTTTTGTCTTAAACTTTATTTTATTTAAACTGGGGATCTAATGAGAAATTTATCCTGGGCAACGCCGCGTACCTCAGCTAGTATATATATATATATAATAAGAGTAACAAAGGAAAACCCAAAATACTTATATAACTTTGCGAAAAGGAAATCAAGAACTCGCTCGCGCCACTATTGGACCCTTAAGGAATGAAAATAATGAACTACCCAACGATTTAAAGGAAATAGCTGAAATTTGGAAAACTCAGCATGAATCAGTTTTCAGTATACCAAAAAGCGAAAAAGTGGTATCTGATTGCAATACCTTCTTTGAAGAGAAGCTACAAAGAGAGTATATAATTGATTTTGACTTTGCCCCAGAATATATAGCGCTCGCTATAGGACAAACGAAATCGCATTCAACTGTAGGTCCCGATAAATGCGACGCCTCAACGATTAAAAACTGTAAGAATGAAATAGCTACACCCCTGTGTTGGATATGGAGATATCCAGACACAGGAGAAATACAGGCATCCTGAAGAAGGCGAACATTGTCCCTGTATATAAAGGACTAAAGGACGAGACAGATCTCGAGTAAAGGACTATATACCAGTGTCACTGACATCTCATCTCATCAAAATATTTGAAAGAATAGTTAAAGAGAAAATCTGTGACAGTTTGAAGACAGGAAAGATTCAGTGAGAACCATCCCGGTTTCCGATCAGGAAGACCGTGCTTATCACAACTAATAAAGCATTATAAGAATATAACTGATGCACTTGAAAACAATGAGAACTATGATGTAATACACATGGATTTTGCTAAATATTCAACAGGTGTGATCATGGTCTAAAAGCATATACGATGAAACATATGAAAATAACGTTCAAAGTGAGAAAATGAATTTATAACTTCCTCAGAGAACATCAGCAAGTTGTTAAAATCCAAGGAATCCAATAGAATTCCTTGTGCGTAGCTCAGTACCACAAAGAGCATTATTAGTTCCATTCCTATTCATTTTCATGCTAACAGACATATACAACGAAGTAACCAATAATAGTAGAGTAACATTTTTTACTGATACAAAAATCAACAGAAAAATTAGAAATGCAGATGATGTGAAATCCTGACAGACAGACACAAACAGAATATACAGATTAGTGATGTAGGTCACATCCGCATCCGCATCCGCGGAACATCCGCACATTTTCTCGCATCCGCATCCGCGTCCGCATCCGCACTTTGGACTGCGGATGTCGTGCGGATGTGGACCATTGAGATAAAACGTCATTAATAAGCGGAAATTATCAAATTCTACTATATTAATAGAATTAGTTCATTGTGCGCAAAAGTGATGCAAGCGACAAGACGAGAGGCTGTTCTTGTATGAAGTTACTCTCTTGCAACCTACTTAGATCCACGTTACAAAGCTAAGTTATTTTCACCTAGTACATTAGAACGAGTTAAATCATCACTTGGCAAAGCAGTTGAAGAGCTTCAATCTCTTGAATCTGTCGCTTCGCCACCCACCAAAAGAATAAAAGTTTCAGTGACAGAACCAACACCTTCAACAAGCAAATCTATCACAGAATCTGTCTCTCAGTTTCTTGAGTCAAGCAGCAATGACGAGACCTACGCGATGTCAAAAGATGTAGTAAAAATGATCGAGAGCTATCACCAAGAAAAACGCCTGGCTGCATGTGACAATCCTAGTAGTTGGTGGAAAAATACGCAGAATATCTATCCATACTTGAGTAAACTTGCAAGGAAACATTTAGCCTGTCCTCCAACAAACATACCAAGCGAGAGATTATTTAGCAGTGCTGGATTAATATATGATGAAAAGAGAAACAGACTGGCAGCAGAAAAGGCAGAAAAATTAATGTTCCTTAAGCATAACCTTCCTATAATTAAGTTTGAACATTAAACGATGAACATCTTAGTTTACTTTATTTTAATTACTCATTTATAAATATGCCTAATAAAACTTTAAACTTAATATAAATAGTTATCAAGCTAATTAAAGATCTCTTTCTATAAGGGTGGAGGTTGGGGAAAGAGGTCGGTGGGGTGCATTTGAGTTGGGTTCACGTCCCGCATCCTGGTAACACAATTATGGTTTCTAATTGTGGCTGAAACTCGACAAAATATAACGAATTTATTTGCAGACGAATTCACTAATTGATTTCTATATTAGTTAGATGCTTGATATTATTTTATATGTTCAGAGAAAAGTACAGCAATTATTGTACAATTAATCAATTATACTACATTATAGCTACAGCTCTCTCTATATAATAACTTATTATATACGTTAAACACAACAAATCTCGAATATATCCTAAAAAATAACGAAAATGTAGACATCCGCATCCGCATCCGCGGATGTTGAAATCAAACATCTGCATCCGCATCCGCATCCGCGGATGTGAAAAAAATGACATCCGCTACATCACTAATACAGATGGTCGGAAGAAAATGTGAAATTTAACACCGAAAATGTTTAGCTCTTAAGATATGGACAAAATAAGGAAATAAAGCAAACTGCATATGCAACGATGCAAAATTTGAGAAACAAAATGAGATAGCGATAAACAAGGCAAAAAAAATAAAAAAATACGGGAGAGATATTGAGAACATTTAAAAGAAGGGACAAGAAAGTAATGATTCCCCTTCTGAAAACACTGCTAGTAACCAAAAGTGGAATACTGCTCAGTCTTGACGACGTCTCCACATAAAAAGAAGGAAATTAATAAACGAGAAGAAATTCAAAGAAATTTCACAGCCAAGTTCAATGACTCATTAAGAAACAAGGACTTCTACCATACGGGGATACTCTTATTACCCGCCAGGTGGCAGAAGTGCGTCGATGCCAATGGGGGGAATATTCGAGGGGTAAAGGAAGGGTGCTACTGTAGTATGCGGTCTACCTACGATTGGTTAGGTTTAATCATGATATTTTCGTTAAAACTAACGAAAATATCATGACTAAACCTAACCAATCGTCAAGGGCGATTGACAATGGGATGTAAACAAACAATTAGTAAACAAGATAAGAAGCTATAATTAAAAGGTAGACCGCCGAATCGTAGGTAGACCGCATACTACAGTAGCACCAAAGGAAGTGTTGTTGGTTTCTTCCTTCAGTTTACATTTCATTTTAATCGGTAGTTTATTTTTTTAAATGTTTCCTGAAACTTTTTGGACACCCTCATTATACAGTATATATATATATATATATGTAAAGAACGACGCTTTGTATAGGAGAATATTCCGCGCAAGATGAGAGCGAAAAACGAAACAAATGAAAAAATGAGGTAACCACCCGGGAATCGAACCCGGGATCTCCCGATTGCCGGTCAGATATGATAACCGGCAATCGGAAGATCCCGGGTTCGATTCCCAGGTGGTTACCTCATTTTTTCATTTGTTTCGTTCTTTCGCTCTCATCTTGCGCGGAATATTCTCCTATACAAAGCGTCGTTCTTTACGTTAATTGTACTGCGTGTTTGCAGTTATAATGTATATACTATATATATATATATATATATATATATATATATATATATATATATATATATATATATATATATATATAGTGGCGCTCATAAGTATTCGTACAGAGAAATATTTCAGTTATATTCGTCCATATCTTTTGTACCATGAAGGACAGTTGTGAAAAATTTACCATTCGTTTGGAAAAATTTAACTCCAACATATAATGTGAAACATCAAAGAATTTGAGGGGAAAAAATAAAATAAAATGAAAAAGTTTTATTACATTTATTTTAAAAATTATTTAATATTTTGTGTGTCCACCTCAGGCTTGAAGAATTTAGAATTTTTTATCAGCAGTTGGTTGCTTATTGATTAGAGATTGCTGCCAATTTTGAATTCTATAACTTTCTCTGTGAATGGGGCAGTTTAAAAATTAGGTAACGCTAGTTTTGCTAAAACTTGACACCCCCCACCCCCTTATAATATTCCGTAACGCTAGACCAGACACCCCCTATTAGGGTTACATAACATCTTAGTGGGTGTCTGGTCTAGCGTTACGTACGGAACATTACAAGGGGGTGGAGGTGTCAAGTTTTAGCAAAAATAGCGTTACGTAGTTTTTAAACGGCCCCAATCTTCATGGAAGACTGATAACTGTACAAGCCATTAGTAAGCAATTGGATCGTCATGATAAAGAGCTGTCTAGAGATCTTAAAGAGATCTGTTATTGCTGCATACGACTTTGCAAAGAGTTATAGAAAGATAGGAGAAGAACTTCAAATTCCATTTACGACGGTTGCTGCAGTTATAAAGAAATGGAAAGGCTTTAAAACAATCAAAACTCTACCAAGGTGTGGACGACTCGCAAGATTTCAGAACGTACATCAACACGGATTGAAAGAATGGCTGCTGCGAATCCACGAGTGACTGCAGATAACATTTGCCAAACATTACGACTATCTAAGATCGATGTCCATCCCTCTACTGTACGTCGTATATTGAGAAAGAATAGTCTGCATGGAAGAGTTGCACGAAGAAAACTTCAGCTACGAAAGGCGCACAAAGAAGCTCGTTTAAATACGCCAAAGATCATCAAAAGGATGGATTGGTATTCAGGAAGGAAGTTCTCTGGAAGACGAGACCAAAATTGAATTATTCGAACAACGAGCAACTGTATGTTGGCGAAAATTAAGTACTGCATGCGAATTAAAAAAGAATCCTTCCTACGGTTAAACATAGTGGTGGTAGTTTCTTTTTTTAGGATGCTTCATTGCGTCTGGTCCAGGAAAACTTATCAAGGGAATCTTGAATTCGGAGAAATGTCAGGAAATTTAGAAGAAAATGTATTCTGCAACAAGATAATGATCCAAAACATAACAATAAGAGCACCATGAAATGGCTTCGACAAAAGAATTTCGAGCTTTTCGAGTAGTTCAGTCAAAGCCCAGATTTCAATTTAATCAAGAATTTATGGTTTGATTTAATAAAACTGTCCGCGAGAGAAACTCTTCGAATATGAATGAATTTTAATATTTTTTTCGTTAGAAGAATGGACTGAAATTTCTACTGAGAGATGTTGAAACCTCGTAGAAAAATACCCAAAACGAATCATCGAAGTCATTCAAGCAAAAGTGGACACACACAGTATTAAATAATTTTTTAAGTAAATGTTCGAAAACTTTAGCGCTTTGCTTTTTTTTTTTAAATTTTTTTCAAGTTCTTTGATGTTTTACGTTATATGTTGGATTGGAGGTGAACTAATTGCTTTATTTGTTTAGTTATTTATTTTTTCAAACGAACAGTAAACTTTTCATAACTATCCTATGCATGGTGCAAAGATAAAGACGAATATAACCGAATTATTTCTCTGTACGAATACTTATGAGCACCACTGTGTATATATATATATATATATATATATATATAATATATATATATTATATATATGTGTGTGTGTGTGTGTGTGTGTGTGTGTGTGTACACACACACACATATATATGTGCACACACACACACACACATATATACATATATATATATATATATATATATATATATATATATATATATATATACACACAGACCGTGCATGGAACAAGGAACTCTTCTAGGAAAATTAAATCCACTATAGTCCGAATAAGTAATGGTAAATGACAAACACTATAGTTTTTTCTTTTCATGATGTTAGCCCGACGTGGGCAACGGGTCACTCGCAAAGAGGTCCCAAAAATATAGCTTCCCTCACCAGCTATCTGCAAAGCAGATAGGATCCAGCTTATGCACGGTCTGTGTGTATCATAAAAAACCTCAGGGAACCATTCTGAGTTCATTCCCATATATATATAGTATGTGCCCAATGGTAGGTCCACTATTATATATAAAATAAAATAAAATGACATTGGGTCACCAGTTTGACCTTTCATACTTAATAAGGAGATAGAAATGACTGGTTTTAATTAGAAAAATAAAATGATTATTTGTTCACAGTGATTAACAATCATGTACACGGTAGTTGTGCAATATTACAATGACTGATTATTAACAATAATAAATGGTTTTTATACAGTATAAGAGTTAACTGCTACAATAGTGACATGAAACAATAATTTAGGTAATGAGATATACGGTACTGGACACACAACAATAAGTAATAAAGCAAATAATAACTGAGGTAAGGAGAGTACAGATTAGGCCTAATCCGTACTGTAGGTTACGCAAAAATAGTCTAGCACAATAGAATGAACAGTAGGCCAAGTGAGCTGATAGCCTACGTGAGGTTTACAGACCTGGGTTTCTTCGGAGGTAGACTGGGAAGAAGGGAGAGCCTATGAGCCTGTTTGAATGGCGAAATACTCGTTGAAGGGAAATGAAGATTCGCAAGTCGAAATGGATGAATGTTGAGTAAAGCAAAAGGGACCGGAAGGATGGCGCAAGTTGAAACTTGCAGAAGTGAGGTTGCTCCGGGGGCGTTGAAATGACAGTAGGCCTCAACAGAAATTATCAACTTCGTGTATGCTTGAAAGGAGTGTTGAAGGAAAGGGGCCTGCTGAGATCGAGTGGCATTACCCGACGAGGGAAAACGGAGTGGGATGTGAAGTGAAAACTCGAGAAGAGGGCAATGAGGGCGACTTGAAGTGGACTGGCACTTTTATAGGCTCGGTGCGCTAAAGGGCCAGGAAACGCTACAAAATTTAGCGGGCACTTTCGAGAAACAAAAAGTAAAATAACGTTCCTTTGTGGAGGCCCTTGCCCACGTGTCTAGAACTTTTACAGCCATGTGAAGAAGCGAGGAAAAGGAATTTTCCTTTGTGCTCCGACATACATATATATATATATATATATATATATATATATATATATATATATATATCATTCTCAACCCTTCAACTATTGTTCAATTGCTTTGATTTCTTGCCTTTCTAAAGTTTCTGAATCTATCCTCAATAAAAAGATTCTAAAACACTTTTTCTCCCAATCTTCTTTCAGATCGCCAGTATGCGTTCCGCAAGGGACGCGCTACTGGCGATCTTCTTCCATGGCTCTCTGACTCTTGGTCATCCTCCTATCGGGATTTCGGTGAAACCTTTGCTATTGCGATAAACATAACAAAAGCTTTTGATAGAGTCTGGCACAAATCCTTAATGTCGAAACTGCCCTCCTTCGGTTTCTATCCCTCTATCTGTGCTTTCATCTCTAATTTCCTTTCTGGCCGATTTATAGATGCGGTTGTAGGTGGCCACTATTCTTCTCCCAAAGTTATTAATAGTGGTATTCCTCAGGGTTCTGTCTTGTCACCCACGCTTTTTCTTTATTTATCAATGATCTATTCATTCGCACTTTCTGTCCTATCCACTATTATGCTGATGATTCCACTTTTCACTTTTCCACTCGCTTCACAAAGCGTCCCTCTCAACAGTCACTCCTTGAATCGCGTGGGATGGCTATGATGCACTTGATCTCTGGTCTTTCTACTATCTCTGATAGGGGCAGAGAAAACCTTGTGACTTTCAATGTCTCAAAAGCTCAGTTCCTTCATCTGTCTACGCGTCCCACTCTTCCGCACGACTATCGCCTTCCCTTCAACAATACACAACTCAATCTTTTCTCTTCTCTTAACATTCTTGGTTTTTCCTTTTTTGTGGTCTTTCTTGGAAAGATCACGTGTAGTCTCTTTCTAAAACAGCTTCTAAGAGGTTAGGTTTATTGTACCGGCTCCGCAGTTTCTTTATCCTCACTCAGTTGCTGTTTCTTTATAGGGGTCTTGTCCACCCCTGCATGTAGTACGTTTCTCATGTGTGGGGTGGCTAAACCGGCACAGCTGTACTTGACCGGATGGACTCAAAGAATTTTCGTCTCATCAGCTCCCAGCTTCTAAATGACTGTCTTTAATTCCTTTCTCTTCGCCGCAATGTTGTCTCACTCTCTCTTTGCTCTGGTCTTATCACGGACACTGCTCTTCTGAACTCTGTATGCCTCCTCCTTTAAGGGGGGCACGCAGCACCAGACTTTCTACTCATTCTCATTCCTTTTCTGTCCAACTCTCTTACTCAAGGGTTAACCGGTATTCTGAATCCTCCATCTACTCAACAGGTCAACTCTGGAACGATCTTCCTCAGTCCATCTTTCCCCTTATTTATGACCCTCAATCTTTCAAACGCAGTTTTTAGGCAACGCGAAAACCTTGGAGCTTGATTTTGGCTCTCTTCTTCCTCTATGGAAGCGGGGTTGGGGTGGGGTGTTTGCCCTTGGCCCCTCTTCTTGCATAAAAAAGATATATTATAGAGCAACTGTGGGTGAACTATAAAAAGGCTCTGGCAGAAACCTGGCAACTTTGGGTGAACTATAAAAAAGGTTCTGGCAGAACCATAAATTTGCTGTACAACAGGTCTTTTAGACTCTTACATAAATTACCCCCGAGATGCTCAGCTTCGCAAATGTTTGCTACCCGCAATGTCCCGATCTTCCCGGAGGTAACAAGACGTGCTCAATACAGTCTGATGCAAAGAATTTCAAACTTTTTGAAACCACGGAACCTTTATTTAAAAGAAAAAAATCACGGAACCTTAACCAACAGGTAAAATTTTAATGATATAAAGCAAATGGTAATAAAACACAATTTATGCTCACTGCAGTTTATTTATGTAATTTATGAAATTTACATATACAGTTACATGAATTTCACAAAAAAATATATAAGTTTAGAAATTTATAAACAAAAAAGACAATTTACTTTTGTTGACCTATTTATTTTAAATTCCCCTGCCCACATTACTGTCAGCATAAAAGAAATTATAAGTGTAAAAAATATTATGTTTATTGTAAAATTAAGTTTTCAATGCAAAATAATTAAAAGTGAGGAATTTTACAGTTATTGAGGAGTAATTTTAATAGTTAATCAAACAAATAAATGTTCAATGACTCGGATAAGATTGCTTTTCTTTGGATAAAAGTTCAATATTACATTACTGTGATCATAACTTCCGTGAACTGAGAAAACTAAACCTAAAAACATAGAAAAACTCACCAAATCAATCAGACCTTCGCTCGTGGTCATCAGCTGTGTTTTGTTTACAAAATAGGCTCCCGCTTCTTACTGTGGCTGCGATGCGAGAGGGCAACACTTGTTCTGGATATCTCATCGTTTGAATGAACATTCTCTCTCTCGCCCACTCTCTCTTTGCCTACGCTTTTCTAAACACAATCACCGAATTCACAGAATATATATCGTAAATTCATCCATGCCAGCTGATATTATTTTATTTTACCTCTCACTCCTTCTCAGTCTCTCATGACATGCCTCACGGAACCCCCATCAAGTTCTCGCGGAACACAGTTTGAAAACCCCTGCAGTCTAAGCTATGGAATTCTTGGTATGAAAACGTATGTCTGTTGCTCCACTTAACTTCGACATTACTGTATTATTTCTAATCAACTGTATATATTTCTATCCTTGGTATGTGAACTGTCATTGTATTAATAATATTTGTCATATGGACTATAGTCTGCCAATACCTTTTCATTTTCATTTTCATATACGTATATATATACACACATACAGAGTGTGTGTGTGTGTGTGGGGTTATTTTAATTGAGCATGAGGCCGAATGCAGGATAAGAGTTGGTTATTCATTATAATAAATTAAATTAAAAGCGGAAACTAAGAGGAAAATTCCATTAAGCTTTTTCGTAAATTGTTCTGAATTTGATATTTATGTTTTGAATTATTTCCTTCTAAATGCTCTACAAAAGAATTGAATTTTACCTGATTTATTAAATCGGCTTTTATATTTATGCCCCTTTATCTCCAGTCTCTCTCTCTCTCTCTCTCTCTCTCTCTCTCTCTCTCGGTGACTATTTTTGTTTTATCACTGACAAGAAATATTCTATTTCACATTCACTGAAAACCACCTGTTTGCGGGAATCACTGTAAATAAACTGTAAGTGATATTTGTTTTGCTATATAAAAAATAATTAATTTTTAAATAGTTTCTCGTTACTGGATTGCGTTCGTGATGGATTTTATTGCTCAGGGAAATCCTTCTTTTCATTTCCTCTAATGGAAAAGTAATGGAATATCCTCAGGCAAAATTGACCATTAAGTATTTTAAAATTTATAGTCACAGTAATTTGTTTCAAGGTGACACTGATTTTATGCCTTTCCATATGGAAACGTGATAGGCAATTTTATTAGCTAAAATAATTCTCGTGTACAGTCTGCAGGAAAGAAGACGCAAGTAGCAACATACAGTATATGCGTTTATACTGTACAGTATATACACACACACACACACACACATATATATATATATATATATATATATATATATATATATATATATATATATATATATATATACGGGGTGACCCATAATTTAGGAACCATAGGAATAATTGTATTTTTTTTCTAATAATTCTTGTACTTTCTAATAATCGATTTGTTGTACCTGGTATTCCATACATTAAAACCAAGCTCACCCTCTCGTCTATTGTTAATTTCACAGCTATCCCCTACCTAAAAGAAAAAATAATATATTATCGTCAACACTGAAAATTCGCATGATGTGCAACTTTTGCGCCACCCTGTATATATATATATATATATATATATATATATATATATATATATATATATATATATATATATGGGAATGAACTCAGAATGGTTCCCTGAGTTTTTTATGATACACACAGACCGTGCATGGAACAAGGAACTCTTCTGGGATAATTAAATCCACTATAGTCCGAATAAGTAATGGTAAATGACAAATACCATAGTTTTTCTTTTCATGATGCAAGCCCGACGTGGGCAATGGGACCTCTTTGCGAGAGACCCGTTGCCCACGTCGGGCTTGCATCATGAAAAAGAAAAACTATGGTATTGTCATTTACCATTACTTATTCGGACTATAGTGGATTTAATTATCCCAGAAGAGTTCCTTGTTCCATGCACGGTCTGTGTGTATCATACATATATATATATATATATATATGTGTGTGTGTGTGTGTGTGTGTGTGTGTGTAGGAAGGAGGGGGTCAAGGGCGAGTGCATATATATATATATATATATAATATATATATATATATATATATATATATATATATATATATGTATACACACACATATATATATATATATATATATATACCTATATACAGTATATGTGTGTGTGTGTGTGTGTGTGTGTGTGTGTGTGTGTGTGTGTGTGTGTGTGTTTTTCCTGACTGCTGTTATTTACTTTTTCTTCTCAGTGATCCTTGTCATTCATACTGATCCTAAAAAAATTTATCTACTGTGACTCCTCATAACCTATTCTTTGAATTTCTTGGAGGTTAGATTCCATCTACCTATTGAAGGTCCTATTTTAGGACTTTTTACACAAACCTCGACTTATCCAGAAACCTCCTTGTCAGAAATACTGTATAGAAAAGGCGTATCGTAAAGCGTTAATATTTTGAAATATTTTTAAAAATTTTGTTCCGTCGTATTTATTAATAAAACACGAAAGTCTACGAGGTCTTCTAGTACGAAATCGAGAAGTCCTCTACTAGTCTGATGGAGGGATAGTTCTTTACTTTAAAAACTGTTCACAGTGTCTACATCAGAACGGACATTTAAAAAACAACAATAATAAATATATATCATATATAAATAAATAAATAAATAAAAAGCTCTGCAAAAAAATAAAAGTATTTCAAAAGTACACTTTTAATGGGTTTAATGGATCGAAAGTAGATGGGAAGTAGATGAAGCTGTTTTTTTATCTCGCGAAGTGGGATCATTTGGAACTAAACGAAAAATCCAAAAGTAGATTTCCAGGGATTAAAGAAAAACTTTTACTTTACTCTCAAGGTATCTTTGGCCAGCCGAGTGTACTCTTTAAATACTTTCGAATCAGAGTACAGTACTCAACCGTGAATCGACTTAACCGTGTTTACTAATTGTGACCATTGTGAACTTATCCGTAATAATGACACCGAATTAACCGTGATTTGGCGCGGTGTTTGCGTCCGCGGCTCGCCTCCGCCAGCCTACCACAATGCGCCTCAGTCAGTGTCTCTTCGCACTCCATAGAGTACCCGCGTGCGCGTGTGGTTTCGCATATTTTCACGTCCTTTAGTGAATACAGAGTACTTGATTGTGAATTATACTGTAACAGAATAATATCATGTGTGATAGCACGCGAGGCGAGACGCTAGTTAGTGGTGGCGGGCAGCAGTGGCTGCACCACCCACTCACCGGCGGGGTATACTGAGTTAACTGTGAAGTCGGGTTATCCGTGATAATGGACAGCCCCTCAATCACGGATAACTGTACATTTTATTTCTTTTCTATTCTACAGTAGACACAGTGGACAATTTTTAGAGGGCCGTTTTACCGAAGTAGGAATTGCAGTAATACTTTAGAACAATTTAAAAGGATTCAGAGCACAGGGAACATACACAAGTGCACACACACACACACACACACACACACACACACACACACACATACATATATATATATATATATATATATATATATATAATAAACGACAAACTGAAGACAAAGTTTACCGTATACGAAGAGCATAATACATTATATCTTCCATATTAATCTATATAAATGCGTCGAAAATTAGAAATTTGCGGACAGTTCTATTTTCTTTGTGTGATAAATGGAGTTCAGACGAGGGACTGGAGACCAAAAGCAGATACAGAGCGAAGATTTTTGCTTGCAACGAAAGTTAAGGATTTTGACGAGTTTTTTCCTCTCTTTATCTTTCAAAATTAGAAGAGGTTCCTATGTGGTGTGCGAATCTCCAAAGACGCAAAAGTACATTTACATCCATTATTATTATAAGATGCAAGGCATCTATATTATTATAATATATATAGTCTATATATAGGCTGAATTTCACAATTAAACACGTGAAATGAATGAATGATGTAAACTACAAGGAAAAGGGAAAATGATTCCAAGGCCTTTCGTGTATTCAGAAGTACACCTGGTCAGGGAATTCCCTGACGAGGTGTACTTCTGAATACAAGAAAGCCCTTGGAATCATTTTTCCTTTTCCCTGTGGGTTTACATATATATATATATATATATATATATATATATATATATATATACACATATATATATATATATATACACAGTGGTGTAGTGCTGTGGGAACGCGTGGGAACGGCGTTCCCTTACTTTTTTTGGTAGACGGAACGGCGTTCCCTCACTATTCAAATAAATCCGAACTTACAAATCTCTAACGTCATGAAATTTTAATTCCCACCCCTAGAAGAAATATGAGAAAGAATCATTAACTGCTTCATTTCTTTTAGCTTCGACTGAGGCAATGCTAGCCTATAAAGATCTGGTGAAACAGTCACCACGGCGTACCAGTTGTTAACTTTTTTTAGTTAATCATTCCAGTTGTTAGCTATTTTTATTGATCGTACTGGATGTCGTATATCTAATGACACTGGAAATACTGCATCTTCAACCTTGGAATATATCCTAATATCCAGTGCATATGACCTCAAAATATCCCTGAAATTGGTCAGATTTCAAAAGATTTCCCGGGGGCTTACAGTGCCCCCGGACCCCCAGCTGTATGGGCTCGCCGCGCTCGCCATTGTCCCCCCCGCATCTGAGTAACACTTTCAAAATGCGTTCCCTCACTTCTTTATTTAGCACTACACCACTGTATATATATATATATATACATATACATATATATACACACACACACACGGTGATTCATAAATTTGTTTCATAAATCGCAGAGTGTATTCTTGAGACAAAAGTAAAGAAAAAAGACCATATAAATAGCACGCGACAGAAAAATGAAACTCGTCCATATCTGCTACCGCAGTGACTGATTGGAGACTCGTATTGGCGTTTCTGTGAGCAGACTTTGCCAGTGCTACTTGAAGATGTGCCTATCACAACTCTTCGACTAATGTATTTCATGCATGATGGTGTACCAGCTCATTTCGCCCGTTTAACGAGGGAATATTCGATGCTGTGTATCCTGACAGGTGGCCACCTCGGTCACCAGATTTAAACCCTCTTGATTATTACTTGTGGGGTCATTTAAAAAGCCTCGTTTATGTTACAGAAGTCTGAGCACGTGATGAAGTGTGGCAACGAGTTCGAGACAATTGCGAAAGGATCCGCAATACTCCAGGAATTTTTGAGTGTGTCAGACAATCACTGGTGCGACATGCTGAGGCATGCATTCAAGAAGTAGGAAAGAGTTTCGAACATTTACTTTAATGAAGCAAATATATCGCACTGTGTATTTGCATAAAATGTAAAAATCATTAGGAGTTTCAATTTTCTCTCGGTCGAAACCTACGGGTTTCTCGACCTATGTTTATATGGTAGTTTTTCTTTACTTTTGTCTTAAGAATAAAACCTACAATTTATGAAACATATTTATGAATCACCCTGTATATATATTAGTGATGTAGCGGATGTCATTTTTTTCACATCCGCGGATGCGGATGCGGATGAGGATGTTTGGTTTCAACATCCGCGGATGCGGATGCGGATGTCTACATTTTCGTTATTTTTTAGGATATATTCGAGATTTGTTGTGTTTAACGTATATAATAAGTTATTATATAGAGAGAGCTGTAGCTATAATGTAGTATAATTGATTAATTGTACAATAATTGCTGTACTTTTCTCTGAACATATAAAATAATATCAAGCATCTAACTAATATAGAAATCAATTAGTGAATTCGTCTGCAAATAAATTCGTTATATTTTGTTGAGCTTCAGCCACAATTAGAAACCATAATTGTGTTACCAGGATGCGGGACGTGAACCCAACTCAAATGCACCCCACCGACCTCTTTCCCCAACCTCCACCCTTATAGAAAGAGATCTTTAATTAGCTTGATAACTATTTATATTAAGTTTAAAGTTTTATTAGGCATATTTATAAATGAGTAATTAAAATAAAGTAAACTAAGATGTTCATCGTTTAATGTTCAAACTTAATTATAGGAAGGTTATGCTTAAGGAACATTAATTTTTCTGCCTTTTCTGCTGCCAGTCTGTTTCTCTTTTCATCATATATTAATCCAGCACTGCTAAATAATCTCTCGCTTGGTATGTTTGTTGGAGGACAGGCTAAATGTTTCCTTGCAAGTTTACTCAAGTATGGATAGATATTCTGCGTATTTTTCCACCAACTAATAGGATTGTCACATGCAGCCAGGCGTTTTTCTTGGTGATAGCTCTCGATCATTTTTACTACATCTTTTGACATCGCGTAGGTCTCGTCATTGCTGCTTGACTCAAGAAACTGAGAGACAGATTCTGTGATAGATTTGCTTGTTGAAGGTGTTGGTTCTGTCACTGAAACTTTTATTCTTTTGGTGGGTGGCGAAGCGACAGATTCAAGAGATTGAAGCTCTTCAACTGCTTTGCCAAGTGATGATTTAACTCGTTCTAATGTACTAGGTGAAAATAACTTAGCTTTGTAACGTGGATCTAAGTAGGTTGCAAGAGAGTAACTTCATACAAGAACAGCCTCTCGTCTTGTCGCTTGCATCACTTTTGCGCACAATGAACTAGTTCTATTAATATAGTAGAATTTGATAATTTCCGCTTATTAATGACATTTTATCTCAACGGTCCACATCCGCACGACATCCGCAGTCCAAAGTGCGGATGCGGATGCGAGAAAATGTGCGGTTGTTCCGCGGGTGCGGATGCGGATGCGGATGTGACCTACATCACTAATATATATATATATAGCTCAGTGGTTACGGTGTCGGACTTTGGGCGGTGAGGCTCTCGATTTGCTCCCGGCTGCTGCCACCTGGGTTAGGTTGCGCCGTCCTTTCAACCTGTTAATGCTGAATGACCCAAGTGACTCTTGGGGCACACTTACCCGCACACTGTGAGAAATTGGTTCCTGATATATATATATATATATATATTATATATATATATATATATATATATATATGAACACTATGTAATACTTAAAATTAATATTGATAATTTTATGCAAATCCCGTAAATGCATTTTATGTTATAAAAAAGTTGCATTACGAATTCACGTAATAATTTATGCGATCACATCATAATAATATCATAAGAGCGCATGAATATCTTTTTCGTACCACATACTGTAAATTACGATGTTCATCTCTCAAATTAATTCTCTCCCATTTTACTTGTTTCCTTTTTCCTTTTCATCTCGTTGCGAGATTGTTTATCGTTTCGCTCGGATACATATATATATATATATATATACACACAGTATATTTTTTTTGTGTTATCTTTTAAAAGGAAATTTAGTATTTCGATACAATCTCAATAACTACTCTCGAGAGACCTTTAAATTGAAACGGTGAATGGACGATTGCTTTATGCACTCCAACAATATATTTATACCGCCTTCCTCTTTCTATAACATTTTCAGACTTATTCCTGACACCGTAATTTCGTATTTCGAGCATTCTATAGGTCATATATATATATATATGTATACGGAATAAGGGAAAATATGAGGAAAAGCTTATTATTCTTTTGTATAGAGCGAGCAGCAGCAGCAGCAGCAGCAACGGCGAGGAAGAAAAATCTTCAATCTTGTTACACACCCACACGAAAGTTTCATACATTTCGTTGATTGTCTTTTTTTTCTATTGAAAGATAATTTTATCCTTCAATCTGGAAGTGCATTACGTAGAGATATTGGAGGGGTCGTACGTATGGTGATAGTTCGGGCGTTAGGCCTTCGTAAGCGAGTAACTGATATGATTTTTCTCATAGAGTAAAGATGTTCTTTTGCTTCGCTGGCTCGATATAAAAGTTGTATTTATGATGAGACCTATTTTTTCGCTCTTATATTTCGCGGAATTCTCCCCTCCCCACCACCGAGTTTCCTTGAGAGGGTTCCTCCATATACCGCACTCTCTTCTATAAAGAAACCCCATTTAATGCCTGACTTGCTCCGAGATTTCAATTTATTTATTACGAGTCGATAAAAGATCAAACTTCTACAATATATATATATATATATATATATATATATATGATAAATGAGAAATGGTATGTTGTAAAACGATATCAGTTATTTAGATGCACAAACAAATTTTTATCATAGGAATTAAAAGTTTTATTTGTATAATTGAAACCATTTATATTTATAAAAAGTAACACTGTGTTCTTCCTTTCTCTATGTGTTGACAACAGATGGTAAACTATTTTGTCCTGAAATGATCATTGTAAAGAAAATGCTAAAATGCATCGTCGTAAACTAAATGTTTTGATCGTTCGAAAAAGTCGATATGGAATTAAAGAAAATTCTTTATTGTTTCGTTCGCCATTTCGGTATTCAAGATTCTCTTTGATTCTGTTACATGAAACCCGAATAATGTCCAATTCTCTTTTACTTCATTCGATATTAATTAATAGGATATAATTCTGGTTTAAAAGTTACAGTTTCTTAAAAAACCCATATTTGGAAATTCGACATTATTCTAACTATATTTAATGCGAGTTAGCGTGATTTGATCTAATTCTGTTTCGACTTTATTCCGGTCTCTTTTATTATTTTATACGAGTAGTTTGATACGATTCCGTCCTTTCTGTTCGACTCGCGTCTGCTTTCCCAATTTATGTACGTAAAATGGCGTTTAATCTTTTATTAAAGAAACCTCTAATATGAATAGCGTCGGAAATTGGAAACAAATATATTATTTTTCATTTAAAACTAAGAAAAAAATAACAGTTTAAAATTTCGTAAAATATCCTTCGTATAAACTAAGTTTAAAATAGTTTTAAAATATCTTGTTCTTAAACACGAAAGTCACTTAAATTTTAACTCTCTACCGCCGAATGCGCCGAATACGTACCGTTTCAAATACACGCATTTACCAAAACGTTCAGCGTTAAAGGGTTAAGAATTCCTTCCCACGAAATGTCATTCCCATTCGCAGTCCGCGAGTGAGAATTCACAAAGTGAGAAATGGACATTTGATGAAAAAGTTCCTTAATTCGATTTGAGAAAGACTGTTTTTCCCATTCGCATTAAAGGCACGAAAGAGGAATGGCTAATATTCCCTAACCTAACCTAACCTAATAACCTAACCTAATCTAACCCGGACCAAAATGGGAAATTCGTCGATGAGAATGAGAATGTCATGAAATGGAAATAAACCAATTTGAGAATTTCCTCCTTTCAGATTCTCTTTCGCGTATTTCTCACTCTTGGCCGCGGAATGAAATGGAATGACATTTACTCTATAGGTTATTTACCCCCTCATTGTCATTCCTAGTCCCATTCGCGGTCCCCAAATGAAAATACACAAAGTGAAAAATACACATTCGAAAAAAATGATTCTTGATTTGATAAACAATGTCATTCCGTTTCCATTCGCGGTAAAGGTGCCAAATCGGAATGACTAATATTTCCTAACAACCCAATTGAACCTAACCTAACCTCGCTTAACATTAACCTAACCTAGCCTAACATTAACTTAACTTAACCTAATCTGACCTAACCTAACCTATCGTAACCTAACCTACCCTAACATGAACAAAGCGTGAAAGCCATGGATAAGAATGAGAATGGCATAAATTAGAAATAGACCAATTTGAAAATGTCTCCCACATTATTTTTAGGCTCGAAATGAAATGCGAATGTCATTGAGTGGGATGATACCCACTTCTGGACAGCGAATGGGAATGGGAATGAACTGAGTGAGAAATAATCCATGTCGTCAACTTATAAAATATTTACGTACACGAGATGCAGTCAATAAATTCGCCGAATTTATTGACTGTCTTTAATGAAACAATTCCGCGAATTTATTGACTGCACTTTGTATTATGTGGGAAGCAAAAGCGGAGATTCTCAAAGTTGCATATATTAATAGTTGAAATATTGGGTCTTTTCCGTTTGGGGGCTAGCAGCGAATTTTAATGAAAATCAGTATATTAATGTAGTTTTGGTCACTGATTTCAAAAATAACTCTTTTTTTTTTGAGAAATGAAAAACAAACATGTTAGAGCACTTTAAATAATTAATATGTGTTTTAACTAGCTTAAACTAGTTACGGAGGATTGTGTTAAATTTAGTCAGAGTCACAAACTGCTAATGTTTATGAAAAAGTGCTCTAAGTGTGGGAAAGTGTGTTTCTTTGATAAAAATACCCAGTTCTTTCGTTGCCAAAAGCGTCGGTCAAACGGTAAAAAGTGCAACTTTACGAAGAATACGTTTTTTGAAGGATCCCGCAGATCTGTAAAAGTAGCAGAAAAAAATCAAGAATTAATGCCCAGTTAGGTCAATTGAATGCCCGGTTAGGTCAACTGTACGCCCTTGACGATTGGTTAAGTCATGATATTTTCGTTAAAAACACATTAATTATTTAAAGTGCTCTAACTTGTTTGTTTTTCATTTCTCCAAAAAATAGTTATTTTTGAAATCAGTGATCCAAAACTACATTAGTATACCGATTTCCATTAAAATTCGCTGCTAGCCCCCCCAAACGGAAAAGATCCTGAAATATTAGATAGTGCACAAACTAAAGCAATTTTAATCTTTTAATCACGGAAATAAAACTTGCATTTTGGGTAATATGTACTGTATATTACGCACTTTTTCTAGTAAAGTAAAAAAAAAGCCCTGTCTAACCCACATTCAGAAATGTAACATGAACAAATCAAAACTGTCGAGAGCATATAGGTCATTGTAGACCAACTTTCTTCATAAATTATCCACAAATACTATCTTTTAATGTAATAGAAATTATAGAACTTCATAATTTCTGTCGTACTCAATAAAAAACCTTGCTTTAGAGCTGCTTGAACACCAATCACGTATAATTTCTACCTTTTTTAAAAGGCATATATAAAAATTAGGATCAGAGCTATTATTTTTCATTTAAAACTGAAAAGAGAGAACGAGTAAAGAGCAAGGTTGAAGGACTACAATTCAGGGGTTCCCAAACTTTTACCACCAAGGACCCCTAAATATTAATATAGTTAATATAGTTAGAGTTAATATAGTTAATATAGTTAATATAGTTAGTATTATTAATGTTACTATTTTTCCAAAAGCTTGGAGACCCCCTGGAAGCTTCCTACAGACCCCTGGGGGTCTGTACAGACCACTTTGGGAATCCCTGGGCCACTACATGAAGAATGCCCGTCATGAGCCGAAAGAAACGTCATCATTATCATATTTCAAGCAAAGAAGTAGAAACTATTGATTTGAATATCATAAATAAATAGCTGATAATAATGAAATGATTGCATTTCTCCAAATGAAATGTATAAATTCTAAAATAACGAATGTTATCTCATTGTTTAACGTTTCGTGAAACGTTTATAATCGCTATAAATGTACAGTTGGTATAATTTTAATTTAATTTTACAACTTGCAAAAAAAATTTTAGTTATTATTGTTTCTGAATTAGGTCCAGTTTTTGTGTAAAAATTAGGTAAGATTCTTTTTTTTCTCAGACAGTTTCTTGCTCTATTCCTTTTGCTGACGTTTCGTTCGAGCACATCTGAACATCTTCGGAGCTTCTGACAAATTAATTCGTTTATCATTTATTATTATTAATAGTAGTAGTATTAATATCAACCCCGACCAGAGTGTGGAGGAGACAAGGCGTTCAGTGCTGTTTGTATGTATGTATGTATGTGGGTATGTGAGGACGTGGTCGCAAGACCACTAAGGCCATACACACTCGACGTCGATTGGCATGTCGCTCGAGTACAGCGCAGTTATTATTATTATTATTATTATTATTATTATTATTATTTATGAGCAATGTTTGCTAGAGAATGAATGTAATTTGTCTTTGTTTATCGTCGTTATATTCCTTATTTGCTTCATTATGGTTTCGTTGTATGAGATGTCGTTTTATATTTAAAGGCATTTTCTCCGGTCTAATTAAGTTTTGTTCCGCCATTCACTTATCCTTTTATTCTTCATCACCACCCGAAAATAATCTCTCGTTTCTATAAAAGCGTTAAACATTATATTTACAATATACTTAAAATATAGTCGAATAAATCAAATATGAAATGAAGGTCAGCGCAAAATTATTATTATTATTATTACAGTTATCCCTTTTTATATTATTGTTTATAGAACTTTGTGACTGTTTCTATTTCCTTTTATTACTCCGCTACACTCGTTTGAATTTCGTGACGGCTTCAAAATTTATGCTGCAATTAAAATATGTAAATATTTCCTTTATTGCATTTTCTATTGTCTTTATTTATCTAAACCTCTGTTAGCTAATTTCAATAAACATGCCAACAATATATATATATATATATATATATATATAACCCTACATTGATCCTACTTAATTACTTATACTTCATCACGTTATATATTTAGATATTATATATTATATAGCTAGATTTTTCCCTCTTTTAATTACTGAACCATCTCCAATCCAATCGAATTACTTACACAACACACACACACACGTGTATATATATATATATATATATATATATATATTATATATATATATATATATATATATACAGGGTGGGCGGAAAGTAGCTCCCTATTTTGGATTGGTAAAAAAATACGTATATTATCCATTTATTTCAGAAGAAATAATATGAAAAGGTAGGCATACATGGTAGGTTTTCTCTAAAATTCAATGTGGGCTCCAACTCTTTCCACCAGCTTCTGGAGCCGCCCAGGAATGGCGTCCACTGACTTTAGCAGGAACTCCGGCGGGATGGAGGACATGACTTCCCGAATTTGGTCCTCCAGTTCTTCCAATGTCCTCGGTTTGGTGCGGTAGACTTCTTCCTTTACCCACCCCCAAAGAAAGAAGTCGCACGGTTACCGCTGAAAAACGGCAGAATCGGTTCAGTGTAACGGTGTGGTGTGGTATGACCTCAGATCAGGTTGTGGGCCCGTTCCTTCTGCGCAACACCATGAATGCTGAGCGGTACCTTGCTATGTTGCGAAACGAGGTCTGGCCGGTTGTCAGCACATGGGAGAACATCGACGATCTGATATTTATGCAAGATGGCGCCCCTCCGCACTTCGCTCTTGTTGTCCGTGAGTGGCTGGATGCCCACTTCCCTGGGCGTTGGATGGGTCGTCGTGGTCCACATCAATGGCCAGCCAGGAGCCCCGACTTGACACCGTGCGACTTCTTTCTTTGGGGGTGGGTAAAGGAAGAAGTCTACCGCACCAAACCGAGGACATTGGAAGAACTGGAGGACCGAATTCGGGAAGTCATGTCCTCCATCCCGTCGGAGTTCCTGCTAAAGTCAGTGGACGCCATTCCTGGGCGGCTCCAGAAGCTGGTGGAAAGAGTTGGAGCCCACATTGAATTTCAGAGAAAACCTACCATGTATGCCTACCTTTTCATATTATTTCTTCTGAAATAAATGGATAATATACGTATTTTTTTACCAATCCAAAATAGGGAGCTACTTTCCGCCCACCCTGTATATATATATATATATATATATATATAAAAGGCAGTAGTAAGGTCTACATGAAAATTACTTAATATTCAAGCAGTCAGTACAAAGGTCATATTGTTTATTCAATAATTTCTGTGCTATTATTCATATCTTTTATTATACATAACTGAGTCTAATAGCGCCATTAATGGTCTCATTATGCAACGTTTTATGATAAATTAAAAATAGTTACGACTACTTTCGCATCGATTTCCTTTTGCACCCACGATACTCCGTCATCATTGAACACGAAGACACGTAGCGAGGGTCTGCATGCGTGCATGATGTTTCCGCAAAGGTTAAATAAACCACTTTATAGAGTGGAGGGGCTCAACAAAAAAAAAATTTATACGTTTGCGTAAAACTTTATCCGAAATAATTGTCTTCGCTTCAATTCTTAAAAGTCATCTCGTTTTATTTTTAACATTCATACAATTTTGGAAATAAGTTCACCTAGAAATATAAAATCTCTAAAAAGCATAAAAAATTACTAATTGTAACATTATGTTTTTTTTCGGCTATACGTATTTCATTTTGAAACAATACTGAAATTTTATGGTCCTAGGCGAACTTTTTTCCAATTTTATAGTCCTAGGCGAACTTTTTTCCAAACACTGAGAAATTTCAGCTGTTACGGTACGGAAAAAGAGAGGACCTAAAATTCATGGAATATTATACCCCAAATAGACAGGAAATTCAGAGAAATTCTAGAGTAAAAGCTTTAGGGGTTGTAATGATTGATGATACGAAATTTGAAACACAAAATAAGATAGCAGTACACAGAGCAAAGAGAATAACTGGCCAGATACTGAGAACTTTTAAACGAAGGGATAGGAATATAATGATTCCTCTACTGAAAACACTGATCATATATAAATTGGAATACTGCTCCGTCCTAACATGCCCATATAAAAAAGAAGACATCAGACAGCTAGAAGGGATTCAGAGAAGCTTCACAGCCAAGATCAATGGGTGCAAAGAACTAAATTACTGGGAAAGGTTACGCGAACTAAACCTACAGTATATTCACTGGAAAGGAGAAGAGAGAGATACACCATCATTTACACTTGGAAAATAATGGAGAAACTAGTCCCTAATCTTACTCTGAACCCTGTAACTCCCCAAACAACAGTGGAAAGTAGAAAAGAAAGACTGTGTCGTGTTCCCAAATTAAAGGCTAGACAGGGAACATCGTTAACCCTGAAAGGAAATAGTTTTGTTGTGAGAGGACCAAAACTGTTTAATTAGCTGTCCAAAGACCTAAGGAACACGAATGGTGTTGCAGTGGACATCTTCAAAAGAAGATTAGACGCCTGGCTCAGAACAATCCCCGATGAGCCGGGCATATCTGGCTATGTGAGGTGGAGAGTAAAAGAAACCAACTCACTACTTTACCAGGCCAACTCGAGAGGAGGGGCGACAAGCTTGACCTTCGTGAAATGAGGAATCATCTCACGGAACCCTTGAAAGGTTGAAAGGAAAGGTATATAGTAATCAATTCTATTAATAATAACTCCCATGTTTTTTCCTTATCTTAAAAAAAATCAATTTGAATGATTTTTCTTTTATGAGAATTATAAAAAGAAAAAAAATGTTCATTCTAATAATTTTTAATTTGTTTTTTGTTTGATGAGACACTTTATAAAAAGAATGATTTTAGATCAATGGATTTTGTTTTTGTTCATTATATTTCCTTACTTCATTTATTACAAGTTATAAGTAAAAATTAACTTATTGAAATATTCCATCTGTGAGTATTGTTTTATCTTTTCTTGAATTGGTTTTCCTTAGCTGAACTTTTTAGCGAAGAAAGGTTTAATTCGCTGATGAGATAATCATACAGAGTTGTTTTTAATTACGGGTTTCTTACGAATTACTTAGACTTATTTTTTCTTTTCTGTACGGTATTCATAATGGCACTAGAGTTTATATATATATATAATATATATATATATATATATATAATATATATATATATATATATATATATATATAATTGAAATACACAATAACCGTGTGAAAGCAATAAAATCGATTAATTAAAATCCCAAAGGAAGTGATAAAATTTAAGCTTCTTCGTTCAGGCGGATAGAAACTAAAAGCAAAGAGGGAGAGGAATGCCGAGAAACATAAAAAATGTCACGCATCTTAGAAGTGAAACTGCCTCGAAATATTCCGAAGAGACGAAAGCTCTTTAGAAAGATAAATTTTTTTTTAAAAAAGTCAAGGCGGAACAAACCGTCTTTTCATTAAAATATTAGTATTTCTAATTAAATAAGATTTAATAAATTTTCTCTTATTATCACTACTAACATTTAAAAGAATATTAGAACTGTCAATGTCAATACGATGATTGTTTTCAAGACGATGTTTATGTGAAGCAGAATTACTATTGGCAGTATTCAGACTATATTTATGTTGATATAGGCGACGCATGAAATCAATAGTTTCTCCAATATAGCACATATTACAATCCTTACAAGGTATTTTGTAAACATCCGAATTGGAGCAATGACCATAAGGTCGATTATTACGCAAAATCCTCGAGTTATATGTGTTACTTTAGAAATCACATTTTTACGTTGAGGGAGACAATCATGAAGGGACTCAGAATTGAAGGGAACAACTAGGACATATTTAAAATCTTTAGTTGGGCAGTTAATAGCACAAAACCTCCTTTTTACAATTCTAAGTGCTTATCCTCATAATTTTAATTCTTCATCTATTCAAAGACAGTTTTCCTCCAAGCGTTCCTTGCAAATCACGTTCACATACTTTAACTCAGTGATTGTTTCTTTTTTCTGAATAGGCACTCACACACATCTTTCGTCTAATTTAAGTAGGTGAATATTCTCTTATGAATAGGCCTATCATACAATTTTCTGCTTAACTTCTGTGTCATTTCTTCGCATAGATTACTTAATGGCATTCCCATTCGCATTTCTGGTCCATAAATAAGAATGTACGAAAGTGAAAAAATCCATATTTGAGAAAAGCGTTTCTTGATTTGGGAAGCACTATCACAACACTCCCGCTCACGCCAAATGGCGCTGAGTGGAAATGTTTAATATTTCCTAATCTAAATTATTTTACCAATCAGAACCTAACCTAACATTAGCCTAGCCAATCAGAACCTAACTTATCGTATCCTAACTAATCATAACCTAACCTAACCAATCGTAACCTAACCCGAACGAAAGTGGGAAAGACCGTCAATGAGAATGAGAATTACATGAATTGGGAACAAACCGATTTGAAAATGCCTCGTTTGAGATTATCACTTTCTCATTCTTCGGCGCGGAACCGAATGGAAATGACGATGAGTGAGAGTAAACCCTCCGCATAAACTCACTTAGTCAACAGTACATCGGCTGTAAAGTATCGTACAGTATAGCAGTTCAACACGTGTGTAACAAGCCGTTTTCTTTGAGCCTGCGCTTTGGAATTCTTATCGTGTTTCAGTTATCGTGCTAACAATAATTGTTGTATTACTGTACGTTTAATGTAACCATTGTTGTTGTACTTAACGTTGTGTATTTTTACTGACAATTAATCATACATTTCAAGCCTTTTATAACTAACTTTAATTTATAGTCAATTACCATATTGTGCTGTCATGTACCGTATTATATTAATCATTCCAGTATTAAGTTTGTTAAATAAAGAAAAAAAAGGCCGCGCAGTTTATTCTTTTCCTTGTTGATTGATAAATCAATGGCGACCGACCCTAAATAATTAGTTCTTCAATATTTCGTCAACCTACTTAATCATAAATTACCGGAACCTATTTCAAATTGGTGCCTAAAAATTGGCTACCATAAATTGGTAACTGCAATGAATTTTCATATAAAATGTTTTTTTGTTTAAATTAGTCAGTCCGCAGGAAAACCGCAGGTGAAATTTTTATTCGCGGCAATATCTAGAGCAGTGGTTCCCAACCTTTCTTACTTCAGCGCCCCCCCTTCCAAGGAACAATGATAGCAGACGCCCCCCTTAGAGAAATTCATGTAAATTCTGCATCATAAATTCATATGTCGAAGCCTTTTACAGTATAATTAATTCCCTTCCTTAACCTAAAATCATAAAGGAAGCATTTGTAGTCAATAACACGTATGAAAAACGAAAATTAGTTCTTAAATTCTGAAACAAAACGTGGACATTTATGATGGTATGCTAAGCAACTTTTTTAAACGACATGGAAAATTAAAGCCATTTTGGATAAACAGAAAAGAGTGGTAAGTTATGTAATATTTTTGAAAGACAGAAAACACTAGGCAACAAAGATTTTGTTACAGAAGACCAAATAGGTGCTCCTAGCTAATTTCGGTATGCTGATTTCAAATCTATAATTAGATTTTTTCTATCACGTCTAGATTTTGTGTAAAATGCAAATCACTTTTAGTAAAATTTTCTACCACGTCCAGATTTTGGTTTTAATCGGCTTAATGCCAGTAATATGAAACTTGCTTTTCAAGGTTAAAGCAATTTTTTTTGCCAACTATATACAAATTCGAACAATTTTGATAAATAAAATTTATCCCGAGTTGGCAACTCGGGATAGTCAAGAGCATAGTAACGGGCAACGGCCCAACGGTCAGTCGCTACGTGACAGTCAAGCAGAACGGTTGTTGAAGCTCTCTGCTGATGAGCAAGTGACAGGTTGTCGTGACTTGTGTGTTTTTATAGCATTTGTTTTGTACTACGGTGTGTATTTCTTTTTATTTTGCACATCGTAATAATTACTTTCTACGTTTTTTCAGATATTGTATGGTAATTCAAAATGGCATCAAATAGACGTGCTTGTGTAAATCACCCAGACAACTTCTGCTTTGTCTGTGGACAATATACACTTAAGCCACAACGTAGAAACATAACAACAAAGATTAAACTTGCCTACAAGTGTTATTTTGACTGTAAGTTAGGAGACCAGCAGAGGGACTGGGCACCACATATTTGCTGTGCACAGTGCAATGCAATGTTAATAGCTTGGATGAATGGTAAAAGAAAAGCTATGCCGTTCTCAGTCCCCATGGTTTGGCGTGAGCCGAAAAATCACTTCAATGATTGTTATTTTTGTTTGACAAAGATTGCTGGTTTCACAAAGAAAAACAAATCAAAGATCACGTACCCAAACTGCGAATCAGCAATGAAACCAGTACCACATGATGAAACAAATCCACCACCAGTTCCACCAGCACGATAACAGACAGCAGTTCATCTGAAGATTCTGCTAGTGATATAGAAACAGGGAAAGATGGCATATATGTTCCAGATGCAAATATTTCCCCACATTTGTTAAGTCAAGCGGAGTTAAATGACTTAGTGCGCGATTTGGAATTACCAAAAGAAAAGGCAGAGTTGCTTGGTTCAAGACTTCAAGAATTTAATCTTCTCCAACCAAACACCAAAGTTTCCCATTTCCGCCATCGCCATTTGCAGTTTTCATCATTTTACTTACAGGAAGAAAACGTTTGTTTCTGCCACAATATCAGTGGTCTGATGCAAGGGATTGGCTGTCGCTATGATCCAAAAGAATGGAGACTGTTCATTGACTCTAGTAAAGCTAGCCTTAAAGCTGTATTACTGCACAACGGCAATGAAAAAACCTTCAATACCTGTAGCACATGCCACTGGCCTTAATGAGACTTATGAATCGATGAAACTGCTGCTAAGACTCATCAAATATAAGGACCACACATGGAATATTTGTGGCGACCTTAAAGTTGTATCATTACTTCTTGGGTTACAGTTGGGCTACACAAAGCATATGTGCTTTTTGTGTCTATGGAACAGCAGAGATGACAAGAACCACTACAAAAAACATGATTGGCCATCTAGAACTGAACATGTTGGTAAATACAATGTGAAACACCCAGCACTTATTGACCCTCAGAAAGTACATCTTCCACCACTTCACATTAAACTTGGCCTTATGAAAAATTTCGTGAAGGGTATGGATCATCAAGGTAGTGGTTTCCAATATTTAAAGGATAAATTCAAAGGAATATTGACAGATGCTAAGCTAGAAGCTGGAGTTTTCACTGGACCACAGATCCGCAGTGTCATCCACGACTCATCGTTTCCATCTAACCTAAATGAGAATGAACTAGGAGCATGGACATCTTTCGTTGAAGTTGTCAAAAATTTTCTTGGAAACCACAAAGCTGAAAACCACCGTAAACTCGTAGAAAACATGCTTAAATCTTATGAAATAATGGGATGCAGAATGTCTTTGAAAATTCATTTTTTACATTCTCATCTTGACTTCTTCCCGGCCAACCTTGGGGCTGTAAGTGACGAGCATGGTGAGCGCTTCCACCAACAGATCTCAGTTATGGAAAACAGATACCAAGGTAATTTCAACCCAAATATGATGGGAGATTATTGTTGGTTCCTGCAGAAGGAGAGCTCGTCATCCTACAAGCGACAAAGGAAGAGGACACACCAAAGTTTCACTTAAGAACAGGAATTTGCCTTTCAGTAGTAACAACAAAATACTAACGCGCTTTGGGGGATGGTTGGGCGCAGGGGTGGTAACTCCGCCAGCGGAATTCCGCTGTCTGTCTTAAGCCAGAATAAAGGAGGAAAGAATCCCTGTTCACTAATTATTTAAGTATGCTTAACATAAAACGTGGCACGGAAAAGTAGCTTAGACGGCTTTCGTAATAGAAGCGGGTAAGAAAAAAAATGAAAAAATAGGGGTTTTCGGTTACACAAAATCTGGACGTGATAGAGAAATTTTGATATCAGATCTGAAATCAGCATCACCGCTTTAGTAGGAATCAGTAGTTCACGTGTCTGTAACAAAAAAAAGTTGAAATTTGTTGCCTAGTGAAATCAAAGGCTTTTTAGATAAACAAAAGATTGCATATATATAATATATATATATATGATGAATAAAACCACGAAGGAAAGGAAACACAAAAAGGTGCTCAAGCGCTTTCGTCTAATGACATCCTCAGGAACACTGAAGTACATAAAAGGTTACGGCCTATATATAGGTTACAGAAGAAAAAAAAAAGAAAAATAAATAAATAAATAAATAACATACATACACACAAACACATATATATATATATACATACATATCACACACACACACACACACATATAATATATATATATATATATATATATATGCAATAAACAGAGAAGTAAAAATAAAAATTAAAAATTAAAGGATTAACAAAGAGGCATACAGATTTGTAAGGAAAAATATCGATTTTTAGCACAAGATCAAATGAATTATAAAAATACAAATTTATACTGGAAATCTGCCCGGGTTTTAACACTTTGCCTTTTATAGTCAAGTTTCGATATATATAAAAATAAAATGAAGATTAAAAGTTAATAAAGTAGCATACAAGTTTACCAAAGATTTAGCGTCCTACCCTTTTTATCTAAATCTGTTTTGAAGGAATTCAAAACAACAGGATCGAGTTGAAAAAGACCTTTGCTTATGTTGAAGTTATTTGAAAGTTGGATAATGGCAGACTCAAGAATATTTCTATTAACAATGTTGCTAGAGTGAAAAAAACTGAAGCATTATTCCAATCAATACAGTGGGATAACTCTGACAAATGGACAAAAAGAGCACTGGACAACTGTCCTGTTCTAACGGAATATTGATGCTGTTTTATACGTGTGTGCAAATCCTTTCCCGTCTGACCTATGTAAAAGGAATCACATTGTTTACACCCAATTTTATAGATAATGCCTGAATTATTGGTAGGCCTATTTTTTACTATGATATTTTTCACAATATTGTTATATGAAAATACTACATTAATATCCAAAAGTTTAAGTACATTAGCAATGCCTAAAAAGCCCGGGAAAAATGGAAGTACTAAAATATTTTTTGACAAAGTACGAGTGTTATTATTGACACGATAGAAAGTTCGTTTTGCCTTGTTGAGACAAGATTCCATAAACGCAGATGGATAACACAGATCACTTCCAATACCGTTGATCTTTTCCAATTCGGCATCGATGTATTCCGGACTGGCGATCCTAAGGGCGCGGAGAAACATTGATGAAAAAATGGCCTTCTTAGTGGGGGTGTCATGTCCCGAGTAAAAGTGTACGTAGGACAAATTGTTTGTTGTTTTCCGATAGATACTAAACTTAAAACCTGGGTTTTCCCTATGTACACGCACATCCATTGTTAATAGAAATATTCTTGAGTCTGCCATTATCCAACTTTCAAATAACTTCAACATAAGCAAAGGTCTTTTTCAACTCGATCCTGTTGTTTTGAATTCCTTCAAAACAGATTTAGATAAAAAGGGTAGGACGCTAAATCTTTGGTAAACTTGTATGCTACTTTATTAACTTTTAATCTTCATTTTATTTTTATATATATCGAAACTTGACTATAAAAGGCAAAGTGTTAAAACCCGGGCAGATTTCCAGTATAAATTTGTATTTTTATAATTCATTTGATCTTGTGCTAAAAATCGATATTTTTCCTTACAAATCTGTATGCCTCTTTGTTAATCCTTTAATTTTTAATTTTTATTTTTACTTCTCTGTTTATTGCATATATATGTGTAGATATATATATATATATATATATATATATATATATATATATATATATATATATGTGTTTGTGTGTATGTATGTTATTTATTTATTTATTTATTTTTTTTTTTTTCTTTCTGTAACCTATATATAGGCCGTAACCTTTTATGTACTTCAGTGTTCCTGAGGATGTCATTAGACGAAAGCGCTTGAGCACCTTTTTGTGTTTCCTTTCCTTCGTGGTTTTATTCATCATAAATATTTTTCACGTGTTACTTTCGTGAAATAATTTTCATATATATATATACAGTATATATCGGGTCGGCAAAAAGAAAGGGAGACCTCGAACTTTGGTTGTAAAATCCAAAGTTATGGTCAGATTTTAATTTTTTTCACACCCCACAACCAAGTAAATTTCCTATACGATGAGCGGATTTCAAAGAAAACTAATGAAAATTACGGATTTATTGAACATTTCTTTATGCCACTGGAAATTCTCCATTTACATTACTACTGCATTGTATGTGCAGATAAAAGGTTACAAGGTACTCACATATGGTGCTACCTTGATGTTAAAAAAACTGCTCGATATGTTTACCATAACCTTTTTCAGTCTCGGACGGAACTCATCTATGGCTTTATTGATTTGTTCTTGTGGTAGCTCATCCCATTTTTCCAGAAGAAACTGTCGTAAATGAGCGACATTTCTTACTTTGACCCGATAAATTCTCTGTGAGAAATTTTCCCAAAGGCCGTAATCGACAGGATTTAAATCAGGACTGTTTGGTGGACAAATTTAATACCGCTACCTGGTATTCTTTTGATGTTTCCTGTTTTATCGATTTTCTTGAGAAGCTTGTCCAAACCTCCTGTAGGTGGCTTACGTTAATTAAAATTGCTTTAATTATACTTGAACCTATGATTAGCAAGATTTTTCTGGAATATTCGCCATAAATCCAATTTCTCAGCTAAAATGCTAAAAGATGGCATACAAACCATAAAATTACCTAGTACTAACATACTAAAGTTTCATGGTTCTATTTACAGTATTTGCCGAGATATGAAGGATTTAAAAGGTCTCCATTTTTTTTTGCTACAGTGGGCTTGATGGAACTGTGCCAATTTATTAATATTTGGTTCAATTTTTGACAGATGGAGTCTTAAGTCACCTCGCTCACTAATTTGAAGTCTATTTCGTTGCTTATTTTCTAATCATACTACAACAATGAAACCTTTCTCAACTAAATAAGAGGAAGGAAATGCTACAACTAACACTTTTACTTCTTGCCAGAGATGAGGGTACGAAATTTGTTCTTTTACCCAGAATGCTTCGTAGCCATTTTGCTTGAACCGAGCCTGGGCTTTATAGTCGTGCTGCAAGTCCGTTAATTCTTCACGCAGGTTCTGCTGAATATCTTGCACATTCGCCAAAAACGGATTAATAACCCAGTCAGGTACTCTGAGTTCACTGAGGTCTTTAAATCTTGTCATCATATCTTCCTTGAGGGCTTCAAGATAAGAGCAGTAAGTTTCCACATCAGTGTCCAACAAATTGTTTTCAACTTCTATCACTGACTGTAGACTTGGAAACTAGTAGAGGGCGAGGTGGGCAAGGTCATTTTTCATTAAAGTTAATTTAGTGATGAAGGACATGATAATTCTTTTTGCTTTGATGATTCAGTTTGTTTCCTTGCAATTTAGTGCTCACCTCATTTAATTTGTCGAAGATATCTGAGAGGTATGCAACATCAGTTCGCCTTGTCTCTATTTCATGGCATAGTTTTTGGTCATTTGAGCGAAGAAATTCAAGGACAGTGTCATAGAGTTCGTAGAAACGTCTCAAACAATTACCCTTTGAGAGCCACCTAACTTCTGTATGGAGGAGTAGAAGCTCAAATTCTTCTTCATTGTTATGGCAAAGCTGCCGAAACAAGGGGTCACTCAAAGGGTGAGCCTTAATTTTATTAACAGCATTGATAACAATATGTAGAGACTTATGTAGTCTATCACTGAGATGTTTAGCAACTAAATGGCAAAGACTTCAGGTGCAACATTTTTTAAATGTGCTATGAAACCGCGCTGACGGCCAATCATAGCTGGTGCAAGGTCTGTTGCACATGCAATAATGTTTTGCAGCGGAATTTTTTTTTTCAGGAAAGAAACATTCAATCACTTGAAATATTGACGAACCTTTGGTGTCTGTTGTCAGTGGCTTGGCAAATAATAATAACTCTTCCGTGACTACTTGGTCGATGTTTACAAACCGCACGTAAACGAGCAGTAGGGCTTCATTATCACAAAGAGTTGACTCGTCAAGCTGTAATGCAAACTGAGTAGTCTGCAGATCGTTACACAACTCACTTTCAATGTCACTTGCCATCTCATTATTTCTTCTTGACACTGAATTGTTGCTCAGTGGAATTTATCATGTTATGTCACTTGAACCAGGCCCCAACATAGTGTTGACAGCCTCTATTATAGCAGGTAGAATCAGGGTCCCTCCAATTGTATGTGCTTGTCCACATTTAGCATTTAATAGCAAAATCTTATAAGACGCAAGAAATCCTTTATCATTTTCACTAGGATGTTTTTCTAAATAGTCCACTAATAGTACTTCGCTTTTCAAATTTTGCCTTCAAATCTCGAAAGTATGCTATATCCTTGTTCACTTTATCAGCGTGCTTCTTTTTCAGTGTTCACTCAGCCTTGAAGGTTTCATAGCTTCATTCGAGAATATTTGTTCACAGATTAAGCACAATGGTAACGTTATATTTATAGGAGATGGAATTATTAAAAATTCCAAGTAATCATGTGAATATTGCCTGCACTTTTTCTTCTTGTCCATGTTGATCAGTGACAACTTATTTGCATTAAAAGCACAATGGTTGATTAAACAGGTGATGAGCACGAGATGCCCACTGTTTGCTTGACATGGCACAACTGGAGAGTAAAGACAGTATACCATTATCTTACATTGTCTTGCCCCCTTATACCAGACACGTTACTGCCTGTCTTGCCTCAGAATCCAAGCAACCAATCACCGTGCGTCATTTCTAGACAAACCGCCGTGTCGGCGACAGCACACTCCCTGTGGCTGAACACAGGTTCCAACATGATGAGACAAATCAAATGTTGTATTGAGATATTACGATCACCGAATGATAAGCCAATTCAAATGTGAGCGTTATTAAAACCATTTTTCTTCTTGTTCGGAGATTTTTAAATTTAACACCATGCACAAACCCTGAGCGTCCCCCTGCCGCCCCCTTAGTGTTTACCACCCTCTTTCCTATAAAAAACGCCCACTAGGGGGCGGTATGGACCACGTTGGGAATCACTGATCTAGAGTTTCATTCGCATAATAACGTACTCACTAAGTTATCCGTGATTAAGGGGCGGCCCATGATCAAAGATAACCCGATTTCATGGTTTACTCAGTATACCCCGCCGGTGGCCATAGGCAGATCCAGAGAGGGGGGAGGGAAGAGGGCTTAATTGAAGCAACGTGGACATAAGCATTCAAACGTTTTACCTAATTTCGTTTAACCAGGATGTATGGGGCCATCAAATTAAGCCCCGTTGCTTCATTTAAGCCCCCTGGCCACCCTCTGGATCTGCCTATGCCGGTGGATGGGTGATGCAGCCGCTGCTGCCTGCCACTACTAGCTGGCCTCTCACCTCGTGCACCACCACACACGGTATTATTTTACTACAGTATAATATACAATTTAGTTTGTACTTATCACAAGACGTGAAGAAATGCGAAGCACAAGTGCACATGTGTACTCTACGAAGCGCGGAGATACACTGTACTGAAGCGCGTTGTAGTGGGCTGGCGGGAGGCGAGCTGCGGATGTAAGCACCGCACCAAATTACGGTTAACTCGGTGTCATGACTACGGATAAGTGTACAATTGTTACAATTAGTAAATCAGGGTTAACTCAATTCGCGGTTGAATGAATCACGGATAACCGAGTGAGTACTGTATCGGCTTCAATTTGAAAGATTGGAAACAAGCATCACGAGGATTCGACTCTCGATGGCCCTGGTAATAATAATCCAGGAGTTATCGCAATAAGCTGCATTATTCTGGCCTGACCGCTGTGCCATTTTCTACCCCCCCTCACTCATTATTATCGCCATGCGTTTTCGCTACACCAATGAACGCATGCAATGAAGCCTGTTTTCAGTCATCTTTCGTAACATGTCTGGCGGAATGTTCTGACCAGTGCATAATATTCCCGTGTGAAGTTCACAAATGTAGGTTTATACATTTTGTAATAAGCTTTTTTCATACAATAAAGAAATGATGGTTTCCATCAAAATTCACATGCATACAAAAGAAATTTTCTCCATTTTAATTCACTTCTTTTCTTTTACTCACTTATTCTTTTATGCTTTATCATTATACATGAAAATAATCTCGTCCCGATAAAAGCGTTATTACATTTACAACATACTTGGAATATACTGAAACAAATTGATGGTGGAAAATAATTAACTACTCTCTCTCTCTCTCTCTCTCTCTTCTTACTGAGGAGGGCGTAAGAACGCTTCAAAATGATTTTGACAGGTTGGGTGAATGGTCTACTACTTGGTAGGTGCCATTCAACTTGCACAAATGTAAAGTAATGCATATAGGTTATAAAACCCCGAAGACCGATTACTCTCTCTTGGGAAGGAACTTCACTGAGACCGATCCAGTAATGATCTCAAACCGTCAAAGCACTGTGCAGAAGTCGAAAAGAGGGCCTTAAAAATATTAGGTGGTGTAGTGGTTAGCGTCGCTGACTACGAATCCATCGGCCCCGGTTTCGAGACCCGGTGACGGCAGCCGGCGCGCAGCAAAACCCAGCTGTTGATCCTTCCACACAATAAAGAAAGTGGTTGGTATCCTAGGTGGCATAGTGGTTAAGACTCTGGGCTGCTGGTGGGGCGTGGTTCGGATTCCACGTTAAACTGTAGGTCTAAGGTGGCGTGAAAGGCTTGACCTTCGTCAGAATGAACAATTCAGGCGGAAGCTAACCAAAGGTTATATTAAAAGACAGTTCCAGCTTCGTGACAAGGAGACGGTAATGTCTCTTTATACTTCACTAGTCAGACCTCAACTCTAATAGTGTACGCAGTTTTGGTCTCCGTCCCTTATGAAGGATATAGAAAGATTAGAAAGGGTACAAGCAAGGCCTACAAAATTGATCCTTTCAATGAGAATGGAAAACTACCAACGGAGATTGGAGCGCCTAAATCTGTTTACCTTATAGACCAGAAGGTTGCGCGGTCAGCTTATTCAAGTCTTCAAGATGCTCAATGGAATAGACAGGGTAGATTGCAGAACTTATTCTCACTTAATGCCAATCCGATAAGAAATAATGGGTTTAAACTGGAACTAAAGATATTTAGGACCTCTGTCTGCGCAACTTCTTTTCCTATAAAATGGTTAATATCTGGAACCAGCTTCTTTGAAAATAGTTTGGACAAAGTACTGAATACTCTCATGGTTTAAGACTAAAACATAACGTAACTCTGCAGAGTTCGCCTACACGGTGTCTATGTGTGCATGTGTAATTATAGAGCTATCTTATATATTCTCCACTTTCCTGTAAAATTTCCTTTGCTACTTTTTCAGGGTCAAGGTATTCTCTTCAACCTTTTTCCGTACCTGCCTCTGGCAGGGAGCGTGCGAGAATGAGGAGAGAGCCTTATACTTTTTTATCCAGTTTTCTACTAATGCTATGAAAGAAAAATTAACTTTTATAATAACAGGAACCTTCCAGAGTGGAACGGAAAGTCTTTGAGGCTTCCTGTTGTCGTTGTAACTCCTTGTAACTCTCTCTCTTTCTCTTTAGCCACCATACTGTGAAGACGTCAACCGTAGTTCCTCTTAAACGACTTTTGTGGACTGTTTACTGAGATCGTGCATTCCTATAAAAAAATCTTTCCATGTATTGGTGTTTAATATTATTAAGTTGTGAAATAGTGTGATAAATATTTATTTTATAGTTTATAATAAAAATATCGTTCACCAAATACACATACGCGGTATACTTATTTCAATACACTAGAGACATTTATGTCGATGATCCTAAAGGTGGGAATAATGTTTGCAAATTTTGTAATTTAAAATCATATATTGGTGAAAAGTTTCACGAGTTAAAGAATGAAATTTCTAAGAACTTTATTAAAGATTTTTTTCAAAATTTGAAGAGAGCTTAGTAGTATGACCGCAAAATGTATGAGTGCAATGCAATTGCAAATGTTGCAAGAGTACCACCCCACCCCCTTTGTTGCAAGCCATCCCCATCTCTTTGGAGGAGAAGCTGGGACGGCCTCACCCCCCAAAGGGGCATACCTAACCTAAGGAAGAGGGGGGACTTCTTTGGGGGAGAAGTTGAGACGGCCTCACCCCCCCAAAGGGGCATACCTAACCTAAGGAAGAGGTCTTCGCTCGGCGAGAGCCAAGCGCATATGAGTCCTTCAGCCAAGCCGCCGCTCTCTTATAGGACCCCTAATCAGCCAGTTGGCTTAGAAGGCTGAGTTGCCAGATTGCGCTATGTATTTATTTGAACCATATATTAATCAGCCAGTTGGCTTAGAATGCTGAGTTGCCAGATTGCGCTATGTATTTAATTAAAGCATATATTAATAAGCCAGTTGGCTTAGAAGGGTGAGTTGCCAGATAGCAATAATTATTTATTTAAAGCATATATTCCTCCGTCAGTTGGCTTAGAAGACCGATTTGACAAATAACAATTAATTAATTATTATGAAATCAGCTTTAGAAACCAAACAAATGATATAATTGTGTACAAACAAAAAAGAATAAACAAAACACCGATACATCTTTGTGTTCATTTAGATGAATTAATGGATATACAATGGGGCATATATATGGTCAAATAATAGCATCATGAATGGGAAATATATAATCATACAAAACGGTGCATTATCAAAATATTAGTGCAGGAAAAATATACAGTTATATTAAATAAATTGAAAATATACAAAACGGTGCATTATCAAAATATTAGTACAGGAAAAATATATACAGTTATATTAATTATATTAAAAATATACGAAACGTATAATGATATTAGCACAGGAAAAATATAGTTATATTAAATATATTGAAAATATACGATACGTATAATCATATAAGTAAGGAAATATATATATATATATATATATATATATATATATATATATATATATAAATATATTTAAAATATTGTCTTTATGTCTACGACGCAAAACGCTAAACTCACACGTAATAGAACCATGTACACATGCCGTCGCGCGACCGCGTTAATCGACGGCGGGTTCGAACCCCGAACCGACCTTCCGCAGTACGTAGGCCTAAGGTGGGGGTAACAACTCGTACGGGGAAAAAAGAAAATAAATCCCTACCGGAGATCTAAGGCGGATGTTAAAACAATTCGTGTAAGGAAAAAATAAAAAAATAAATGAACAATTCGGACGGAAAAAATAACTTCCTAATAACTCCCCTTAGGTCTAAAGCGGGTGTAAAACAACTGGTACGAAATAAAAAATAAATGAACAATTCGTACGGAAAAATAAATCCCTAATAACTCCCCGTAGGTCTAAGGCGTGTAAAACAACTTGTACTAAAAAAGAAAATATCTAAATCACCGAACACTTCGTACCGAAAAATAAAAATAAATAAATAAATGAACAATTCGTACTGGAAAAAAGAAAAAAGAAATCCGCGATACCGTAAGTCTAAGGTGGGGTAAAGCAATTCGTACGAAAAAGAAAAATAAATAAATGAACAATTCGTACGAAAAAATAAATCCCTAACGATCGCCGTAGTGCTAAAGCGGGTGTAAAACAAATCGCACAAAAAAGAAAAGAAAAAATAACAAATCCCTAATGATCACCGTAGGTCTAAGGCGAGTGTAAATAAATTCGTATGAAAAAAGAAGAAAAAATATGCGTTAAACAATCCGTACGGGTAAAAAGAAAAAATAATTAGGGTGTAAAACAAATCATACGGAAAAGAGTTCATCTAAAATTTGTGTAATCACTTCTCCGAAAAAATAAAAATAAATAAACGAACAATTCGTACGGAAAAATAAAAAAATAAACAAATAAATTAAAACAATTCGTACGATTGTTCTTTATTATCAAAAATTAATTAATTTGAAAACACGGGTAATAAAGTTATTTTTAGCCACCCACTAAAGATAGGTTTTACAACTTAAAAACGAGTAAGAGGATGAGAAGAGGTAATGTAGATATGGAAAAAAGAAATTGATGTTAATGAATGAAAGAAACATCATAAGGAAGAAACCGATTAAACTAGAAGGAGACGACATAAAAACATGCCTTTTTCTAAATAAATAAATAATAATAATAATATTAATAATAAAGCTTAAAAAAATAATAATAAATGAATAATTAAAACTTTGAACAAAATGGATGGAAAAATAAATTAGAACAGATCAATATCCACGTTATGACAGCAAAATGATTGAACAAAGCGGTCGGAAAAATTGCCGTGACCTTTATAGTAACACACGGTTATCTCTCCCTCCATCCATCCAAACCTCTCAACCCCCATCTGAGCTTATATATATATATATATATAATATATATATATATACAAGACCTACTAAGTTATATATTTTGGGTAAATACAAAAATTAACTCGTTGAAGTGAATGGGCATTTTCCGAAACGTCAGATTAAGTTTTGATATTTTCCAGTACCGAGTGACTACGATGCCGTTTTATGCGCTGCTAGTGGAGTTTCCCCATACAAGGGGTCAGTATGTTATATAAGGAAGAATAAGAGTATGAACAGATGTTTTTTCAAATCTTGATACAATTTTATATTTCTGATACCTCTTCATTTATTGGATGTTCATGCCTTCCAAGATTTACGATAAGATAACCAAACTAAAAGCTGTAAACAAATCTGAAACCTGTTTTGTCCATTCTGTGTCTATTCCTAATCTGTTCGTACCCATATAAATAAGCAAAGATTTCATGGGTCAACCACGTTTAAAGATAATTTTAAAACAGATGTTTCTCAATTTGGTACAGACAAAGTTACGCTATCGGAAACAGACGGTGCATCATGCTCATGAAGATTCATGCACTAGGACTGAAAATCACCTACGTTTAATCTAAAAACATTTGTTTAATAAACTTCAAAAGATTTCCAATTTAAATAATTTAATTTCAATATTCTTGCATGATAATTTCACAAAACACTTTGCGATATATTATATATATATATATATATATATATATATAATATATATATATATATATATATATATTAGGGTGCTTTTAAAAACTGAAAGTGTGAATTTCGGGTCACGGAACCTCGCAAATGATGAGGTTCCGGGAGCAAATAAAGCACATGATTTGTTTGGAAAATCATCAAATATTTAGAGGTTGCCCAAAGACCCCAAAGTTTTACCCATATGCTCATTTATTTATGCGCCCTTTTTAAGTCACTTCTAGTGTTTATTAACCCATGATACACAGCGTCCCCAAAATTAGAAATTGCATTGTCAATTGCGTTCTGATAATCCATATTTCTTACTTCAGTATACCAACAAATGAATTTTCTTTAATTCTAAATCGTTTTCTCTTAATTACTCGTCTTTCATGCATTTACGTAATGGTGGCCAAGAAGCATCACAGTTCTCATAACGGTAAGTGTTATTTAAATAATTCATATATTTCAAACGTTTTTTTTACTTAGCACTGTAATGGATGGTATTATGAATTGTTTGTAAGTATAATGACTTTTTTACCGGCAATATTTTTGTTTCCAAAATAGTTATAAGGTTTAATTTTTATGCGTAAAATTTTGGACGCTCTCTGCTTCAGCGTATTGCAATCATCTTTTTTCGCATCGTCTGAGTGAAATAGTGTAGTGTACCGTAGATTATTTTAAATTTATATATGGATTGGATATACTGTAAATGGTTATGTATGCATGATTTCGCAAAATTATTATAATTTAATACATATTGTGTTCATGGGTTATCTGCCAATCATTGTTTGAACACAGATTACGGTTACAAAGAGGGTGGCTTATTTCTACACATTTTCCTGAGGTACTTTATCCATGAATGGGTTAAATTAATTACCAATTTCACTGTTTTGTCTTATTCACAGATAACTGGTGAACGATGGCGGCATGTACAAGATCGAAGAAATCAATCTGGCTTGTGGGGTCATCAAGTCCTACTATTGCCGGTAGGCAATTACCTTCAAGAGGTGATGTATTGAAGTACCTTTTCCATCTCCACAATGAAGAGAAGAAATCCTTAGCTGAGAGTGTGTCCTCGACATCACAAGCCATCATTGAAATCTGGGTGACAGAAGGTTTACCGACGAAACATCCGCACGACGTCAAGAAGCACGTCCGGAAATTGCATGACGAATGGCAGGGTTTGAAGAAGAGAATTTCTCGGAAAACGAAGACCAATTTGGACAACCAGGCTGCGTTCAGGTCAAGCTTGAACAACCTTTTCGACATTGGTCACCAAAATGCCCTAAATCTTATCAAAATTCAGGAGGACAAGGACTTCCTGCTTGCTCAAAGGGAGGAGGGTCGGAGAGGAAGGATTGGAAATGTCGACAAGAAGATTGCCAAAAAAGTCGCAAGGGCCCAAGAAAGAACTGCTCAGGAATTGAAGCGGAAAGACAGGCATGTGCAGGAAATGGAAGAAATCTCTGCTACCGTTGTTATGGAAACCTCATCGTCAGCGTCATCAAGTGAGGAAACAAGTCCCGAAAGAAAGCCAGTTACATCGTCGGCTCCAAAACATCGCCGTGGGACGACGGCAATCAGTTCGGAGGTCGCTGCGGCATTGGACCGCACGCGGATGAGCGACAGGGCAGCTGCTCGTGTTCTCATCCCCTTTGGCATGCAAATGGTTCAGGACATAAGTGAGATGTGCCTCAGTCCAAGTGCTATTCGGGCCAGCAGATCAGGTACAGATCAGCCCCACGAAGCAGGGTGAGAGCTTCCTACAAGCCTGAATGCCCTCTTGTTCTTCACTGGATGGAAAACTTATGGCAGACTTAATGGGAAGAGCAAGATTCTAGCCATCCCCAAACTCCCAGACTCCAAGGCAGAAAGGACAGCAATCGTCATCATCGAAACCATCGAAAACTGGGATCTTGGCCAGAAGATCAAAGCTCTTTGCTTTGACACGACAGCCACCAACACCGTCATCCATGGAGGAGTGTGTGTGCGAGTAGAGCAGGCTCTCGGGCGTGAAATGATTTACTTTGCGTGTCGACATCACGTGCTGGAACTGCTGCTTGAAGCAGTATTTTCTTTCCTTGTTGGAGACCTTTCCAAAGGACCTGAGATTACGATTTTCCAGAGCTTCCGTAATGTTTGGCCGCAACTGAAATTGAATGAATACTCCACTGCCACGGACGAAGAGGACACGGCTGCAGTGATCAGTCCCTGGGCCGAGATGATGATTCATGAAGCAAATGACCTTCTGAAAGTGAAGCATCCCAGAGATGACTACAAGAGCTTCTTGAACTTGTAGTCATTTTCTTGGGAGGACTACCTCACGGACGTCGGAGTCTGTGTTCATGGCTCCAGGGGTTTTGCACCGAGCACGGTGGATGGCGCGTGGAATTTACTCTTTCAAGATTTGGATGTTCAGATACCAGTTCACGATGCACATGAACCAATGTCCTTCAACATCTCGTGGAGCAAGTAGCAGTGACCGCCTGATTTCTGGGTTGCGGACTTCTGTCTCTTCGTTGCTTAAGATTACGTCCTTCCGTGGTTTTCAGCAAGAGAAGTAGCAAGCGCTCCACGAAGCGACTTAGCCCTCCTTCAAAAGTTGCAAAACACCAACGCCGCTGGGTACAAGAGTTTTAATCGGCATCTCTGGTACCTCAATGAGGTAAACGTGGGCCTTGCACTATTCGATCCTGCAGTCGATGATGATGAGAAGCGGAAAATGGTAGATAATATGAATTCCGTTGAAGGGTCAGAAAACCCCCCCCCCGACGAGTCTGGATTCCAGATCCAAGAGGAAAGACCCTGGCAGACTTTTGCTCTTCCAATACGTACAATCTGTTCACCCTTCTAGATCTTCCGGTCGATTTCCTGCAAGAGGATCCATCAAACTGGGAAAACAACACCAGCTTTGGTTCAGCAAAGATCAGGGTGGATTCCTTAAATGTAGTGAATGATGCAGCAGAGCGAGGCATAGCATTGATTCAAGAATTCACGAAGGCTGGAAGGACTCGGAACGAAGAGCAGATGCAGTTCATGATTCAAATCGTCGAAGAACATCGTAAAGTCTTGCCGACAGCCTCCAAAGCCACTTTGATGAAAAAATGAACGCCAACACTCGAGGTGTCATGTACTTTAATCGTTAATTATGAATTTAGTGAATATACTCACACGAAATATTTGTTCTGAATACTTATTGGAGATGTATATTGGAGATGCAATTTATCATTTAAACTGAGAATTAAAATTTCCATTGCCCTATAAATTGAAAATACCTATCAGCTGTGGGCAACCTCTAAATGTTGTTGGATTACAAAGAAATTTTGCCTGTTCTGTTTTCTCATGTATCCTCACAAAATAAAGGGTTCCGCTCTCTTGCATTTTCATTTCGCATTTTTCACCATATACCATAAACACACCCTAATATATATAATATATATGAGTATATGAGTATTTTTGCGGGGTTTCGGACATTTTCCGAAACAACAAATTCATTTAATCTTTTATATCATCTTCACCCTTTTACACGATATATCACACGCACACACACACACACACACCAAAGTTTTGTCACAGTCTCTGGCCAGACGACCCGACCCATTATACTAACTCACCGTTATGGTACGCAAGGCCTTTTGAGTTAGTTCCTATCCTTGTACCTCTCTCTCAGGATATGATGAAATCTCTCCCTGACCAAGCCCAGTGCTTCCTAGAGCTGGGCGGCTGTCTTCCACAGAGTGCAGCAAAACCCATCTGTTCATCCTTCCACACAATTGGTTGGTAGATAAATGGGTACCCTAGGTGGCCTAGTGGCTAAAACGTTGGGGTGTTGATGGGGCATGGGTCGGTTTCCACGTTATACTGTAGGTCTAAGGTGGAGCGAAAAGCTTGACCTTCGTCAGAATGAACAATTCGGGCGGAAGCTAACCAAAGGTTAGCCAAAGAACAGCAGAGACATCCCTATATTTGCATCGGGAAAAAGTTAATTTAAAAAAATCCAGGGAGCCCTAATGATCAAAGAAAAAATGGGTTCGCTCCCCGACGCGGTCAAGAAATTTTGTTACAGCACACTCCTTTATAACGATTTCATTAACATTAAGTTTATCAAGATATACATTTCTTTATTAGTAAATCATGAATTTCCGGAAAAAGTTCATCTAAAAATCTTGGGTGTTCACCCGCCCAAATGATTCGCAAAGGCTGTTGCATTTATTGTTTTTCCAACATTACAAATAAGCTCAGGCACAAAGTCGTTTTTCTAGTTTTTATAAAAAAAAATATATATATATATATACTTACCCATCATATATTCTGTGCGCTATTATTCATATTCAATTACAATTAAATAAGTCTTAATGGAAACTAAGCATGGATGCCTTCCAGCAGTCACTAATGACAATTGATCCTGGTAAAATAAAGCATTGTATAAGTGGAAGTAATGTTTCTTTGCGCCGATCACCGATGGTTAAAAGAAATTTTCGCTTTCAAACTCTTTCAATTCCACCAAAAAACCCCACACCTTGTAGTTCACGTCCCCGATTGTATTTAGATTTACCAAATCTGCTCTAATCAATTTCCACAATAATACCCGGCCCCCAATTGGTTCTTGATTAATTACACTGGTCAACAAAAATTTTTCATCAGAGTAAAATTTGTGGTGGCTGGATAGCATTTTTCACGCTGATTCCAAAACTGCATTCAGATGTTTTCTAGCACGTATAGTTTTCAAGATGAAGGCATATATATAACTACACAGATTTAACCATTTTAAATAGGCAAAATACTAATATTTCAACATTTGATTGTGTTTATTTTATTGTGTTTTTTTAGTTTATTCATCTTATTGATTTCAATTATCTTAATTATACATCTTATGTATTTCAGGTGTGAGCTTTTACGTCTAGCAACATTGTGATTCAGGCAACAACGCCGTGCTTTGTGTGTCAAAAGATCAGTCCAGTCCAAGAACTTGTTGTGTCAAGTTGGTGTACATTTTTTTTGAATTTATAGTTTGCTCAGGTCAGTCAACATGCCTCGACAATGTAAGAATGACCCCTGAAAGCAGTTCTTTTGCATAATGGTAATATAATGTCATCCATCCCCATTGCCCATTCCGTCCATCTAAAAGACATATGACAATATGGATATACTACTGAAGGCAATCAAATACGACAGTCATCAATGGAATGTTTGAAGATCTAAAAGTTATAGGAATGCTTATGGGTATGCAGTCAGGATTCACAAAATTTTGTTGTTTCCTTTGCCTGTGGGACAGTCGCGCCACTATAGAACATTACACCAAAAGTGACTGGCCACTTAGGTATACATATGTCCCAGGGATAAGCAATGTCCAGTCTGTCCCTTTAGTGGATCCCCAAAAGATCTATCTGCCACCTCTTCACATTAAACTTGGTTTAATGAAGAATTTTGTTAAAGCAATGGGTAAAGTCAATTCTGAAGGGTTCCAATACCTTTCAAGGAAATTTCCGAAGGTTACTGCAGCAAAATTGAAGGAAGGAATTTTTGTTGGGCCACAAATAAGGGAGGTTTTGAATGACACTGAATTTGAAAAAGTCCTAAGTCCGCTGGAATTGAAGGCTTGGCTGGCGTTCAAATGGACATGTGAAAACTTTCTTGGAAGCAACAAGTCACCTGCGTATAAGGATGGAGTCAAGAACCTCCTTGATGCCTTCAAAGAAATGGAGTGTCGAATGTCGTTAAAAATTCACTTCCTGCATTCCCACTTAGATTTCTTTCCTGAAAACCTTGGTGCAGTGAGTGACGAGCAAGGAGAGCGCTTCCATCAAGATATTCAGATGATGGAGAAGCGCTACCAAGGATATTGGAATGAAAGCATGATGGCGGACCATTGTTGGATGCTGTATCGTGACAATCCAGGCCAAATTTACAAAAGGAAATCACACTCACAGCGCTTTTAATAAAATAATGTATATATTCTTTATTTATAAGTACATTGAATAAAGTATATGATGTATTTGTTGTTTAGCATTCCTAAGTGTGATCTATACATCCATAAATTTTCTTATAGCAATATCAAAAACTTAAAAATATCAAAACCAGTGTATCTATATAACTCTACGTGCTAGAAACAAAATAAAACCAGATTCGGAATCAGCGCGAAAAATGCATTAAGAGAAGTGTGATCATGTTTGTGATGAGGAAAAAAAGTTTCATTTTGTTGGCCAGTGAATTATTAAACCAGTTGATACAAACTTCAGAGCAAAATGATTTCCAGTCCACAACAGTTCAAGAATTAATTCTAAAAAATCCTCACAGTACTTTTGACTGAAAAAATTTGGAAGAATGTGTTTATAAAAGGTAAATTTACACTGGGATGCATTTTGGTATTCTCAAACCATGCAGATTTAAAGAGAGAAATACGTGCACGAAATATGTAGCATTCTGTACATCCACTCTTTTGTTACGTAATTTCCAATAGCAGATGAAAGCTTTTTTATCAAACCTGTACGACATAGGCTTACAACACTCTGGACACTTTTGACTACGGGGGAGAACACCATGATTGCTAAATATTTCAAATGCTTCAGCATCATTATTCAGAACTTTCTGAATTAATTGAAAGTGCTGTAATTTGCGCCCATCACACAGAACCATGGCTTTGAAAGAACTGCGGTTTGAGTATATATATATATATATATATATATATATATATATATATATATATATATATATATATATATATTGGTACCAAGCCTCAAACTAAACCCAATTACTATCCAAACAACGATGGACATTAGGAAAGGTAGAATTATCCTATCCATCTAGCGGTATATCTATCCATCTGCCTATCCGTCCATCTATCTATCTGACTGTACATCTATCTCTCTCTCTCTCTCTTTCTCTCTCTCTCTCTCTCTCTCTCTCTCTATATATATATATATATATATATATATATATATATATATATTGGCACCAAGACTCAAACTAAACCACTTACCATCCAAAGAACGCTGGATGTACAAAAAAATATGAAACTGAGAAACCTTAGTGCTCTTTTGCAGATTAAACAAATTCATGTATGGTATACTCTTTAGAAAATCAAATTAATACTTTTTACAGACTACAAATTAAGTATTTGAACGGAAATAATATATTTTCTTATAAATAGCACAGCCAAAATCACGTATTTGTAGAAAAATCACTATAATTAAAAAACTAAACTAAACTGTACTCTCGGATCGATGATCTTTAAATTAGGGAGCGAAAACGGGGAATGAGAAGAAAAGGAAGGATATATTTTTCTTTGTAAGAATATAACAACCTTTAACTGGAATAAATAATTAAAAGTAATTAAAAATAAATAAATCATAATTAAAAAATGATGATAAAACTAATAATAATAACAACACTGCCCAACAAAAATTTTTTTTTTTTTGCTGCTGATTTAATTCCAAGACCTGTTTCTGGATAATATTGATGTGCTGATTTCAAAAATCACCTTAGATTTTGTCCATCGCAATGCAATATGCCTATTTTGGGTGATCCATGAAGGGCGCTTATCAAAATTGATGATTTTTGAGACCTGTTAACAGCTTTCAGCAGTTGGGTTGCAACATGAGCAATAAAGTTCACTATCTCAACAGTCATCTGGATAAATTTCCAGTAAATCTTGGTGATGTTAGTGAAGAGCAAGGTGAAAGGTTCCACCAAGATATCAAAGTGATGGAAAAACGATACCAAGGAAGATGGGATACCCATATGATGGCTGACTACTGCTGGAGCCTGCAAAGAGATTGTCTTGACATCTCTCATTCTAGGAAGTCCTATAAGAGAAAATTTATCAGCACTGAAAAGTAAGAAAACAAGAAAAAGACAATGTTAAGAAAACTGGTCCCGTGCTTGCTTTAATATGGATTAATTTTTTGCTTATTTAAACACTTTTAATCACTTTATGTGTCAATATTACCATTGTATATTAAAGTTCACTCCCTGCACAATTGTTTACTTTTCCATGCTGATTCTGAGTATGTAAAAACTTATTTTTTGAAAAGAAAAAAAATTGGGCATAACCCTGCCAAAATGCGATATCTCCAAAATATCCGTATTTGATTGCTCGAAAATCTGACGTGATAGGCAAAAACTAAGGTGATTTTTGAAATCAGCAGACCAAAGTTACCTAAAAACAGGTGTTAGAATTAAATCAGCAAAATTGGTGTTGGGCAGTGCAATCCATGAGTTAGTATTATTGATATTATTACCAATACCATCGGGAATCTAACCTCAGAACTCAAAGCCACCACCTCGCTTACAGGAAGAAGGTATCTTGAGGCTACTTTACGCAAATGGTCATGATTAAATAGTGATATCGCCTATTGCTTATCTGTTTACTTCGAGCGCTGTCTTCTCTGTGTAAATGTTTATATTATTCGACGTTCTGAAAATTGTGTGTGTGTGTATATATATATATATATATATATATATATATATATATATATATATATATATATATATATATATTATATATATATATATATATACACACGCATGTTAAAGCTTTATTCATTAATATAAAATAAACTTTGTAGGGTTCATAGAAATATTAAAACTTTTTAATAATTATCTACAATTAAGATCGTGGCGTTATTTCGAACTTTGTTTGACTCTCCCTTTCTCTTTTTATTTTGCGAGGGGCATTTTGCGATATTCACCCTTGCCCCTCCTTCGTGTATTAAAAATAATATAATTTTAATGTTAATGATTTTAATACGATTTCGCTGACTATTTATTTTATTCAATTTGGCCCTCAAGTATTACTGAGCTCCTATTAAAATAAAACAGGCGATTCGCCCTCCACCCTCTAGGGACGGGCTCACCAAACCGGCCGAAGACCTCCTCCGGTCCCCTACTCCTCTCTTCCTCTCTCTTTCTCTTGGGTTAGGTATGCCCCTTTGGGGGGCGAGGCGCGAAGAAGGTTACGAGATGTTATTATAGAAGTATATAAAAAATAATAATTGAGTTAGATAATACAGACTTCTACTCTCTTTTACAAAAGATCACAATGATAAGACAAGAGGCCATAGCCTTAAGCTTTTTCAGCAAAGATGTAAATCACAGTTAGTACAACATATTTTTTCAAAGAGAATAGTAAAATTCTGGAATAGCTTAGATGAAGAAGTTGTTTAAAACATTTAAATTTAATGTGGTTTTGTTTGGGCAAATGCAAATCCTTGTTTAAGGCGTGAGTTCTGGATATTAGTTTCCCTTTTCAGAAAAACGGACACATCATATAATGTTTGGGGAGTTATAGGGTTCAGAGTAAGATTAGGGACTAGTTTCTTCATTATTTTCCAAGTGTAAATAATGGTGTATCTCTCTCTTCTCCTTTCCAGTGAGTACAGGTCTAGTTCGCGTAACCTTTCCCAGTAATTAAGTTCTTTGCACCCATTGATCTTGGCTGTGAAGCTTCTCTGGATCCCTTCCAGCTGTCTAATGTCTTCTTTTTTATATGGGGATGTTCGGACCGAGCAGTATTCCAATTTGGGTATTATCAGGGTTTTCAGTAGAGGAATCATTACATTCCTATCCCTTCGTTTAAACGTTCTCAATATCTGTCCCGTTATTCTCTTTGCTCTGTTTACTGCTATCTTATTTTGTGTCTCAAATTTCGCATCATCCGTCATTACAATCCCTAAATCTTTTGCTCTGGGATTTCTCTGAATTTCCTGTCCATTTGGGGACTATAGTGGATTTAATTATCCCAGAAGAGTTCCTTGTTCCATGCACTGTCTGTGTGTATCATATAAAAAACTCAGGGGACCATTCTGAGTTCATTCCCATCTTGAAACGGACATGTTATGTGCCTTGAAAAGTGGACGCTCAATTCTGCCAGTTGAGGTTTAAGTTTTGGTTTTTGGCTAAAAATATAATAGTTACCCCTTTTTCTTTTTCTTTGATGCATTCAATCTGACGTGAAGGCAGCGAGTCTTTTGCTTATATTGAGGTTCTAAATGTAGCATGGCTAGGTGCTTTAAACCCTAGATCCATGTCCCAAAGCTGGATCCTGTCTGCTTTGCAGATAGCTGGTGAGGGAAGCTATATTTATGGGACCTCTTTGCGAGTGACCCGTTGCCCACGTCGGGCTAGCATCATGAAAAAGAAAAACTATGGTATTTGTCATTTACCATTACTTATTCGGACTATAGTGGATTTAATTATCCCAGAAGAGTTCCTTGTTCCATGCACTGTCTGTGTGTATCATATATGTATATATATATATTAGGGTGATTAAAAAAAATCGAAGTTTTTTTTAATTGTTCAACCTGTATTTTTGTTCTCTATGACAAAAAAGTAGTGTATGCCAAATTTGGTGAATTTTAAATAAAATTTACTATGTGCTACCAGGCGTCAAAGTTTCCCTTTCTTCAATTTGTTTGTTTTTACAACTTATGATTTTATGTTTAATTGTTTATATTTCAGAATTTTTAATTAATGGTTTATATACTAGCTTGCTTTTAATTGTTGTTTGGAACTCGTAATTTTGATACCAATTAATCGATTATGGAAGCTAGGCCTAACTCACCATCATCTAGTTGCTCAGTTGGGAGAAGTTCTACAAGAAAAGAAACTGAAGTATGGCTAATTGGGCAGCCCTCTGCAGTACTAAAAACATCCGTGTTACCATCAGAGAAGGAAATGATGGCACTTCATGCACTACAGAAATATTAAAAAGCGAGGCATTAGAGAATCATGCTGCTCTACTGCGGATGATGTGCTAACAGTTTGGAAAAAAGCAGGAATACCAGTAAAACAAAGAATACATGTGGTAGATAAAATTCAAAGAATACTGAAGGAATGGCAGCTGCTTAAGAAAAACAAAGCAAGCAAATTGAAAAGATCACAAAATTTAAATAATAAAGAAGAAAAATGGAAAGATAAATTGGAAAACTTATTTGACATTGCTTATGAGAATGCTATGCAGCTTATAAAAATAGATGATAAGAAATTCTTGAAACTGCAACGTGAGAAAGGACGTCATGGAAAAATGGGTACCATTGATGAGGCTGTTGCTAAAAAAGAGCAAAGAGCAGCAGAAAAGCAACAACGTTATGAAAAGAGGAAAGCAGAAGAAGAGATCAAAAGAAAGAAGAATGAAGAGGCTGTCATACTCACCAGTACATCATCAGAATCAGAATCAGAGGAGAGTAAAAGTGATGAATCTGGTTTCTGTGCTGCAACCTTCAACATGGAAAAGTAAGGTTGGCAAACGTAGAAAATTGTTTGATGATAAATTATTAGGAAGTCTTGATGTTGCAAAATTGAGTGACAGAAATGCGTCTCTAGTTTTAATGCCAACAATTCAAAGTCTAGGAAAAAATCCAGAAGAGTACAATGTTAGCTACTCTTCTATTCGTAGAGAGAGGATAAAATATAGAAAGAAAGTTGCAGAGAACCTGAAAGAAGAATTCAAGCCAGAGGTGCCCCCAACAATTCACTGGGATGGAAAATTAATTGAAGATATTACAGGAATGCATATTGTTGACCGTCTGCCCGTATTGGTTTCAGGAGAAGGCGTTGATCAACTTCTTGGTGTGCCTAAACTGGATTCAGGTACTGGTCTCCTGACAGCAAATGCTGTGTATCAGACATCGCTTGAATGGGGCATCTGCGAACAAATAAAATGCATGTGTTTCGATACAACGGCAGCCAATACTGGTCCTAGAAATGGTGCAGCTATTCTTCTAGAACAAAAATTCGACAAAGATTATTGTGGCTGGCATGTCGACACCACATATTTGAAATTATGCTGGAAGCTGTTGTTTCAAAGTCTTTATCACCATCTTCTGGCCCAGATATAGTCCTTTTTAAGAAGTTCAGAGAAAAATGGTCAAGCATTAATATGAAGACTACGAAACAGCATTATCAGATCCAGATATCTATGAAAATATTCATGACATCAAAGATGACATAATTACATTTGCAGCAAATCAACTAGATACATTCGAACCAGAGACGATTACCTAGAACTATTGCAGTTAACAATTATTTTTTTGGGAGGTGAACCAAAAGGGGAATCAAATTTAAACATCCAGCGGGACTTCATCGGGCTAGGTGGATGGCCAAAATTATATATTCATTAAAAATGTTTATGTTCAAATCTCAGTTCAATTTCAGTAAAAGACAAAAAAGGACTAAAAGACATCTGTCTATTTGCTACCCGGTTTATATGTAAAGGCATGGTTTACAGTCCTGTGCCATCTTGCGCTCCTCGCCTTGATCTGGAATTATTACAGAATCTTGTAGTCTACAAACAAATAAATGAAACAATTGCATCTGTTGCTATTAAAAAACTGTTAGGTCACCTCTGGTACCTATCAGAAGAACTGATAGCCTTGGCCTTTTATGATGATGAAGTGCCTACTGAAACCAAAACCAAAATGGTAAAGACCTTGCAAAATACAACGGAAACTCTTCCTGCAAAACGGGCTTTTCTAGATCCTGCACTTATTCCAACGAAGAAATTAAAAGATTTTGTCACATCAAATACTCAAAGATTCTTTACAATAACAGAATTTAGTTAAAAATTTTTACTCAAAGAAGCTAAAGAATGGCATAATGATGAAGAGTATAACTCCGCTAAGAAATCTATCAAACAGTGGAAAGTCGTGAATGATATAGCGAAAAGAGGAGTAAAATTAATGGATGAATATAATAAATTACTAACACATGACGAAGATCAAAAACAATTCTTGCTACAAGTAGTGAAAAACTACAGGGCTGTTTAGCCTGATAGAAAAAACGAAACATTGATGAAGTAGGGACAGCTAATGTCTCAAATATCATGCTAGTTTAATTATGCATGCTTGTGGTTATGGTAGGACCTACGGGATAACTTTCCACATTAAAAAAAGCAATGATCCTTGTACTGTACCTCCTGGGTGGTGTGGAAAACTGGACAACAATATTGGAAAAATTTGACAATTGAGTCGTTCTGTCAATTTTTAATTGCTGGTAGCAACCCTAAAAATTAAAAATTTGCTAGAATATTTTAGGATAGTTGTTTTTATGCTGAAATGAACCATTTAAAGGGTTGAACACATTAAAACATAAACAATTTTTTTGAGCCCCATATTTGAATCACCCTTATATATATAATATATATATGCATATAACTGCAATGACCGCGCAGTATATAAATGAATAGAAACGACATAAGTGTTAAGGAACGTTTCCGCACACGAGGAGGAGAGATAACGAACAATGAAAAATGAGGCGCACCGCCCGGGAATCGAACCCAGGGCTTCCAATTGCCGGTCGGACGCTCTACCATTATGCTACGGACCTCACTCAATCACAAATCGAAATTCTCCCACATAGGGCAGAAACCAATGCCCTGAGAGGGCACCCTCGCAAATCGTGAATATGCGCATATAACTGCAATGACCGCGCAGTATATAAATGAATAGAAACGACATAAGTGTGGGAGAATTTCGATTTGTGATTGAGTGAGGTCCGTAGCATAATGGTAGAGCGTCCGACCGGCAATTGGAAGGCCCTGGGTTCGATTCCCGGGCGGTTCGCCTCATTTTTCATTGTTCGTTATCTCTCCTCCTCGTGTGCGGAAACGTTCCTTAACACTTATGTCGTTTCTATTCATTTATTATACTGCGCGGTCATTGCAGTTATATGCGCATATTCACGATTTGCGAGGGTGCCCTCTCAGGGCATTGGTTTTCTGCCCTATGTGGGAGAATTTCGATTTGTGATTGAGTGAGGTCCGTAGCATAATGGTAGAGCGTCCGACCGGCAATTGGAAGGCCCTGGGTTCGATTCCCGGGCGGTTCGCCTCATTTTCATTGTTCGTTATCTCTCCTCCTCGTGTGCGGAAACGTTCCTTAACACTTATGTCGTTTCTATTCATTTATATACTGCGCGGTCATTGCAGTTATATGCGCATATTCACGATTTGCGAGGGTGCCCTCTCAGGGCATTGGTTTCTGCCCTATGTGGGAGAATTTCGATTTGTGATTGAGTGAGGTCCGTAGCATAATGGTAGAGCGTCCGACCGGCAATTGGAAGGCCCTGGGTTCGATTCCCGGGCGGTTCGCCTCATTTTCATTGTTCGTTATCTCTCCTCCTCGTGTGCGGAAACGTTCCTTAACACTTATGTCGTTTCTATTCATTTATATACTGCGCGGTCATTGCAGTTATATGCGCATATTCACGATTTGCGAGGGTGCCCTCTCAGGGCATTGGTTTCTGCCCTATGTGGGAGAATTTCGATTTGTGATTGAGTGAGGTCCGTAGCATAATGGTAGAGCGTCCGACCGGCAATTGGAAGGCCCTGGGTTCGATTCCCGGGCGGTTCGCCTCATTTTCATTGTTCGTTATCTCTCCTCCTCGTGTGCGGAAACGTTCCTTAACACTTATGTCGTTTCTATTCATTTATATACTGCGCGGTCATTGCAGTTATATGCGCATATTCACGATTTGCGAGGGTGCCCTCTCAGGGCATTGGTTTCTGCCCTATGTGGGAGAATTTCGATTTGTGATTGAGTGAGGTCCGTAGCATAATGGTAGAGCGTCCGACCGGCAATTGGAAGGCCCTGGGTTCGATTCCCGGGCGGTTCGCCTCATTTTTCATTGTTCGTTATCTCTCCTCCTCGTGTGCAAACGTTCCTTAACACTTATGTCGTTTCTATTCATATATATATATATATATATATATATATATATATATATATCAAAACAATCAAAGGCTATGGTACCCAAAGGGTACGGTGTCGTAAGTGCCAGGCACCTGGTAACGTTTCCTATACGTGTTACGACACACTTTCGTGCCACTAACTTCCTTCATGCCCCCAAGTTTCTGTGTCCGAAAATTGTGGGTCCCTACAGTCAGTTGGGGCGGTTGGTCGCCCTCATCTTCTAAGCACACTAGCTCCTTCAACGAATCAAAGTTAACGATCCGTCAGTTCGCCTGGTTAAGCGTGATGCCCTTCGCCTTCACGATATACTTCAGCTCCTCCCCCACCCTCACCCGTACCCCATAAGTTTTTGGACCTGTTGATAAAAAAGAATCAGCGTATGGACTATCACCATACTTATCCTTGATCTCATCAGTCAACTCTCCGAGGGATTCCCCAATAGGCGGCATGTATTCACCCTCCTTCTCTGTGAATATCACACTATCTGTGTCTGCGTACAGGACCCTCCGCCCAAGAGAATGCAGTAGTCCTCAAAGTTTGATGCAAGCGTATGCGGTTGTGAAGCTGGCTACAGTTATGTTTGTAACACGTGAGGTATCTGTGGCCAATTTGGTAATGTACTTTATTATGTACGTATTACCTACATTCACGATTTCCACCTCTTTATCGGGAGTATTGGCATAATCCCACACCTCGTTATAACTTTGGGCTAGATGAACTTCCCCCTTGCTTGTATTTTGTGCAAATTTTCCCCAAAGTCTATTTAGGCACAACTTTGCACTAAAGCGTTTACCTGGATTCTTTACAATTTGGGATCAGTGAAGCTGTGCCTGTATCCCTTCACGGTAGCGCTGAATATACGCCGATTTTTAATCTTCGGTCCCAACTCCTCGCGGATATCCTGATGCTTCTACCTTATTCTTTAAAATTTGTTTATATATGGCGTGAAAAGGTTGGGTAGCTTTTGAAACCTCTACACCTTATATATCTTCAATATTCTGTAGCCGTGGCGAACGACTAGGGACAGCTCAGGGCTTATATATACACCCCTGATTTTCCGCTGGTTGGCTGTGTGATTACAGGCCCCATTGTTCTCCTCTGCGCACTTTACGCACAGGGGAAACATGAGCTTTGATCTATAACGACGGGTAAGATCGGCATCCATAAGTCGCTGAGAACTCTTCGATGGTGGGAAGGGCTGAACCCAGTGGTGTAGTGCTGTGGGAACGCGTGGGAACGGCGTTCCCTCACTATTTCAAATAAATCCGAACTTACAAATCTCTAACGTCATGAAATTTTAATTCCCACCCCTAGAAGAAATATGAGAAAGAATCATTAACTGCTTCATTTCTTTTAGCTTCGACTGAGGCAATGCTAGCCTATAAAGATCTGGTGAAACAGTCACCACGGCGTACCAGTTGTTAACTTTTTTTTTAGTTAATCATTCCAGTTGTTAGCTATTTTTATTGATCGTACTGGATGTCGTATATCTAATGACACTGGAAATACTGCATCTTCAACCTTGGAATATATCCTAATATCCAGTGCATATGACCTCAAAATATCCCTGAAATTGGTCAGATTTCAAAATATTTCCCGGAGGGCTTACAGTGCCCCCGGACCCCCAGCTGTATGGGCTCGCCGCGCTCGCCATTGTCCCCCCCCCCGCATCTGAGTAACACTTTCAAAATGCGTTCCCTCACTTCTTTATTTAGCACTACACCACTGGCTGAACCCACAGTTTTTTAGGTGCTCCTACGGGGTACGGATTGTTCTTCATCACCTAGGAGTATAAAGAACAGAAGTCGTAGTAATGGAGTTTCACGCCCGCCGCAGGTGGAAAATATAGCTTAAAGGAATTTGTACGCCCACCGAACAAGCTATCACCGCATCTGATAAGATCCAGTACCATGGAACGTTTGATGGTAATTATTTCTTCACGGTACTGACCATCTGTTTCCATCCGTGCATCATATTCATGCTCCTACAAGACCTTGTGAGTGAACTGGGAACCTATAAGCTGATCGCGGGTGCGGGTCCATAACAGCAACTGTTAAAGGGTTACGCTGTCTTCTCACCAGTGACACGGTCTACGCTTAGACCGTCCACCCAAAAAAGACGACCAGTGACTTTGATGGGGACTTCCCCCGTGTTGAGGGCATGTTTTATGTATACACCGGTTTGCTGCTGTAGATGTATGAGTAAGTAAATAGCCTTAAACCCATAACTGCGGCGGTTGTTTCTGTGAATGACCGCTAGTGTGTCTTTAGGCATGAAATTGTTCTTGAACACCGTAAAGCACAATGAGGCGGATCGCAGTTGAACCGGTCTATGTACACCCTTCTAAAGGCTTGGAAACACACTCTAAGCACGCGCACATCATTCACGCAATAACGCTCACATTCATCCGCTATACTGTATGGAGTTTCTTCATTAAAAATAATAGCAATAATAGCAATACTCGTAATAACGGATTTAAGTTGCGTGGCAGACATTTCATTACTAATATCGTTAAAAACTTCTTTACGTTTAAAGTAATTGATAAATGGAATAATTTTCCCGCGCCCGTCGTGAACTCTACCAGCGTTAATATGTTTAAGAATCGTTTAGATAGGCATTTTAAAAATATTAACGTTGTTTAATATAATAATAAAACAATCACCCTTCTCCCTCTGAGCCTCCCCCTTTTCCCTCTGAGCCTCCCCCTTCTCCCTCTGAGCCTCCCCCTTTTCCCTCTGAGCCTCCCCCTTTTCCCTCTGAGCCTCCCCTTTTCCCTCTGAGCCTCCCCCTTTTCCCTCTCCCTCATTAAAATTATTAACGTTGTTTAATATACTAAAACAATTAGCAACAGGAGCTCTGGGGTGGTGATCGAGGATGAGTCTGTTGACGATAATGCCAGCTTGTGACATGCCAGCGTGGGATGCCAGTAAAAAAAAAATTAGACTAATACGAACTTAGATGTAGCTCGTAGCGTAAACTAACCCACTTTTTGTTATTCTTTCTACTTTTTTTTTTCTCTCTCTCTCTCCTTATTTGCATGTCTGTAACTCTTCATTGCATGTCTGTAGTTTGCATGGTATGATAGTGTTTGAGTTAAGAATGTGTTGCAGGGTTTGTAATGCGTTCTTATTTTACTTCTTTTCATCTTTCACCCCTTTCCGGCAGAGTGGGCTGCATCCTCTACCTCCCGATGGAGTGGAGGACTGGTCTGCAACAGCTGGAAGTATTCTCTTTGACTATTTTTCCGACTTGTCGGCAATGGCCGGCGGATGGTGATGGTGTCTTTCTTTCTCTCTTTCTGAATGAATTTTAACCCACGAGTGATGGGTTTTGCTACTTACTTAACCCCTTATTCTCTTCTTTTAACCCCTTCCTTCTTCTTTCTCTCGGGTTAACCTTAGAGTGGATCCTAGGGTCTTTGTTAGCCTTAGCTTCTGTAGATCTGCAGATTAAAACTGTTGTAGTAGCGATCAAAATCTTCATGCTCACTATCACTCATGTTGGCGAAGTTAAAGTAATGTTTGGGGAGAGGCAGGCCTACGTAATTTAAAGTGTCGCTAGTCAGGAAAGTGTAAGGGAAATACCCTTTGGAACTTCGGCGGTTACGCCCATCACCTTAGATGGCTTGGCTATTTACAAGGTGTGAATAATAACGTGTCTTTAAACTGAACATTACCTCTTATTTGCATCTGTATAAGTTTGTTTCCTCTTTTCAAGGGATCGCCTGCAAATATCTCCGATGACTCGTGTTCAAGCAGTTCCTTATAAATGAATTGTGTGTAAAATTTTGCACCGTTATGGGCGAGAATATACACAGTCATTTTTTTTAACTTGTCCGCTAACTTGACAATATAGGACACAAAGAGTTTCATGGGGTTGTCGTGTGCGATCGTTTTAAAAACGTTTGTTCGTTTGCCACATTTGTGACACTCATCACACTCGACTTCCATGCACTCATCGCAGATAGTCTGGCTTACAAGTAGATGTGGGATAACCGCTTTGGTTTCGGCATCGGTATATGTGTCTTTATCGTAGTACACAGTTATACAAGGTCTATTTTTAGGCTTAGCATCTTCCATATAACATACATACTTTACACCATCTGCCTTATATTTTTCATGGCATGTACAACAGTGAATTTCATCACATTTATGCCTGAATTTCCCCCAATTATCCATCATATGAAACATACCACATTCACAGATTTTCATTTTCCCTCAAGTGCCAATTGACTTATGGAGCTGAACACATTTATTATTGAAAAATGTGCGTCTACACACATTACAGTCCCTCTTCTTAGCTTCAACTGCACGACTTTCACATTTGGAGCTCTTACACTGCTCACATACCATGTGGCATTCCTTACAATGTTTCACTTTTCATCCGCAAACTCGAGACATCCCTTACACAAATCATGATGCCTCCCATATTTCCGACTTTTATCATAACTCGCGTAAAGGTCTTTTATATTAAGGATGGGGTGATACGTTGACCATGACAGCCCTAAAATAAGTAGGGGTCTTGTACGGTCTCTCACACTGCTTTTAAAAACATACACAGGCCTACGACGATCATCCATTCCAAATACAACCATACGAACATTCATTTCCTGCTTTACCCTTCTCAACTTTTCAGGACCCATATCATATTACACTCAAACTCAAGCTTGCAACCTGAAGCCAGTTTACGAGCACGTTGCACAACCGTAGGCAACCAAATTTTTTTGACCTAGGTATTTAGTACAGTAAACATATGAGCTAAGACTACTGCTATAAAGCCACAACCACGCTCGGTGTTTATATGCCGTCTGTAAATAGCTTACGAATTGAAGTTAATAGTCTAGGGTGTGGCCGCATGTCCCGCAACACGGAATAACCGGTCAATATCTATCTTGAAGCTGTCTATGTTGAAGGTTGTACTACTTTGAGAGGCCTGCATTATACCCCAATATAATTATATTCTATATCTGCAGCAGCCAAGCGTGAAAAATAGTTTAAAACGCGGGCCCGTGGTAAAAAATAACTTAAACGTCTTTTATTGTAACGCGCGTAGTATTAGAAATAAATTAAATGAATTTAAGGGGATAATTTACTCCGGCAACTATGATATAGTTGCTATCACTGAAACTTGGTTAAATACCGTGACTCGGGACTTGTTGGGGGAACTTGATATACCGGGTTTTAAACTCTTTACTAATGATAGGTTACATAGGTTTGGTGGAGGCGTTTTGCTGTACATTCGTAATTCCCTTAGGGTTATCGAGGTTAAGTTAGATTTTCCGGCAGCAATTAATGCGATATGTGTTGAAGTTAGGGCGCGTAGTATTAGTTTAATTTTGTTGTTGTTTATAGACCTCCCGTTCAACCCTCGATACAGATACTAGATTTTACTCACTTCTTGGTAATTTTATTGACAATCGGAATAGTATAATTGTCGGAGACTTTAACTGCCCTAATGTTAATTACGAGAATTTTACTGGTAATGAGGAGGGTTTGAGATTGGTTGAGTTTATGGACGATAACTTTTTACGACAGATAGTTACCGAACCAACGCGCGGTGATAATATTTTAGATTTGGTGATGACGAACGGCGAGAATATAGTCGAAGGTTTAGAAGTAGGCGAGAGTTTAGGATGTAGTGGTCATCAAATTCTTAGGTTTAAGTTAGCGATAAAAAACACTAAGGATAGTAACGTAATAGAAGTCCCTGATTTTCGTAGGGCTAATTTTGATAGTTATGCGGATAGGATGAGAGTAGTGGACTGGGATAACTTATTTATGGGTAGTGACACAAATTTGCATTGGGAGGCGTTTAAAGAAAGTTTTAGGAATATTGAAAGGGAGTGTATTCCTCGTAGGCTCAAGCGCGCTAGAAATCATGGTAGGCCGAAGTGGTGGACTAGGGAAATAGGCGAGTTCATAAACGAGCGTAATAGAGTGTATAGACTTAATAAGCGCAATGGCACGGCAGCTAACTTTAATAGATATATCGAGCTTAGACGTCAGGTTAAAAGATCAGTTAGGAATGCCAAGCGTAATTTAGAGATACTTATAGCTGCGGATAGTAAACATAATCCAAAAAAGTTTTTTGAATACGTTAATAATCGTGAGCCGGTAAAAGATAACATAGGCCCTCTAGTGTATGTTAATGGCGCTTTGGCTTCTGACGCTCAGGCGATGGCGTGTATTTTCAATAACGTTTTTGCGACAGTTTTTACCGTAGAAGACGTAAATAATGTCCCCGACGTGGACGATATCGTTCCATTTAGTAGCGATACTATTTTAGATGAAATAACTGTTTACGAGGGTGAGATTGCGCATTATATCGATAGGCTAAAAGTTAGCAAGGCTCCAGGCCCTGACGCTTTTTATCCTAGACATTTGAAAGATTTGAAAGACGTTATCGTAGGCCCCTTAACGAAGATTTTTAATCAGTCACTCGAAACGGGGATTATTCCTGAAGACTTCAAATTAGCTAACGTCACGCCTATTTTTGAAAAAGGCGACCGCGCAGTAGCTAGCAATTATAGGCCCATTAGCTTAACGTCAATTGTCGGTAAACTTTTGGAATCTGTAGTTAGGGATCGTATCATCGATCACTTAGAAAGTAGAGATTTGATTAATAGTAGTCAGCATGGGTTCGACGCCATAGGTCTTGTTTAACTAATTTGTTAGAATTTTATAACGAAATAGTGCGCGAATACGATAGGCATAGAGCAGCTGACGTTATTTATTTAGATTTTAAAAAGGCGTTCGATACAGTTCCGCATAGGAGACTAATTGCGAAGGTCAAAGCGCACGGTATACGCGGTCAGGTAGCTAACTGGTTAGAAGAATGGCTTCGTGCTAGGAGACAGAGGGTCGTAGTTAATGGTAGTGAATCGGGGTGGTTAGATGTAGGTAGCGGTGTCCCACAGGGTTCAGTGTTAGGCCCATTGCTATTCGTAATTTACATTAACGACATAGATGTAGGATTGACTAGTAACTTGTCGAAATTCGCGGATGATACTAAAATAGGCGGTAAGGTTGTTAACGAGGACGATAGTAATAGGCTCCAAGACGATGTAAATAGGATTATGGAGTGGACGGATAAGTGGCAGATGCAATTTAACGTAGACAAATGTAAAGTTTTGCATATAGGTTCTCGCAACAATAATTACACGTACACGATGGATGATAGGGAGTTAGCGAGCGTTGACGAGGAAGTAGATTTAGGCGTACGCGTATCTAAGGATTTAAAGGTTAGGAACCAGTGCCTGGAGTCTTGCGCAAAAGCTAATAGGGTGTTAGGCTTCATAGCGCGTAATTTCGAATTTAAATCGAAGGATATTATATTGCCCCTTTACAAGTCCCTAGTCAGGCCTCATTTAGAATATGCAGTTCAGTTTTGGTGCCCGTACTTGCGTGAGGATATTGATAGGTTAGAAAGGGTTCAACGTCGTGCCACGAAAGTGATTCCGTCATTGCGCAACAAGCCTTATGAAGATAGGATTAAAGAGCTAGACCTGTATTCACTCGAAACTAGGAGATTAAGGGGGGAGCTTATTGAAGTTTTCAAAATCGTTAATAACATCGATAATGTAAATTTTGACAAATTGTTCACTTTCGATAATAGTAATACTCGTAATAACGGATTTAAGTTGCGTGGCAGACGTTTCATTACTAATATCGCTAAAAACTTCTTTACGTTTAAAGTAATTGATAAATGGAATAATCTTCCCGCGTCAGTCGTTCACTCTATCAGCGTTAATATGTTTAAGAACCGCCTTGACAGACATTTTAAAAGTATTAACGTTGTTTAAAATAAAAAAAATAGTAACAGGAGCTCTGGAGATGGTGGTCGAGGATAAGTCTGTTGTATATGACGTTAATTCATTAAAGGGAAATGAACATACAGTCATTATAATTGACGATCTCACGTTAAAAATGGATAAAACTTTTGCCGAGACATTTACAGTGTTCTCCCACCATCTTAACATAAGCGTGTTCTTCATCAACCAGAATCTATTTTAAAAAAATAGATACATTCGCGAATTATTGTACAAAGAAGGGGGTTCATTCCTCCCCATCTTATTTTCAGTTTTGGGGCCTTTACTCACTAGATTAATATAATGAGGAACGTATTCGTGCTTCCACACGAGGTGTATACTTCACTGCAAAGCTCAAAAATTCCAGATACAGTTCTAGAGCCCCGTAAAAGCAGGCTTAAAAGAATTGAAAGCGAATTGTTAGACCTATTAAACAGAGAAAAGTCACCTGATGAGAAAAGAATCTTATACCAAGAAGCTCTGCAGAAATTTCTTCATGAGTACGAAAATTATAAGAATCCGACAGAGGTCCTTGTGGTTATTAGGCACAGCCCAGACAACGTTGAGTATGGTGGCATAGGCCTGGGGTCGATGCCTGAGATGACCAGTCAAAAAATAACGGGTCGACCCCCACAACATATTGAACATGTATTAAAAATCAGTCTCCCACATACGTTGAGGAATAAAGGCTTAAGTCTTTATAATCTATTGAGTGAGGACCCCATTATACAGTGGACCGATACAAGAGAGGTCATTGTTGAAGGAACAAAGGTACAGGGCTCGAATATCGTTGATATTGTCCATGACCTGGTGAGAAAGTGAGATAGGCCCTCACCATCAGGATGGACGCATATTAAAGGAAGACTACAATAAATAAATGTCCCCAAAACATTGATAGGAAATCTGAACAGGTTAAAAGACTTGGAGCAAGCCTCGCATGTGGTGCCACAACTGAGCACGCGATCGCCCCCAGCGGTAGCATCTCTAAAGAGGAGAAAGAAGAGGCCAAACAACAACGGTTAACCCTCCCCGCGTGCCTCTAAAATACGCAAATGGCTAACATATTAAGAAAACGTTATTATGATATTTCTAGCCCAACGTCCTACAGCGGCGTTGATAGACTGTACAGAGGTGTTTATAATGAGGGAGTAGGGGAAATGGTTTTTGCGGGAGCAGGATGCTTATACACTTCATAAGCTGGTGAGAAAAAGATTTAAAACAGCCAAGACAACAGTGGCACCGGTTGACTCAGTTTAGCAGGCGGATTTAACAGACATGCAAAGATATTCAGTGTATAATGATGGCTACCGCTACATCCTATTCATATGTAATAGATGCATTCTCTAGATACGTATGGTTAATTCCCCTGAAAAATAAATCGCCTGAAACAGTTGCTAAAGCTACCAAAACGCTGATGTTGAAATAAAACAGGATTCCTGGCTATTTTTGTACGGATATGGGGAAAGAATTTATAGGCTGAGCTTTTCAGAACATGCTGATAGAGTTTAATATCAGCTACTACACTAGCAATTCTATACATAAGGCCTCTTTAGCTGAAAGAGTTCAACATCCCATAAAGGAACCCATGCATCGCTATTTTACACATAAAAACACATACATATATATAGACATTTTGGAGTCGCTGGCATCATCCTACAACCGTTCACACCATCGTACGATTGGGACAACACCTGACGAGGTTTTAGAAAGAGGTACGCACACAGAGCGTGAGGTGAGAAGAGATATTCGTACAACACCGACACACTCTGCGCGTTTCAAAATCAATGATTATGTGAGGCTGTCGCGTTCGGGAAATAAATTCGCGAAGGGATTTGAGCATGGTTGGAGACGTGAGATTTTTAAAGTTAGGGCTATGAGACCTAAGGGCGAGATAATGCTGTATTACGTTGAAGATTTGACTGGGGAAGAAATCGCTGGTTGATGAAGAACACGCTTATGTTAAGATGGTGGCTGCATTTCAAAATGAGTTTATTAGGGACTTATAAAAATAATTAACACTTGCAAAGCAATCTTGATTAATATAATGAAAAATACACACAGCGGACCACATTTTTTTTTTTTTTTTTTTTTTTAGTTCGGGAAGAACCGATTCACCTCTATTTAAAGGGCATATCTCAGCGGAAAAACAAAGAAAAAGTGAGAGGAAAGACAGAGGAAAAAGAAAGGGTGGAGGGGACAGTCGAAGTGGAAAAAGACCAAGGATGACAAGGACTGCAGGGTCGAGCCCCATCATCCTTGGGTGCTAGGGCCGGGAGGACGCACGTGAAACCTCCAGGAACAAGCACGTACAAACGAGCACAAAGAGCACGAGCTTAGAACCCCCTTGCGGGGTCAGCGGACCACATATATATATATATATATACTGTATATATATATATATATATATATATATATATATACATATATATATATATATATATATATATATATATATATATATACACACTCATAATTCTAAAAACAGATACTTTAAAACGTTATTACTTTAATTTACAGAGACCGTCTGTCGACGCAGCTATATCATTCTGCTTATTAATCGAGTTAATAGAAATAAATTCATTTATTCGAAATATATACGTAAAAGTGGAAATTTGAGCTCCCTTTAAGAGAAAATACCGAATAGGGAACCCGGGCAAATAATAAACAGTAAACAATTAACCTAACCGGTTCATTCGCAAATACTTCCATAAACATATATATAGACCTTATATATATATATATATATATATATATAGAGAGAGAGAGAGAGAGAGATCAGCCAGGGTACCCGATCAAATAACGGATAGGTGAATTGAACACCTTGTTAGGTTAATTGATTCCTTCGCTAATTCAACTGTTTGCGTATGACGAAGGGTTAGGTTAAATCGTGGTAAGCACGGTTAAGGAAATAGAAATTGAAAAAAAATTTACTACAGGTCACAGTTTAAATTCTATTAAAAAGTGAAAATATGAACAAAGCTCTTAACTTTAAAAAAGGAATATTCACTTGCAATCTAGAAGCTAGTTTGCAGGAGTTACGGGAGAGGTGTCAAAAAAGAAAAGCTTTGGTGGAAATACAGGCACATAAATTTTTGTACTTACATTTCACACGTGTTTCCTCCGATGTATCGTACTGTCCATCATCACAGATGTTCGCCACATCCTGGGATGAAAGAAAATTTCCCCTGTCAATAGCAGCAAAAAGACAGTGTGGCTCCAGCACTGTCGGAATACAGGATAAAAATCACTCTTTCGTGTATGTTTGTATATATATATATATATATATATATATATATATATATATATATATATAATATATATAATATATATATATACACATGTAATATATATATATATATATATATATATATATATATATATATATATATATGTGTGTGTGTGTGTGTGTGTGTGTGTGTAGTTCCTACCTATGGTCTCCAACTTCAAATAAGGCTGGTAAACAATAGAGTTCTGACTGACTCATGACGTCTAGTAATGCGTGGTTATTCACTGATAAAAAAAACTGCTGTGGGTCCCCGCTGAAAATGCCCCCTTTTTATATACGGTACGTTGTCCAATTGTAGTCGCTCTCAGAAGTCAAATCGGTGAATCGATGGCTTCCTGATTGGCGGGCACTGCATCTAGGTCGTCGTTATATCATATGTGTGCGGGCCTTGAACCAATCAGAAATTCTCGACCCGACGAATGGGGCGTCAGAACGAGTCTACGACATTTTGATTGGCCGCCGCTACGATTCTGAAGATAGGTCTTTATCAGAATTGGCTTAAGCAGCCCTCAGATTTTTTCATTGTTTTCAGAGAGGTTAATTTTTATCTCTTCTATTTGTTTTATTATTACTATTATTGTTATTATTGATTTAGACCAATACATCCCCACGTCCCTATACCAGCATTTGTACATGTTTCATAATTCATCACTTTATATACTTAAGAATCACTTTTATATGAAAATGAAAAATATTTGGCTTAACAATTAAATTATATTATAAAAACATTAATGCATGCGTCCATATTTTTGGTACGCCTCGGCTATCAATGTGTTCAGACGACAGGTCGGTGAACACCTAGTTTAAATAAATTTTTAGCTCTTTTAAAATTTGTTTTATTGTTATTATTATTATATATTGTTATTATTAATTTAGGCAAATACATTCCTACGTTCCTATTGCAGCATTTGTACATTTTTCATAATTCATCACTTTATATACGTAAGAATCACTTTTATATGAAAATGAAAAAATCTGGCTTAACAGTTAAATTATATTATAAAAACAATGCATGCGTCCCTATTTTGGGTACGTCTCGGCTATCCACGTGTTCAGACGACAGAAGGCCGGTGAACACCTGGTTAGCGGTCAGGAAATTTTCGGGATCACTAATTCAGGACAACAGGTGGCACATTCGTTAGAAATAAATTTTGGGGATTAGGAGCACCCCTTAGATAGTATCTGGAATAAAGGTTATTTATCTTTCATATGCGAAGCTTAGGCGAGGCGTATTTTCCCTGCCAGTAAATCGCCCTGATTTGCGCTAATCTGTCAAAAAGGAATTCGTTGAGGTCATAAAGTGAATATTTGAATTTATATGACATTAAATGGAAAAAAACTATATATACACACACTTAAAGGAATCACGTGTATTTTGGTTAAATTCTATTTTTGTTTAAAAATTATATTAATATTTTTATTTTATAGTTTAAAGATAAATTTGCATATTGCCGATGGTTGTGGTCGTGGGAGATTGCTAGGTAGTCTGAGGTATTTTGAGGGTTCTTCGGCAGTTATTCTGGAAGGTATATATATTTTGATGTCGGGATAGAACAATTCTTCTCACATGCTTATGTTTATATACCAAGTGTGTGTGTGTGTGTGTTGTGCTTTTAATTCAGTAATTTTTTCTTTTTCTCTTTGCGGACCGTTTGTCTATTAATTGGATCGTTTTTAGAGACCTTGTCGGTCTATTGGTGGTGGTGGTGGTACTATGCTGGATTGCGAGGTAGTGCTGGGCTGGATTGCGAGGTTGTCTAAGGATGTATTTTGGGGGTTGTGCGGTAGTTATTCTAAGGAAGGTATATATATTTTTCTATCGGGATAGAACGATTCTTCTTACATGCATCTGTTTATATACGAAGTGTGTGTGTGTGTATGGTGTGTGTGTGTGTGTGTGTGCTTTTAATTCAAAATTTTTTCTTTTTCTCCTTGTGGGGTGAGCACTGAGCATCTATTCCATTAATATATACAGTAAATAGCGCAAGCTGGCAACTCAAAAGTTATTAATATGTATACACTATGCCAAATGGCTGGTTATGCCAACTGGCTGCTTAGGCCAGTCGGCAATGCCTTCTATGCCAACTGTCTGCTTAAACCAGTTGGCTGATTTACACCTTCTAAGCCAAATGAGGCTACCCTGAACTCTCATTATGCGTCTGGAGGTCCAGGCGAAAAGATGTTCTTCTCTCTCTCTCTCTCTCTTAGGTTAGGTTTGGTCCCCCTAGCTTGTGGCAGCTTGAGGGATTCCCCCCTGCTCCCCCTTTTTTTCCTTTTTTGTAGAACCCTGGGGAGAGGGGTTGACACCTTGCAACAAGGGGGGGTAGAGTGGCAATGGCACTCAATTGATCAACATTGCAATTGCTATGCACTCGTCTATTTTGAGGTCATACTACTCATAGGCTAAAATAGTAGAAATGAACAAGAAGTAAAGAATTTAAAGTTGGAAACTGCAAATTCGCTGTTACTTTCTCACGTTGGAGGGAACGATTTGTATAATTTCACTAGTAGGACAGAAGATGTGTTAGCTAAATACTGAAGTTTGATTAAATCCTTGAAAGATAAGTCGTATAATGTGCTGATTTCCGGGGTTCTTCCGAGAATTTATGAAAGTAATAGATTGTTAAGTAAAGCAATGTACTTCAATACTAAATTAGAAGCGATGTGCGTTCTTGAATGAGAAGAGTTCGTTAACTTTTGGTCAGATTTTAACTCAGCCAATTTGTTCATTCAAGATGGCGTTCACTTGAATGAAATAGGTAATTCGCGACTCGGGATATTGGTTGATCAAAAAGTGTACAAGATTTACTTAAAACGTAAGCAAGATGAAATAATTCTTTCTCGTTTAGGAAGTGCAACTCGGCGGCCTCAGAGAAACTCAACGCGTATAGAAGAACAGACAGTAACGTAAAGAATAGTAAAACTATTAATGGGAAGAGCGTAAGGAAAAAGTATAACGAATATAAAATTTTAGTTCATTGAAAATTACGACATTATGGCAATAACTGAGCCGTGGATTAAAAGTGCAGGCAGGCACGGGTGTAGTCGAGGGGTAACGCGGTATAACGGCGTTATACTTCCTCAAATTTCAGTGAAGTAGCGTTATACTACCTACTGTAGTAGCCATAGCTGAATGCTGAGCACTTACGGACTTTTATCCACAATATGTAACTGTAGTAGCTACTATATCACTATGAAACTGCATTATACCGTATACATACGACTGATACGAGTATCTCTATGTTTGTGTTTTATTCAAATTAAAAGTAACTAGAGCATGTACTGTATTTGTAGTTTTATTTACTAAATATATATTTTTTATTTTCGAATTAACTTTTACTATTTTTATACAGTAATTGTTCTATGAAACGCTCTATTAAAGTTTTGCCTGTAGCGTTACCCTTCCTAAAATTTTAGGACTACACCACTGCAGATAGGGGACTTTAGGTGAATAAAAGTGCAGACGGACTTTATAGGTGAATACCATATTAATATTGTAAAGAAAATTAACCTTCCAAAAAAGGTTAATGCCATTTAACCAGTTAGATATAATTATTTCAGAAATTATCGCTAATAACTTAGTCTTTAATTTTGGGGTTGTATATAGGCCTCCTTCACAGGGAGTAGAATTAGACGTTGAAATGTATAACATTTTAAGTAGCATAGTTACGCATAAGGAGTCAATTATTGTTGGGGACTTTAACTGCCCCAACATTAATTTCATTACCTTAAACAGCGATGTTCTGGGTTCACGTTTGGTATTTTTTCAACAAGATAATTTCTTTTTTCAAAAGGTGTTGAAGCCCGGGTCCGGACAAAAGTCCCCTAGGACAAAAGCCCCCTGGACAAATTGCTGGGTAGGGCAAGTCAGGTGTCACATCTAATCTGAAAAGATCAGAAGATATTTAGGTGAAATAGCCAATATTAACCTGTTATGTTAATTGAATGCCCAGTTAGGTCAACTGAATGCCCGGTTAGGTCAACTGTACGCCCTTGATGATTGGTTAGGTTAAGTTGTGATATTTTTGTTAGTTTAAACGAAAATGACAAGAGCCAAAATACATAAACTATAAACATAAACTAAACTATAAACTATAAACATAAACTGTAAATAATAAAGAATAAAAATAAAGATTAAAAAAATTCTTATTATTATTTTTCCTAGGGGGCTTTTGTCCTAGTGGACTTTTGTCCTATGGGGCTTTTGTCCTAGGGGGCTTTTGTCCTACACTCGTTGAAGCCACCCGCGGTGAGAATATTTTAGACTTAGTTTTGATAACAAACGATAATTCAGTTTAAAATATACTGTAGACGTCGGAGAAAGTTTATGCAATAGCGATCACAGCATGATACGTTTTTCGGTTAATGTTAAAACTTCTTGAGAGTTGAATAGCTTCATGGTGACTGATTTTAGGAGAGCAAAGTTTGATGAATTTAGAACTTCATTAACTTTAGTAAAATTGGGGTGAACTGTTAGCGGTAGATAGTATTCTTAGCATGTAGGATAATTTCAAGAATATATTCATAAATTTAAACGAATGCTCTGTACTTAGGAGAGTTGAACGAGGTGAATTGAATGTGCAACCTAAATGGTGGAGAAGAAATATACTGGAGGAAAAGCAATCGCAGATAGAGATGTAGCCTATAAGAGGTGTAAGGGAGACCGTGCGCAGCAACGCTTTCAGACTTTTATCAGTTTACGTAGAAATGTTAAGCATTTAATTAGATATGCTAAACCCCTGTCATGCTCCAAAATGTGTTCCACAATGCTGCTGACAGATTCGAACTCTGTAGAGATACTGATGGTGCTCATGTAGAATCATATGCTTAAGTATTCATTAAATGTATGCCTTCTATTATATTGTTATTGAATTTTACCCCTTTTGCTACGTTTTCACTGAAATTGATAGGGACTTTATAAACACCTTGTACAGATATGCTGTAATTTCACCGCAAAGGAATTTTATAGACACTCTGTAGTAGAGCGATAAATATAATATGTTTAGAGTTCCAAAAGGCGTTTGACAAAGTTTCACAGAAATAATTGCTAGAAAAACTTGAAACTCACGGAATAAAGAGTGAAGTTCTTAATTGGATTGATAATTATAATTGGTTAACTGGTAGAAAACAGAGGGTAGTAATTAATGGGGAAGAATCAGGGTGGACTAATGTATCTAGCGGCGTTCCGCAAGGGTCCGTTTTGGGACCAATCCTTTTCATAATATACGTTAACGATTTTGTTGTCACTTTAGTGAGTAAAATGTTTAAAATTCGCCGACGATAATAAAAGTGGGGGTAAAGCAATTAGTTTACTAGATAGAGAGAATCTACAGCGTGATGTTAATAATTTAGTAGAGTGGTTTAATAAGTTGCAAATGAAATTTAACGTAGATAATGTAAAGTCATGAATATAGGTTACCACAACAGTAAGTTTAACCCTTCATCAGACGCGTGGAAAGATATAACATTGTTTCTTACAGTATATAGCGTTGGATTATATTGATCCCTCGCGACTAATAAAGGGTTAACTTCACTATGAGAAATAGTGTTAAATGAAGCCTCTGAATAAAAAGATTTAGGTGTCATTGTTTTGAGAACTTCAAATCTTTAGTAACAATGTTTAGTCGCGAGCAGTAAAGCTAATAGAGCAGCGGTTCTTAACCTTTTTCGTGTCACTTACCCCTTCGACCAGTTCGCCCTACCCGATTTCCCCCTCCATTAGGATACGAGAAAAAGTAGCCTCGAAGACAAAATGTAATAACATTAGCAGATTTATAATGCACACTAATTATATGATCACCAAGCAAAATTCTGCCGTAAATCCCCCCTGGATTCCTGAAATTTCCCCCAGGTTAAGAAATGCTGTAATAGAGTATTGGGTTTCATTTCTGTAATGTAAATCTAAATATGTCATTTTACCATTATACAAGTCTCTTGTTGGGTCTTATCTCGAATATGCTGTACAGTTTTGGTCGCCCTATATGAGGAAAGATATAGAAGTGGTAGAAAGGGTTTTCAGTGTTTACTCCAACATTACGTCGTAAACCATAGGAAGACAGACTCAAAGAGCCGAATTTGTATACGCTTGAAGCTTGACGTTTAAGAGGCGAATTAATTCAGGTGTACAAAATTTTGGATAAATGAAAGAAAGCCACCCCCCAGCCCAGCCTTCTTTAGTTAGCTTTATAAGGCTAACTAACGAAAATATCACGACCCAACCTAACCAATTGTTAGGTCAACTGTACGTCCTTGACGATTGGTTAGGTTAGGTCGTTATATTTTCGTTAGTTAGTCTTATAAAGCTAACTAAAGAAGGCTGGGGGTGGCTTTCTTTCATTGATCCAAAATTTTAAATCGTTTTGACAACGTAGATTATAAGAATTTCTTTAACGTTTCTTTAACAATGGTTTTAAAATAAGAGGTAAAAGATTTGAGACGAAAGTTGTGAGAGGGTTCTTCACCTATAATTTAGTCGAGAGGTGGAATAGTCTACCTACGGGTCGTGGCAAGCACTTAGTTAATATGTTCAAGAACAGGTTGGATAGGTATTTTAGTAACATCAATTTGCATTAAAGGGTGGGTGGTTTCATGAGTTAAAGAATGAAATTTCGGTCAGGCGGCAGGCGGGGTGGGGTGTGAGTGAGCGAGTTAAGTTCGCTGACCACAATATCGGTCAGTATGAGGTCCTTCACCCAGGACATCTTCGGGATGAATTTGATGAATTTTAAGTATAAAGAAGGGCTATTCTTTAAGTACATGCTATTTATTCATTGAGATAAAAGCAGTGATTTTCCTTAAGATGTAAATGTAGTAGGAGGCGCTGGTATGGTCTGGTTACAGAACAATGGGTGTTGTCATTGCGAGAACACTCGGGAGTCAAAACCTCCAAATAAGCCTACAGAGGTGGGTGGGGGGGGGGAGTAGTTATGAGAGGAGTTGGTTGGGGTGGAGTTAGGGATGGTGATAATTCCTTTTGATTGTAAATGTAGTAAGAGGCGCTGATCGGGTCTGGCATCAGAACACTGGGAGTTCTCAGATGATAAGCTTGATGATTTCTTTTGGAAGTCAAAATCTTCGAGCAGTCATGCTCATCTTCAGGGAAGCTACTTAGAGTGAAACTTTGGTCTTAAATCTCGTACGTCAAAATTTCACAAAATAAAAAAAATATGTGCATATTATGCATTATTATTTCCCATTATGCATGGGGAATTCTTAAATTGTAGGTCTAGCCACCTGGAGGTGCCCATTGGTGGACCAGTGCTTCTTTATCTAGGTAATTCCTATGCAAAGGACGCAACATAAATTACTGCATGATAAGTCTTCGGTACGGTGGCTTTGGCAGGCTACAGAGAAATGATGCAACGACAAAATGATGACTTCTTGTACATAATAAATAAATTTTAAAAATCCTTAAAAAAATGCATGGTGTACATTAGATTAAGTAGTTTAGTATTCATGCTAGCCTTTATTTTCCGCTGTCTTCTTATGGGTAACCGAGTATACGCGATAAGTATGGTGGGAATGAACTCTGAACCTATTATGTTTATATCCTTTTGGTAAAACTTTACAAGACATCCGCATTGCCATGAAACATGCTACAGTAACGAAACATAACATATATCAATCGATAGAGCAGAAAAAATGGTGGTTAATATTTGGCTGGACACAGGGGCTAACGGGAAATGAGAGGTTGTGTTTCACTAGCACTATTTTTCATGCTCTTTACGATGGTACTAATCATTTTTTGTGCTAGTGCGCGGTTATAAAATTCATTTAATATATAATTTTTACGTGGAGACTCCGTGTGTATGTATGTATCCATGTATGTATGTATGTTAACGCTCCGTATGTTTGTATGTATGGTAATGCGTTTCGTGGACGTATCACTTGTTTCACAGATTGTCACATGGCTGGATTGGGCCAATTAGACACTTTTTGTGTAGATTTGGCCAATTAGACACTTTTTGCGACGTGCGCCCTAGGAATTTCCTTTGCTTCACGCAGTTTGAGGACAATGGCTGAAGCTAGTGAAGGTTTTGAATGTGACGGTTGCGAGATTGAGTATTACCGCGCCATTTCTAAATATTTTGAAAATAACGAAGCAGCGGTGGATTGTTTTAAACGCCACGGAGTTCTGCCGGCTTGTGTGCAATGCCCGAAATGTAACAATTCCTGTTCTTATCGCGCGGACCAACATATATACTATTGTCACTGGCAGGTTAGGTTAGGTTAGTTAGGTTAGGTTAGGTTGGTTAGGTTAGATTGGTTAGGTTAGGTTAGGTTGGTTAGGTTAGTTAATTTAGTTAGGTTAGCTAGTTTTTTCATCAGAGTTACATTTTCCTGGTGTAGTTTTCTCTGCTTTGTTGGAATTTGATACACATTTCTTGTGCAAATGAGTAGAAACACTCCGTATTTTGGAATGGGAAAAAAATAGTTTCTATCCATTTGCACAAGAAATGGGTATCAGATTCGAACAAAGCAGAGAAAACTACACTAGAAAAATGTAATTTTGATAAAAAATGTAGCCCCTGTGTTCAGCCAAATATTTACTAAAATGGTGCAAGCAGCTATGTATTATTTTGAAAATATTGGAAAATAACAGTTATGATACTTTGAAGCAATGTCATTTTTAGCGACATTTAGCGACAGCTTGAGCAGTGGCGGCTCGTGACTAAAAATTCTAGGGGTGCTGTCTCTAAGAATGGGTTGAAATAATTACTGAAATAAAAGGATGAGCATTGAGCAATGAATAAAAGTTTCAAAAGTTATTGAAAAAGTTATTCAGTGAGCTCATCCTTATATTGTTCTTGATTATTTCAATTGTAAATAAAAACTTTAGGGGTGCTGCAGTTCCGCAGTGTCTACCGACGAGCCGCCACTGAGCTTGAGTTATATCTAGCGACATCTGCCAACATTTGTAGCAATTATTGGTATATCTAGCGACATTTGGAAACCCCTTAGTTGCCACACCATTCACTTACTCCATTAGGTCAGATCTGGTCAGTTTGTGTTTTGTTGTTGAGGCGTAAAGATGGATTGTTTTGACATGTCAGTTACTGTGTTTTTTGATAAGTTTCGCTCTCAGGATAAGGAGCTATTTAAATTTTGTGTTGAACATAAGTTACTATTGAGCAATTTAAAGTGTCGATTTTGCCAGCCATGAAACATGCTACAGTAACAAAACATATATCAATCGATAGAGCAGAAAAAATGGTGCAAACAGCTATGTATCATTGTGAAAATATTAGGAAATAACAGTTATGACACTATGAAGATGTTACTAGGCCTATCATAGCTTACACGATTTGGATCTTTTCCGTTTCATGTACTGTTTCCGATTTTGTTGAAAATAAGATATTTAATGTAGGTCAACTGAATGCCGGTTAGGTCAACTGTACGCCCTTGACGATTGGTTTGGTTAAGTTGTGATATTTTCGTTAGTTAGCCTTATAAGGCTAACTAACGAAGGCTGGGGGGGCGGGGGCCCTGATCTTCAGGTGATCAAAAAAAATTTCTATATTAAAAACACCTGAAATTAAAACAAAATTCAGAATTGTCTTAACTAACGAAAATATCGCGACTTAACCTAACCAATCATCAAGGGCGTACAGTTGACCTAACCGGGCATTCAGTTAACCTACATTAAATATCTTATTTTCAACAAAATCGGAAACAGTACATGAAACGGAAAAGATCCAAAGCGTGACAGCTATGATAGGCCTAGTAACATCTTCATAGTGTCATAACTTTGTTATTTTCTAATATTTTCAAAATGACATACCTGCTTGCACCATTTTTTCTGCTCTATCGATTGATATATGTTTCGTTACTGTAGTATGTTTCATGGCAATGCAGGTGTCTTGTAAAGTTTTACCATACTTTTCCCTACTTTCCTACTGTAGTGGTTACCTTTATTAACCTTTCTTATTTTCTTTTTTAACTGTTTTGCTCTCTTTCTTTATTCCATTTCTCTTCTATCATTAATCATTCTCTGTACACTCTTTTCACTATACTTTATAAATACGGTAGACGTGACCGAGTGGAAAGCCGTTATAATTCAAACAATGCAAGGGAGACCGGGGGGGTTAATTATAATCTTCATTAACATTTTATTTATACCGAAAACACTTAGTTAAACGGGGTAATGCGAGGGGGAAATTTACGTTAACATATTAGTCGGAGAGATACGAAATCCTATTCTAAATCCTCACCAAACATCGTAACACCAAAAGACACCTTCTTAAACGCAAGGCCGCCCGGTGACTGCCCATTTTTGGGCATTTCTCTCTGTCGTCCCGCTTGGGCTGACTCTTAGTGTTGCCAACTAGTATTTTATAATTTTAATTATTTGAACATTATTAAATTTATAAACAAACATTTAATTCTTAATTAGACATTACTACACTACAGATCTTCTTTCACTACTATTTTCTGTCAGTAGTGGCTGGCGGAGGAGGGAGAGAGCCGTGTCTGTTCTATGCTTTAATATTACTTCTATTCCTGGTTGAACCCTTCGCTTTGTCCGGAGCTATAGGGCGCGTCCCTCTGTGGCCAATGGGGGAATGCATCTTCCTCCGATGCAAGGCCCTTCTCTGCCCTCGTGGACCATTGGACCCGTTTGGGGACCCGGCTGATCTCCTACCCTCCTACTTATATTTCCCTCTTCTCCTCTCCCCAACTCTTTCTCGTTTTGTTGTTTCCTCCCTTCCCGCATTTGGCTTTGTTTTGGACTTTGACTTGATTTTTTTCCTTGGATCTTGGGTGAAGGAGGTGGTTGTCCTTCACCCTTGTCGCTCTTAAACCAAACCCAAGCCCTGTCCCTGCCATCTTTCACCGCGCGTTGGATGAGAGTGGCCGCCTCGTAGGCACGGGGACCGGGAATGGGTGTATCTCCCCTGCGTGACATCTATTGGCGGTGGGACCGAGTGAGCCCACGATTCGCCTTTCCCTTGTTGGAGTCGATGGTGGCTGGATGCGCGCGGGGGATGAAAATTCTCTTTTTTGCTATGGCTTCTTCATCTACTCGGTTAACGACTTCCGCTTCTAATACTCGGACTACTACTCTCAACACTCGGGTGGTGGGCAACCAGGCCCTCGAGTCCCCTACCACTGGAAGCCCGCATCCAGATGGGGTTGACCCCCCTTTGGTAACTGATCACTTGCATCCTCCTTTACCGTTGCCGACCCCAGGCTGTACCCTGAATATCCCTTTGGATGTACACCCTCTGGAGCAGGGGTCTCGCCCCAGCCCGCCTCAGCTGCCTTCGGGCAAGTCAAGTTCCACCCAAGATTTACCTCCAAAACCCGGCTTCTTGCTCTCCCCGTATGCCCCCCTCACCCGCCGTCGGCCCGCCTCCCCACGGAGAGAGCCCCGCGGCGGAGGGGAAGTCGGCATACACGACCATCCTATCGACAGTTGGATATCCCAGTCCACTTCGACTCTACTGCCTCCATATCCCTTCCAAGTATCCACAAATTCCTAGAGATCCGGCCTACCTCTGGATCCCTTCCGACCAATTCTGAACGGACGTTTCAGGCGATCCGAGCCCGCAGCAACTCCAGCCGTTATGATGTGCGACCGCAGAGGGATGGTTCCCTCCTCATAAAATCACGCTCAGCCACAGAGACGAAAGCCCTACTCTCCATCACTGAGGTCCTTGGATGCTCGGTGTCCGTTTCACCACACCCTCGCCTGAACCAGAGTCAGGGCACTATTTATGCCACACGCTATTGTCAATTACAGTGAACGAGCTCTTGGAGGACCTCGCACCCCAGGGTGTCACCAAGATCTATCGCTTCACATCCCGACAGGGAGGTACCCCCTCCCCCACCCGCGTCTACTTCTTACCTTTAATAACTTAGTCCTTCCCGACCGTATTGTATGGGGTATGGGAGACCGCACGTCATGCGAATTCTCTGTCCGCCCATACATCCCAGACCCGACCCGTTGTTTTAAATGCAACAAGTTCGGACATGTTAGCTCAGTTTGTCGGCAGCCGCACCAATTGTGTGTTCGTTGCGGACAAGTTGCTCACCCAGACAAGTGCCCCAACACACCCAAATGCTCCAATTGTGAAGGTGCACACCCATCTTCATCCGCGAATGCCTGTTCTTCAGGTTCGAGAAGGAGGTCCGAGGCCTACAGGTAGCGGATTTCCTTAGCCTCCGAGAGGCACGAGACAGGGTGCGGAGTCGGGAGGTGAGACCGGGCGTATCTTACGCCGCAGCCCTCGGCTCTGTCCTCTCGGCACGCCGCCCTGGCCTGCCGCTCACAACCCCTCGACCAGTGCTCCCCATTCCTCTCAGGGGGAGTCCTCGCAAGAGCTGACGACCTCCTGTACCCCACCATTCCTTCTCTCCACGCACCTCACCTGCCACAGATTCCACAGGAGTCTGGGACCAGGACACCCAGGCCCCACCCACCTCGAACCCTGCCCTCCCAGCTCTCTGCACACACCCGAACCTAGTGCCCGGAGTAAGTCGACGAGGCGGAGACGTCGGAGTGAGTCGCCAGACCCTCCGGACCTTCAATTTGTCTCTCCCTCTTCCCCTAGTGCTAAGAAGACGGATCGGACCTTCACACCGCCCACTTCGCCTATGAGGACCAAACCACCCCACAGCAGAAGTCCCATCAATCTACCCCCAGACTCGGACAATAGTTGCCGAAGTATGACCCACCCCCACGACGAGATTCAATCTGGACAACATCCTCTCCCCCGAGGATCCAGTGGATGCGGCTCTGGCGCAGCTACATGGTGAGGGGAACTCGGCTGCGCCCGTGAGTCTCATGGACCTGCCCTTGCCTCCTGACGCAATTTTTTTCCCCTCCACGAGAACACTGTTCATCTCCTCCCACCCCCACTGTACCTGCTCCCTAAAATCCCCGGCCCAACCCTGTCAGCCACTCTGAGCACGTCCTCCCTCCCATCTGCCGGGTCCTTCTGGCACCCCTATCGCCACCTGGGGTCGTCGTGAGACCCCAGACAGGCGGGGAGGTGCCATTTGGGAAATAAAACGCCCCCCCCATGGCCCGAACACAAAAGCTCAAGAAATTTGCACCATCGGAGCCCACGACAATCTCCAAGCTGCCGTGATCCGCCTCGGTCTCGCTCGGCCGACTCGACCCCGCGGTCTCCGCGGAGATCGACTGGCCGACCGATTCCTTCTCTGGTGAACGGCAGATAGCCAGCCATACTCCTAACCATCCTTCGCCTTCGCGAACCTCAAATCTACCTTCACACTCCAACTCTTCGCACCTATACCTTTACCCATCCCCCATCATCAAATAATGGATCCCCCGAAAACTACAATAGTCACTGGAACTGTAGAGGTATTTGCAAATTACGAAGGCCTGAATTCCTTGATTGCCACTTCCCGTCCGGTGTGTCTGTCTCCAGGAACTCATCCTGGGGACCAGACCCATGCCCTGCCCGACTGGATATTCTTTCATCACCACCCCGTCTCCTACCTGCACTCGAAAGGGGGCTGCCATTTTTATCCACCACGCAGTCCCCTTCTACAATCTCCCTATCCGATCCCCGTTACAGGTGATTGCTACCCGGCTTTCCCTGGATAGACAGTACACCGTATGTTCAATATACCTCCCTCCACACACTCAAGTCTCCCGCGATGACCTGGTGGAGGTCGTACAACAACTCCCCAGGCCCTTTCTATTACTGGGCGATTTCAATAGTCGCCACCCCATGTGGGGAGACACACACTCCACCTATATGGCCCCGACCCTGATCAACATCATGACCGAGCTCTCATTTGAGTGCCTCAATGATGGCTCTCCTACTTTCTACCATGCCACCACCTGCACTCCATCCTGTATAGACCTGTCCTTCGTTTCGACCGATGCCCTCCTAGATTTCTCATGGCAAGTCCTCCAAGAGGATTATGGAAGTGATCATTTCCCAGTTCAACTCACGCTCAATTGGCCCGACCAGACCGTTCGGGTACTGGAGAAATGGATTACTGCAAAAGCTAATTGGTCCCGCTTCCACGACGATACATATACAACCGAACACTGCCAACTTCCCATCCTCCGATGAGTGTATCGCATACTTCGAATCAAACGTGGTAGCGGCTGCGTGCTCTAGCATCCCGCGATCCTCCACCTACCCCCGCGCCCGACGGGTACCTTGGTGGACCCCAGAGTGCACGGAGGCCGTATGCGCCAAGAAGACGGCTACTCGACGGTTCTACCGTACGCGACTTCCCATCCATCGCACGGAGATGCAGCGGGCCAGGGCCATCGCCCGCCGCACAATGAAGACAGCGCGCCGAGCTTCTTGGCGTGCCTTTGTATCCGGTGTCACCACCACCACACCTTCGGCTACCATCTGGAAGAAGGTACGGGGCGTCGAGAGGCGACATGTCCCCTCCCGACCCCGGTACTCCGGACTAACGACGGACTCCTATACGAGCCAAAATCAGTGGCAAACCATCTAGCTTCTACTTTCGCCGCCGTTTCTTCCTCTGCAGTTAGCTCCCCGTACCCGCCCCTAAAAATAGCTCCTCTTCACCGTCCATAGACAGCTCCTACAACCAACTGTTCACCATGCGTGAACTACAGGCGGCACTGGCCTCTCGACGATCCCCTTGTCCGGCCCGGACGGTATCCCTACAGCATGATCCAGCACATCCACCCACCTTACAAAATTTCCTACTAGACCTATACAACCGCATATGGATAGAGGGCACCTTTCCCTCCGGTGGAGGGAGGCCTACGTAATCCCTATCCCCAAACCCGGCAAAGATTCCCTCGATCCCACAAACTACAGACCAATCGCCCTAATGTGTTGTGCCTGCAAAATTTTCGAAAAAATGGTCGCGACGCGACTATCGTTCTTCCTCGAAAATAGTAATTCCTTCCCGGCTACCCAGTCCGGCTTCAGACAATTTCGATCCACCACTGATCCCCTCCTGCTTCTCAGCCGTGACATACAGAATGCATTCGACAGTGGACAATTCGTCCTATCAATATTTTTTGACATCCAGAAGGCCTACGACACCACTCATCGGACAATAATCCTTAGACAGCTCCAAAGTCTAGGGCTCGTAGGAGCCATGCCGACCTTCATCAGGGGCTTCCTATCCTCCCGAACCTTTAAAGTTCGGGTGGGCTCAGTCCTCTCAGACACTTTCGTGCAGATGGACGGGGTCCCACAGGGAAGCATCCTCAGTGTTCTATGCTTTTCCATCGTCATGAACACAGTCTCAAAATGCCTTCCACCCAACATCCGTTCTTCCATCTACGCGGATGACCTTGCGATCTACTTTGCAGGGCGGGAGCCGTCCGTAGTTCAACGGCAAATTCAGCTCGCCATCTACCGGGTGGAAAGGTGGGCGACGTCGGTGGGTTTCCGCCTCTCCACCCCGAAGTCCAAGTGTATGCTTTTCAGCAGAAGAAGACCCGCAACCCTTCCTGTTCCCTCTGTCACGCTATACGGCAATCCTCTTGAGGTGGTACCCTCCACGCGATTTTTGGGCGTGATTCTAGACCGACGGCTCAACTGGGTTCCTCATATCAAACAACTGAAGCAGTCCCTCAGCGTCCCCTCGCTCTACTAGATCACCTCTCCCACACCACATGGGGCGCAGACCGACGCTCTCTCCTTCGTCTTTACACTTCCATGGTCCAGTCGAAGCTGGACTATGGCAGTGTAGTATACGGTTCAGCCTCCAACACCTGCCTCCGTATCTTGGACCCAGTCCTTAATAGGGGCCTCCGCCTCGCCACTGGTGCTTTCCGCTCTTCCCCAGCCTCCAGCCTTCAAGTGGATTGCAATTACCTTCCTCTCGCCCTCCAACGGGGTCTGCTCCTCATGAGGACATACCTCCGTACACAGAGACTACCCTCTTCGCTTGTATGCGCGGCGATTTCTGAACTCCCACCCCAGGGACGGAGCTGGCACTTCACTGAAGAGGTCCGCTCTTTCCTTGACCTTTCTAACATGCCCGTCTCCTCAATTATCCCCATTTCATACAACATCTAACCCCCCTGGCTCACCCCCATCACGTTTCGCAGGGACCTGTGTGATCTACCGAAGAATACGAGTGCTACGTTATACAGGTCACTCTTCCGTGAACATGCAACCCAACATCCGGACACAGTCCCCATTTATACAGATAGTTCCCGTTCGGAGACTGGTGCGGCCGCCTCAGCGGTGATACTAACCCAGCCACTTTCTCGAGGCGTCAGCCTGCCCCGCGAGACCTCCGTTTTCTCGGCAGAACTTTTCGCGATTAAGGAGGCCCTTGACATAGTGCGCACTCACTCTGCCAGCTCTTTCGTCATTTATTCAGATTCCCAAAGCGCACTTCTCTCCCTAGAGAGATGTAACCCCCCTCATCCGCTTGTCTGTACCATCCAGCAAGGATAATATCATATATTTAAATATATATGTTTATTTTGTATTTCCCTATAAACATTAATTACAGTTCACAATTGATAGTCATAAAAAATGTTCAAACTGTGCAAAAGGACTCATTCCACCTTTTCCTGAGAAGTGTACACTGTACAGTGCTTCGTGCGATGGTTCCACCATTCTTAGGAACGTATGAGAAATAAATTCAATATAAATAACAAATTCAAAATCAAAAGCAAATAACATTAGTGATGTAGCGGATGTCATTTTTTTCACATCCGCGGATGCGGATGTTTGATTTCGACATCCGCGGATGCGGATGCGGATGCGGATGTCTACATTTTCGTTATTTTTTAGGGTATATTCGAGATTTGTTGTGTTTAACGTATATAATAAGTTATTATATTGAGAGAGCTGTAGCTATAATGTAGTATAATTGATTAATTGTACAATAATTGCTGTACTTTTCTCTGAACATATAAAATAATATCAAGCATCTAACTAATATAGAAATCAATTAGTGAATTCGTCTGCAAATAAATTCGTTATATTTGTCGAGTTTCAGCCACAATTAGAAACCATATTGTGTTACCAGGATGCGGGACGTGAACCCAACTCAAATGCACCCCACCGACTCTTTCCCCAACCTCCACCCTTATAGAAGAGATCTTTAATTAGCTTGATAACTATTTATATTAAGTTTAAAGTTTTATTAGGCATATTTATAAATGAGTAATTAAAATAAAGTAAACTAAGATGTTCATCGTTTAATATTCAAACTTAATTATAGGAAGGTTATGCTTAAGGAACATTAATTTTTCTGCCTTTCTGCTGCCAGTCTGTTTCTCTTTTCATCATATATTAATCCAGCACTGCTAAATAATCTCTCGCTTGGTACGTTTGTTGGAGGACAGGCTAAATGTTTCCTTGCAAGTTTACTCAAGTATGGATAGATATTCTGCGTATTTTTCCACCAACTAATAGGATTGTCACATGCAGCCAGGCGTTTTTCTTGGTGATAGCTCTCGATCATTTTTACTACATCTTTTGACATCGCGTAGGTCTCGTCATCGCTGCTTGACTCAAGAAACTGAGAGAGAGATTCTGTGATAGATTTGCTCGTTGAAGGTGTTGGTTCTGTCACTGAAACTTTTATCTTTTGGTGGTGGCGAAGCGACAGATTCAAGAGATTGAAGCTCTTCAACTGCTTTGCCAAGTGATGATTTAATCGTTCTAAGTACTAGGTGAAAATAACTTAGCTTTGTAATGTGGATCTAAGTAGGTTGCAGAGAGTAACTTCATACAAGAACAGCCTCTCGTCTTGTCGCTTGCATCACTTTTGCGCACAATGAACTAGTTCTATTAATATAGTAGAATTTGATAATTTCCGCTTATTAATGACGTTTTATCTCAACGGTCCACATCCGCACGACATCCGCAGTCCAAAGTGCGGATGCGAATGCGGATGCGGATGCGAGAAAATGTGCGGATGTTCCGCGGATGCGGATGCGGATGTGACCTACATCACTAATCAACATCAAATTCCATTCCAATCTCACAATCTTCTTTCAGATCGTCAGTATGGGTTCCACAAGGAACGCTCCACTGGCGATCTCCTTGCATATCTCTCTGACTCTTGGTCATCCTCCTTTCGGCATTTTGGTGAAACTTTTGCTGTTGCGCTAGACATATCGAAAGCTTCTGATAGAGTCTGGCACAAATCTTTAATACCCAAACTGCCCTTCTTCGGTTTCTATCCTTCTATCTGTGTGTTCTCCTCTAATTTCCTTCCTGGCCGATCTATTGCTGCGGTTGTAGATAGCCACTGTTCTTCTCCTAAAGCTATTAATAGTGGTGTTCCTCAGGGCTCTATCCTGTTACCTACTCTTTTCCTTTAATTCGTCAATGCTCTTTTAAGTCTCACTTCCTGCCCTATCCACTCCTATGCCAACGATTCCACTCTTCACTTCTCCCCCCGTTTCCCAAAGCGTCCCTCTCAACAGTCACTCCATGATTCGCGTAGAACGGCTATAGTACACTTGACTTCTGATCTTTCTGCCATCTCTGATTGAGGCAGAAAAAACCTTGTGACTTTCAATACCTCAAAAACTCGGTTCCTTCAGCTGTCTACTCGTCACAACCTTCCACATGACTATCCTTCCTTTTCTCTTAACATTCTTGGCATTTCCTTTTCTCGTGATCTTTCCTGGAAAGATCAAATATACTCTCTTTCCAAAACAGCTTCTAAGAGGTTAGGTATGCCGTACCGCCTCCGCAGTTTTTTCTCCCATGCTCATTTGCTGTCTCTGTACGTGGGTTTTGTCCGCCCCTGTATGGAGTATGCTTCTCATGTATGGAATGGCTCAACCCACACAGCCGTACTTGACCTAGTGGAATCGAAGGCTTTTCGTCTAATCAATTCCTCGCCTCCTACTGACTGTCTTCAATTCCCCTCTCTTCGCCGCAATGTTACCTCACTCTCTCTTTACTATCACTATTATAACGGACACTGCTCTTCTGAACTCTCTAACTGCATGCCTTCTCCTTTAAAGAGTGCTCGCAACACCAGACTTTCTATATTTTCTCATTCTTTTTCTGTCCAACTCCGTAACGCAGGGGTTAATCGGTATTTTCAATCTTTCATCTACTCAACCGGTTAACTCTGGCACAATCTTCCTCAATCCATCTTTCTCCTTGTCTGTGACCTCCAATCATTCAAACGCAGAGTGTCCAGACATCTCCAAAATCCTGGACCTTAATTTTGGCTCTCTTCTTATTGTATTGGGGTCGCTTTTGCGGGAGTTCGCCCTTGGCCCCTCCTCCCTGCAAGGAAAAAAGGATTAAAAATTTACTTAAATATATGATGCTATCATATATTTATCATAAACACAAATTTACTTAAATATATGTTATTATTCTATGAGGCAGGACTTCTGCACACACTGTATGTAAGTGTGTGTGTGTGTGTGTGTGTGTGTGTGTAAAACCCATTTTAAATTTCATCTGAACCAATTGGGATGAAGCTATCGTCAATTAAAATCTACACTCTTTGTATTATGATCAGAAGTAAAAATAATAAATTAATAATAATTTGCATTTTTTAGTTTGATAAATGAAATAAATAATGGTATTTAAGTATATTAAACTTTGAATCTATTTATTAATCAGATTAAAAAGCAATTAAATTAACGCAATGTCTTTATTTATAATTAATTCACAATTATAATTAAGTCACATTATATAATTAAGTCAATTAATTAATCATTCAATAAATAAATAAGATAAAACTCAAGTATAAACCAACTATAAATGTATCAGCTAATCTTTAAAGAAAATTCATTATATTAAATCATCTCATAATAATAATAATAATAATCATAATAATAATGATAAGGGGGAAGGCCAGAAACTGGCACATCATTTGAGATAGACGAATGCGGCCCATTGCGCTAACTCCTGGATTATTATTTAACAGCACCATCGGAAGTCGAACACCCGATCTTAGTGTCTTCGCTTCGCTTAGAGGAAAACGGTGTTAATCAGTCAAGCCACAGGAGCTCGCTGAATCAACTAATCCTTCAAAGTCTTCGATATGATTCCGTTTTTAGCTTGACGTGGAATATAAAATTAAAAAAAAAAAATGGCCTAAAATTTTCAGTTATTCACAATAAATTGCTGTATCTCGAAATTTTAAGATTAAACCATTTGTAAAAAACTATATACACCTATGGTTGATTGTTTTAACCTGGCGATCCGATGGAAATTTCCACCAAATTTATTGCCTGCAGTCGACGGCAAAAAGCTTATGTTTTTTCGTTCAAAGTTGTGTGTGGAGGTCTTCAAAAGACCTAGTTAAGTAGGTTTTTTTTTAGTTAAATTATTAAGTTTATTTGTCTTTGGTATTTAGCGTAGTCAAATGGTAAAAAGGAAACCACCATACCTTCTTTTTTCTTGTTGTAGGTCGCATCTGGTTGTAGGTCGTGCGGTTGCCTACCGCACTTCTCTCTCGACTTAATACAGTCAACTCACTGTGCCTAATTACTCACTGGGATAGACCTGTCCCATAGTATTATTAATGTTTTTCACTCAGAACTTGTAGGAAGACTAAACACATCTTCCTTGACTACAGCAGTGTTCACGACTCGGCAGTTCTGGTAATTCTTCGTGGTCTTAAATTTTGCTTACATCCGCAAACGGAAAAACATCAGACGTATAATTTTCATATTTTCATTACTTCTCTTCTCAAAATTTTCATGAGTCAATGTGATGGAAAGTTTTGATACGAAAAATACGTTCTTGCTTGTTGTTATGTAGGCCCACTGCCTACATATTTTGTTCTACCTGTGGCAATTTTCCCCATTCCCAATAGGCTTTTTCGCAATTCCCGAGGCAATTTGTAGTTATTCAATACAGTAAATTAATATTTTGCATTAGATTATGAAGTAAAGGTACCGTATACGATACCACATTGTAGGCGTGTTTAGGCCTGGGTTTAAATTAGGCCTTGCTGTGGACTGTAATGTAAACTGTATGACAGGCGTGTATAGTTTTTCCATACCTTTAAACGGTTTGTTTTTATATCTAAACTCCAGTCTCCTGTACAGTACATGCATTAAGTTAAGGAACTAAATAAATGAAGTGACCTAAAGAAATTTAATATTTTCAAACGAGTTTAATATCATTCATAAAATAGCGCTTACAATATAAATGGTAATGAATGTTAATTCAAACAGAAGGTCACTAAAGACAAATTTCGAAATCAGAATAAAAATTTAAGATATTTACAGAATTTAAATACCGATGCTTACAATTTATTTATATATACTGTATATTGTTGGTTGTTTGGTTGTTTTTACGTCCTTCGTCCAACTGAGGGTACTGAGACTAGAGGTAACGCCACCAACCTGGAAAAATAAATCCCCCTTTTAATAAGAGAACTCAATTGAGCCAAATACATTACGTGTAGCGGGCTTCTCACGGCAGCCAGTCCCCATTTCTCAGACTGACTTGGAATAGTTCTTGGCTTGGTTAAATGTATATAAATATCGAGACACAGGAATCATGTTGCATTCATTCCTTTCGCATATTAAAAACATTCAAGTAAATGTAAGAGACTTTGTAGAGTCTTCGTGGCTTCGAGTCAACGAGTCGCTCTCACACTGCCGGTGTGTCGGAACCCCTTTCATTTGTCTTCAGCATTTCTCATTAAATTCTCCAGATTTCTCAGGTCTGTTGAGTCCCACTCCCTAGTGATGCACGTCTATAGATTCTCTGTGGAAGATAGATCGGGTAATTTCGCTGGCTATGGAAGCAGCACGATTTCTGGCTGATTTCTAAACCATCCTTATTTGTTACTGGTGTGAATAAAGGCCGTTATGGTTCCTGAAATTCATGCGGCTCAGTGATTGTCTTTGCTCTCAAGCTTGGGAGCATAACTTCCTATATAAAATTTTGGTATATTACTCACTAGTGAAGTGTTCATGGTTTTCAGCGAGTTCCCTAACTCCACGTCCGTACATCAATTTCCATATGCCTACGTTAATTCGTCAACTCGTTGAGAGACACTACGACATCATACAGTATTCTTCAAGCTTTGTTCCACCCTTCTCCAACAATGTAGGTGTTCATGATCAGCGTTGGAAAACGTTTTCTCGTCATCAATGACCTTGGGTGAAGATTCCCAAGCAAATACAGTTCTATTGTCCTGATGATGTCGGGTTAAGTGTGGTTTTATGGCGGACACACAGTGTTAAATTAACGTCTCAGCTAATCTCCGAATTGTTTGAGGGTTGCAGGCCAGTTGTAAGTCATTAGCAATGACTCGCGTTGGTAAGGGATTTGCTATTTATTAAAGTATGTCCCGGTCTTTTTTAGTTAGTGACACAGGGCCTCCTGCTCTTTGCAGGGTTTGTAATTTACTTTGTTTCATATCCATCCTGATACTATAGCTCTACACATCCCTACAATTTTTACTATATAGGCAGTTCTTTCCTCTACAGAGCGAATATCTCATAGCTTGAGTTATTTTGTCTGTGGCTCTTGACTTTTTGTCATTCAAAAGACTGAATACCACTAATTTAATACAGTGTGTTCCATAGTGCCTTCTTTTCTAAATTTGGCGACGTCGCCAAATATCCCCTCTGAAATTCTCTTCTGAAAGCTCTCCGCACAGTCACTATTGAGTGACTTTCAAAATAAAGTTCCACAATCCTTATGCGATGTTTCCAACTCCAGGGATCCATGACAAACAATTTATCACGCTTATCAATCTGAAAAAGAATGAAAAATTAAAACATGCATTTTTTTTCCGTTGAAGACATTTACATGGTCTCGAGACAAAAGAAACACTATAATTTGTTCAATTATTTGCAATTAATAAATCATGTTCTAAATACAAAAGTAATAATTTTAGGAGGTGTAATCACAAGTGCTGTTTTAAACCCATTTTGGATTCATAGATAGAAGAAATAGTTATAAAGATTTCAAAAGTTTATATTTTCTCTTCTTCCCCCCATGTGTTCGAATTCTTTCATTTACACGGAAATTGCTAATGTGCGAAAGGAACGAATGTAATAAGACACATATAACAGTCAATCAGGAGGGCCAGAAACTGGCCTATTGCCCTAACTCCCGAATGATTATTACCAGTACCATGGAAATCCCCGACTTCAGTGTCTTCACTTCGCTTATAGGGAAACGGTGTTACCGACTGAGCTACGGACACTGGCAATAGCCTATGGCCGAGTATGCACGCGATGTAATTTAAACATGAACGTGCACTATTACAGAAAGAATGATTCCGTGCCAACCCTAAATATAGAACAAAGGTAAAAGTGTTGGCTTCAGATTATCGAGTAATTTAAAAATGATAAATTAATATAAATACTATTGATTTTTGCATTTGCAATATATCCAAGTAAGGTCATGCTACAGGATTCGATCCTAAACAACAACAACAACAACAACACCCTTGTAAATTTCATAAATTGTCAGTCATAGTATTTACATTAATTTGAGAAACGTGAAGAGGGGTGCAGTGACGAGCTCGCTGCACGTAACGTATTTGGCTCATCCAGTTCTCCCTTTAAATGGAACTTATTTTTCCTAGTTGGTGGCAGCGTTACCACCCGTTTCACCGTCTTCTGGTGGACGAAGGACGTAAAACGGATCTACCAACCATTTTACACGAGCCTAACAATGGCCAAATATCATATTAAAGAACTTTCAATGCAATTTGAATTTACAGGAACTAGAAAACTATTGACTATTCTATATAATGTGTGAATCACTTTCAAAATCACTTTGTTAAAGAGCCGCGCTTTATGGTTTAATTATAATGCAAGTTGATTGTACGAATTAAGTCTAACGAATAATCAAATGCCAGTTTCATGCTTTACTGCTCATGGTATTAGAATTCAAAGGAGAACCTCCAAGAATTATAAACAATTATTTAAGTACATGTAGATTATAATTTATTTAGTCATATAGTTTTTTTTTTAGTATAAAATCAATTACAGTGTACTTTGTAGTTTATTAAAATTTGTTTTAAAATGATATTGAGTTACATATTTGACTCAGTCACATGACAGGTGAGACCATTATTCATAAGGAGTACATTAAGGCATACCAACGTGACTATTACTTATAGTAACCCCGTTTCCGTTATAATTATGAAGTTTCAATCTTCCTTCCAATCTACTCAAACGAAAATTAATCACGAAATGTCTTAAATGTTCGTCCGACATTTCATTCATTTTCGTTTCTCTGAACATTTGCAAATGAAAAGTTATTTCAAGTTACGTACATTTGAAGTGTTTCTTCGGAGGTGTTAAAAAGCAAGTTTTTTGGTCTTGTTTCATACCTACACGGTGTTCATATTAATTTATTAATCATGTTCGTTCAGTCAGCGAGATATATCCGCCATATTTCGTTATTGTATTTCATAACAAGAAGGAAAAAGTTAATGAGGATATTAATTAATATGATTTATACGTTTCTATCTTCATATGCAAATATAATTAATACTGAATTTTCATTGAAGTTGTAACAGTAACTACAATTATTTTTTATATAAGGTACATTCAGTATATATATATATATATATATATATATATATGTTCAGAATCGGCCTGCAACAAACTCTACTGCAGCATTCCTCTTTATTTGTATGATTTGATGAAATAGGGAGTTGTTTTTTAACCCTCATCCTGCCCTCGTAACTTGCCACGCACGCTGGTCACGTACTTGGCTTAGAGATATGCGAAGTCGTAATTTGAATGTTATTAAATAAATAACTTGTAGATTATGCAGCTCTTTCGGTTTAGGACATTAAAAAGTTTTGGGCCCCTTATTTTACGTGAGCTTTTCATCTTCTTTCTCAAGGCTCCCTGTTCTGTTAGGTATGATTCAGAACCTTCCTGTATGGTCATTCCAATATGTTTTTGCTTCGTTTTTTTTCAATTAGAACAGATTTCTCAAAAAATTTGCATACACACATTATACCGCGTTTTTTCAGTGAATGCAATTTCAGAAATTGCAAGCGTGATCAATAATCTTTAATTTTATCTCATCAAAAAGTCAATCTGCAATAATTTGTTTCCTGTGGGGATTTGTGGGAACAGAACATTATTGAAATACTGGTCAAATCAAACTCTTCCATCAGTTAAGCATGATGTGCGCTCTTCCTATAAAAAGGCCTTCAATTGATTCTCACTATTTTCCAATGGGTCTTTTAATGTGATCTCTGAGTTTGGCGTTTGCTAACATTATTGCTCCTAAATTTTTTTATCTGGTGGTTTGCAGTATTTGTTGCGTTACTTCTTGCTTCATATTTTTTGTAATTCTGTGTTGTCACATTTAAGAACTTGAAATTTATGGTCATTGAACTTCATATTGTTTTCTCCAGTCCACTTAAATAATATTTGATATTATTTCGGAATGTTTATGTCCTCTTCAGAAGTAATTTCTTTGCAAATTTTTGTCAGCCTCAAAAGACGACGCAATACTCTTTTATTTCTTTTTCTATATATGCAATCATTATTATCAACTGTTACTTGTGGTACGGAGCTAATGACTGGTGAAACTTCGGATTCAGCTCCATTTTGATTTTGAGATCACTGATTTAAGAAAAAGGAAATAAAAAAATAATGCATAGTTTTCCAGACATACCTATTTTTCTAAGTTTGTGAACAAGTGTTCCACGGCCACATTTATCGAAGGCTTTACCAAAATCTATATACTGTATGTCATATTTTTTTTCTTTACCTTAAGTCTTCTAAAATTCTTGCTTGATGATTTAATGGTTGCGATAAACAGGAGCGTACCCCTCTAAATTCGTGCTAATTTTGGTTTTATAACTCTTTGGGAAAAATTTTCTACTTTTTAAAGCGTGTCCTCCAAGTATGTATTAGTGGTTTCACCACGCATTCTTTGAATCCTTTAGAAAAGTTGTACTTCATATATGTGTCAGGTCCTGGGGTTGAATCATCTACAGTAGTAGTTTAAATAGTACATTAATTATGTCCCATTCCGAGAAATCATTATCGCGGAGCAAGTTTCCACTTGAACCAGACCTTAGTTCTTGCGCATCTGTCTCAAAAAATGCATTTTTATTTTCTATTTTCACATCAGTTTTAGGCAGACTACAAACTGAATTGAAATGGTCCTTAAGTAGTTCACTCACTTATTTTGTATAATTTGTGTTCATTTTCATTATTGTTTTATAAGGGTTCATTGTTCTTTGTTTTCCGTTTTGCGAAAATGTAAAAATATTTTTTATTTTAACATTTTCTGCTGTTTTATGTTCTTCATTAACAGCTTTAGTTTCTATTTCACTCTATTTTCCAACAATTATTATTTATTTTAATTTATTCTGCATTTCTACGTTTAACAATCTATTTCCTTTGGTGGAAGGGCGTTCTGATCTTTCTTTCGACTTTTCTGTTTCTTTTTTCAGGCCTTCTTCGTATGTATTCTAATAATATTGGCTCTGTTTCACTTTTATTATTCTAACGTTTTATATTCAAGTAAAATTTTCTACGTTATTTCTTTTACTTTTGCATTTATAAGTTCCCAGTCAATCTTGCTAATTGAATTCATATTTAATCTATCGAATATACCTTCCTCATCATTCAAGTATGTTTTATGCTTCTTCTGTGTAATTTCATTTGTACTTTAGTTTATGGTCAGAAGTTAATTAATTATCATGTCACTGTTATTCGTCATAATCACATCCAATGCATTCTCCTTTCGTGTCGAAGTTGTAACTTCTTGGGTAAAGGTATGTTTCTTAATGCAGAAATTTCAACATCAACTGTGCTTGAATTAAGTTTTCCTTTGATGTACTACCATGAAGAGGTTTTGCATAAACCATATAATTTTCTTCTCGCATGTGATGAAAAAGAAAATTAAAGTCTCCACATATTAAAATGTTCAATGAAAATTGCAGTTTTCAGTGATCTTTATATATTTTCAGTTTTATTTGGGGCAAATTTAAAATAATTTTTTGCGTTTGGAGGCCTGTAAATATTTCTGATTAGCAAACACAGTTCTTTAATTTATGGTGTAAGTATCTCAGTGGTGGCGAACCTATGGCACGCGTGCCCATTTGGGCACGCGATCAAATTTGCCTGGCAAGCCTAAGCAAAATGCAATCACGTTGCAATAATGAGTATAAAATAATAGACTTAATGTTTATAATTTGGTGTAATATATATAAACTTTGGTGGGTACGCGTAATTTTTTTATGGTTTACATGGTTTTTTTGGCACGCGACTGTAAAAAGGTTCGCCACCCCTGAAGTATCTCAAATGGGCTGTTTTGCTTCCTTACTGATATTTCACCGTGTAGATATTTTTAAGTTATATACGTCATCCTCCTCTTTTTGTGTTTGTGGCTAATATATCTGCCCTAAATATAGCATAGTTTTTTATATCTACTTCTCTTCATCCCAGTTTTCACATCCAATCTCACATTTATGCAGATGTGTCTCTGATAAACAGATTAGGTCTGTATTTGTTTCCTCTATTAAGCGTTGTATCTTCTAATCTATCCTTTGGCTATATAATCCCTGTATATTTGCATTTGTTAATCAGAAATGATTTGTAGTTACTTCAGTGGCGTTTTCTATTTTTCTCTGATGCTGTAGTTTTAGATTAATTCTTCCGTCTTTTCTTGTGTTGACCTTTCGTTGTATATACAGGGCGTCCCAAAAAAATGTATACACACTTTAAATACTTATAAAGGCAGTGTTTATTAAAATACATTTCATTTTCAAAATGTAATAGAATCTACAGACATTATTTAATTGTTTTGTCAACGCCTGTTTTCAAACTGACGTCCGTTCTGGTCCAGGCACTGCTGATAACGCGAAGCAATGGAATCGCAAACATCACGAAACATTTCGTTTGGTATTTGTGTGCATTCTCGTTCAATGGCTGCTCTCAATTCAGCGACTGTTGCAGGTTTTATAGCGTAGACTTTGTCTTTTAAGTATCCCCATAAAAAAAGTCTAGTGGTGTGAGGTCTGGTGAACGCGGAGGGTATTCTACGAAACCCCTTCGTCCAATCCAAATCCACATCGTGCCAAGTACCACTCGCAATACTCCACTCTTCGGTCCGGATCATCTTCATTAATAGCATGGACTAATCTTGGAATGTAACTTTTCCATTGACAGCGCTTCAAAATGCGTTGAACAGACGATTCTGAAATTCCTACCTCACGACTCGCTTGCCGCACAGATTTTCTTGGACTTTGGTGATACGTTTCCAGTACTCTTTCTTGCTTTGTGGGGCTTGTCGATGTCCGTGGTGGTCTTCCGGAACGCTTCTTGTGGACATTCTGAACAGTTCCATCAGCTTCAAACTTATCTCTAATTCGAGTGATGGTAAGTCGCGTTGGTGGATCTGTTTGAAACTCCCTCCTAAACTGTCTTTGCACTTCAACTGCGTTTTCACACTTCCAGTAGCATTTTAGAATGAATTTCCTTTGTTCAAAGCTTAGTCTGACTGCCATTATTAATTCTAATGGGTTTAACTTGGAAAGAAAGAAACATCAATTGAGCTATCAGCTGTTAAAGTGTGTATACATTTTTTTGGGACGCCCTGTATTTAATGGGTATTAGTGATTTGTGCGTATTTAGTTTCTGTTTTAATTTTTGTTTTTGGTGTTTATGAACTGAATGCCGAGTCTAGGAGGAAAAATGTTGTGGGTATATTGTCAGGGGTCACTGTTGGTGGTTTACATTTTGATGATGCATATATAAAAGAGAGTTTTATGCAATCATAAAGGACCAAATTCTGTAGATTTTTACTAGGGTTCTGGTCCATTATGAAGAGGTTTAGCTCTGCTTTGGGGTCTCTTAATTCCTTTAAAAGACAGTTATTAATTTGTTCTCTTTTTCTGCTATAACCATAATATTTGCCCGTTATTTCTTGGTAATTCCCGCTTTTCATCCCTTTGACGTGAAATTAGGGACACCCCAAGTTTATACATTTTCTTTCTCTTATAGAAGTTGTTATAGAAATTGAAATTGAAATCGAAAAGTTTATTGGCAGAAGAAAAACTAACTTCCATACTATAGATAGTGATAATAAAAGCTTATTGTAGAACAAAAATAGGGCTAAAAGAGAAATAAAACAATAACACATAACAAAGCAAGTAATAATAACATTAATAACAGAAAATAAAAATACAAGGAAGGAAAATGCAATAACGATGTTAGGTGGAGCTATAGACAAACATTTTCATACCAAGAAGTCCATGATCTAGAAGACATGAAGCTGGAATGATAAAGATCTTGGACAATTAGATTGTCCAAGTTTTGAATTCTTTGCATTATACTGTATTGAATACGTGTTGTTGCCTCCAGGAGGATCAAGACATTGTGGTTAGCGAACATTTGTGAAGCCAAGCATCTTGGAAATAACTTATGCAGCAGTCTAAAAGATCTGTTGCATAGCAAATTTAGGGTTTGCCAGAACCTTTTCCAGAATTAGCCCACAGTTGCTGCCCATAGATATTAGTGCAAAAAGTATGAAAAAGAGTGGATAAAAATATCTGCAGTTTTTACCGTATCGACTTTTTTATGTTGAAAAATTTCCTTGGATGGTAATACATACATACATACATACATACATACATACAAGACTTTTTATTTGCCGGAAGGAGGCGGAACAGCGTTCCGGTACCTTTATTAAAAGTAAGGAAAATGTAATGATGGGGTTGTTTAACTTCATTCACATCTAAGGTCATGCGACGGAAGGGACCTACAGTTTATGAAGACAAATTTGACTTTTTCGTTGTGATAAATTCATATAATTTTCCGCATCTTAAGCTTCACTACAATAAAATTCTTCAGTATTCTGTTTACTTCAATACCATTATTTTTTTTAATACCAATATTTTTCCTTTTTCAGTTCAAATAAGTTTTTCAGTCAATACGGTGCATTATTTCAATATTAATCCAATTTCCAATGCAAATACATATCCAATTTCCAACCTTGGTAGCCACTGATGGCAACCAGGTCGATGGTCAGCGTTTATTCTTCGAAGACGAAGATTTTGAACAATTTACGATTCAAGTTGGCCACAGTTTGATTGTCCAGTCACGCGTAAATGATGATATATCACGAGCATCATCCATACAAGACATCCCTCGCGATCTACAAATTCCTTCGACACACGACAGATTGTTTGACTATTTCAATAATTTTGTGTGTTCATTTTATTCTGCCAAGCTTCTCTCTAGACATGAGAGAGCGGAAGATTCCGAATTCACTTGTAATGAAATCTTTGAATCTGACGTACGTTTTATAAAATTCTTAATTTCATAAGGATACAATTAAAATATTGAGTTTTATTATACAGTAGTGTCAAATATGTTTTTCATGAAATATTTACATAATCTTATTAATTTTAATGATGGAAGTTACGGAATTTATTCTAGTGCTTTATCGGTATAAATTATATTGTACATCTTGAATTAAGTTTGAAATTTATACATAAAAAATTGATTTTCACAAGATTTCTGTACTGTAACTTAGAACATTTAGTACTTTATTACGACCTTTGTTTACAAATAAAGAGTAACTACGCTTGAATTATTTCTATATATCTTACTCCCCTCGTTTTGATTTTCAATAACTGATATTTAGTTGTTTCTAACGCCGAATGGAAAAAAGGATGAATGCAGTAAGATACGATCTTTGCTCAGAATTGCACCTTCGGGTAAAATAAGAATTTGTATATAGATTTCGGTATATTCCTGCGAACTGCACGCTGTAGCCTATATTTCAAACGTGTTGTTCTTCCTCTTCCTTGCTGTAACATAACTGTGCTCTCTGGAGAATTTCATGAAGTAAGGTTTATACAGTATTCACTCAGTTATCTGTGATTGACGAACGGTTCATGAACACGGATAACCCGATTTCACGGTTAACTCAGTATACCCCGCCGGTGGGTTGGTAGTGTAGCCGCTGCTGCTTGCCACCACTGGCTGGACTCCCACCACGGGCACCCTCGCACGCAGTATTATTTTGTTACAGTATAATATAGGAGAGATTGTAGACACCAATCGACCAGGGAAGTAGTCCGGGAGAGATGATAGATTGGAGACAAAGAGTGCTGTGCTGGAACTCCCGTTTTTTCTGTCACTGTCCTCCTTAGTTGTTCTTTTTCTGTCTTATCTACTCTGTGAGCAGTTCAGCATGCTCTCAAACACACATTTCTCCCCCTATTCCTCACTACACATATATGCATCTTACATACTACACAATCTCTTCAAATTTAAAAAACAACAAGATGGCATCAACCTCAAGACCCTCGCCTCGGAGTTACCTGGGGAGGGGATTACAAATGTCCCTACTTGTTGCTCCCCCACTTACGATACTGGGAGCACATACCTGGTCAGCGGGGTTTGGTTTTACCACTGCCTATTCGAGATGTCCTGAGGCTCTGCCTAATTCAATTTTTATAAACTACTGCAACATTCGTGGCCTCTCCTCAAATTTTCAATCTGTTGAACACTACCTCTCCTCCTCTAAACCTCACCTTATCTTCCTCACTGAAACTCAGTGTCTGGGACGACTGACAGCAACCACTTTTCTGTACCCTCCTACTTTCGCTATACTCATTTTAATGCCAAAGGTGGATGTTGCGTATACGTACACAACGACCTAAATTGCTCTCGTATTCCCGAACTTGAATTCTCCGAATTCTACACCCTCTGGCTACGGCTTGATTGACAATCTCAAACTAAATACATCTATGCTGTCTACCTCTCCCCTAATTCTACTGATTATCCAAAACTCTTTGAATACCTCACTTATAAAGTGGAATACATTCTATCCCACTCTCCTTTTGCTGAAATCTCCTTTTCAGATTTCAATGTTCACCACCACCTTTGGCTTTTCTTCCATTTCACTGACATCCCTGGTAAACTAACTTACAACTTCTCTATCCTGAATGACCTAGAGAAGATTGCATAGCATCCTACTCGTGTCCCCGCTCGCCTTGGAGATAGTCTCAATATTCTGGATTTACTTCTTACTACTCATCCTTCTTCTTACTCTGTGAAACTTTTTTCTCCGTTGGGCTTCTCCGACCACAATCTTATCTCTGTTTCCTGTCCTAACACTCTAGTTCGGCCTTTGGATCCTCCCAAGAGCAGGCGCCTTTGGCACTTTGGCGCCGCTGATTGGGAGGCCCTTAGGCAGTGCTTCTCTGATTTCCCATGGAATGATTACTGCTTCCATGACCAAAGCCCTCCGAGTGTGCTGAACGCATCACGGAAGTGATTCTCTCGAGCATGGATGCGTACATTCCATATTCTATTCCTACTACTAATGCAAAAACATCTTGGTTTAACTTTGCTTGTTCTAATGCTATCCACAACAGGGAGCAGGCTTTCAGAAGGTACCGTCGCCATCCAACTCCTGACTTTCATTCAGCTTATACAGGGTGTCCGAGAATTATATGTACAATTTTTGGCTGTTATTAAAAGTCAACCATGAAGTGTAGAAATTCCAGTGTTACCCCATTTTACAGAGAAACTCATTAAGTTTTTTCTGATAACAAGTTTTGACAAGTTTTTCTTTTTCAGATATTCATACACACCCCTCATCCTTAATGAATCCACAGGAGAAAGCACAGTGTGTTGAATGGTTTATCGAAACAAAATCAGATACACAAGTTCAACGAAGGTTTAGAACTAATTACAATAGAAACCCTCCATCAAGAGTAACCATATGAGCTTGGTATAAAAGGTTTAAGGAAACTGGAAGTGTAGAGCATAAAAAAGGAGCAGGGCGGCCTCGAACGTCTTTTGAAAATGTCGAGCGCATTCGAGAGGCTTTTGTTCGCAGTCCACGCAAGTCGACAAGAATTGCATCACGAGAGTTACAGATACCTCGTTCGACAGTGCATGATGTCTTGCGTAAACGTTTGAAGTTGCATCCTTACAAGTTGCAAATCTTGCAACAGATTACGCAAGAAGATAAGGTCTCCCGTAAGGAATTTGCAATGACTCTGCTTGACAGAGTCGACCAGGACAATGCGTTCTTGGCAAGAATCATGTTTTCGGACGAGGCAACTTTTCATGTTTCAGGCAAGGTAAACAAACAAAATGTGCGCATATGGGGGTCACAAAATCCACATTGCATAGAAGAGCACATCAGAGACAGTCCTAAAGTTAGTGTGTGGTGTGGCCTGTTACATGATCGCGTGATTGGACCATTTTTCTTCGGTGAATCAACAGTGACATCCAATACCTACCTGGACATGTTGCAACACTTTGTCTATCCGCAATTGGAAGCACTGCATCCACGCATCATTTTTCAGCAAGATGGCGCACCGCCACATTGGGCCTTGATCGTCCGTAAGTCCCTGAATGAGACATTCCCAAACAGGTGGATTGGCCGTGGAGGTGCAATTCATTGGCCGGCTAGATCTCCCGACATCACACCCTGTGATTTCTTTCTTTGGGGATTCGTCAAAGATCTTGTGTACAATACGCGGGTGACAGACATTGATGATTTAAAAGCAAGAATCACAGCTGCTATTGAGCGAATTGATGTGGATATGCTGCAGCGTACATGGCAACATTTGGAGTATCGATTGGATGTTTTGCGAATCACTGATGGTGCACATATCGAATGTTTGTAACAACGTTACTTTAATAAAAGAAACTTTTGAAAATACAGATTCTAAATAATCTTGTTTAAGAATTTTACGTGTGTTATCAAGAATTTTATTAAAAGATGAAATTGTACAGATAATGTTCGGGCACACTGGAATTTCTAAAAAACTTGTCAAAACTTGGTATTAGAAAAAACTTAATGAGATTCTCTGTAAAATGGGACAACACTGGAATTTCTACACTTCATGGTTGACTTTTAATAACAGCCAAAAATCAGATAATTCTCGGACACCCTGTATTTCTGAGGGAATCGTACAAAATCTGTGCTTCGACTCGCCAAAAATTCCTTCATCAGACAAAAATGTGAAAACCTATCCAATTCTAATTCTTCTCGCTCTTTCTGGCATCCAGCCAAGAACCTCTCCAACAATTTTTCTTTCTTCTTCTTCGTGCCATTTCGATGGCTCAGTTGCCGTCTCTTTTCGTGACAAAGCTGAACTCTTCGCTCAAACTTCTGCTTCCAACTCAGCCTTGGACAATTCCAGTGCTGTTCCTCCATCTCCAACTCCCTCCACCTTAATTATATGTGAAATTAGAATCTCTTCCAAAGATGTTCTGCCCTATCTAGCCTCAACTCAGGGAAGGCGTATAATCTGATGGTGTCCCTCCTGTTGTTCTCAGGATTTGTGCTTTTATGCTGACACCCTGCCCAGGCAAACTTTTTTGTCTTTGTCTTTCATCTGGTATTTTTCCTTCCTGCTGAAAGTTCGCTTTCATTCAGCCTGTCCCAAAGAACGGTGACCGCTCTCAATCCTCCAACTATCGTCCAATTGTTTTGATTTCTTGCCTTTCTAAAGTTTTTGAACCTATCCTTAATAGGAAGATTCTTAAGCACCTCTCTACTCACACTTCTTTCAGCTCGTCTGTATGGGTTCGGCAAGGGAAGCTCTACTGGCGACCTTCTTGCATATCTCTCTGACTCTTGGTCAAACTCCTTTCTAGATTTCGGTAAGATCTTTGCCATTGCACTAGACATATCAAAAGTTCTTGATAGAGTCTGGCACAAATCTTTAATTTCCAAAATGCCCTCCTTCGGTTTCTATTATTCTATCTGTAGTACAGTAAAAATTGACGAGAACCCTAACATTTAGTATAACAGCCGTTTTTGGTGCTAACCTCTTTATATTAGTGCCAAATAACTACAGAAAAAGTTCAACCCAAATCAACCCAGGGAACCATGTTTTATCCAAATAATTCAAAATGGCCGCCAATAATAATAAGAATTCGTATCTGATCTTTATTATGCAACATGCACATGATTGGACTGTTATGAAATGTACCACATAAGAACATTTATTGTCGCTTTTTATTATTGTCATACTTAATTGCCAACATCAGCATCACCATCACCAGCATGTAGCACTTCGATCCCAGCTTGAGTGAGATATGTGTCTAGCAAATTTATGAAGTTTTGCTTGTTGCGCTTGCTTGACAGAAAATCAGTCTTGTTTGCTGGAACAGGCATCTTCCTGTATACATAAACCTCTGGCACATAGACCTGCTGATGTCAACAAAGCTTTTTTTTCAGGTTCTTTTGTTGTTGATACCTCATAACTATCAAAGATCACACAAACATGAAGGCCAGGTGATCTTTTACGACACACGGCATGGACGAAGGTTTCACAAACTGTTTCCATTATGCCAACCTTTGTCCATGGCAAACGATGCATAAGAGCACAGCCATCAAATACTCTTGCCACAGGTTCTTTAACTTCTTGGGCAGAAATGGTTGAATCCATCTGAAGTATGTACTTCGCCAATTGTGACTTCTGTGACTTCCTCATACTGCCATCATCTTGAAAAAGAGCAGGAGCAACTGTTGTCAGTTCATGTGCAAATATACTAAGGTCAAGTCGTTCATCGACGCAGGCAATGGAGAGCAAGCGCTGATATAATTCAGCAGAAGACATCCGGATCTCTTCGTGTTCCACTCTGACAGGTCTTCTCAAGACACTGAAGGTTTTTGCTTGGTCTGACCCTTTCAAAGTGACACTCTTCGAACTTCTGTCCAGTTATTTTGTCACAAATCATGTTCCCAATGTTTTCAGCATCATCAACATTTACACGATCATCAGCGATCAGCCCTGTTAATATGTTGGTCAGTTGTAGATTGTCGTCGACAGTGAAAGGATTGTGATTCTGGAGGAATGTCAGGAACTTCTGGAGGTCGTTATTGTAGTGCTTTATGCTCCCTGGACTCACCTCTCGGTGTTGTTCAGACCAAGTACCAGTGAATATGTGAGTGAGGGACCGAAGTGCATCAATGTATTGTGCAACGACATGAGCTGTTAGGAACCAGTTTCTCCTTGCAGATGTACAGTGTACAGTGAACAATGTACAGTAAACAATCCCTCCTCCATTGGTTTCTTTAAACAGGAAAACAACTCCTGACAGTCTTGAAGATACAAATAGCAACACCTTGTGTAGTTGTTGTGTCCTGAAGCTGAAAAATATGGCAACATCTCCTCTGTGGCGCTTAAATGTAGCATAGCAGCTAGTTTCTAGTTCTTTCGGCTCTAATGAACATTCGGACAATGGATACCAACTTCATAAACATCCCCCACAGTTTCCTATTTCTTGACTTCTGTTGGTGGTCTTTCAGATTACATATTTGTTTGTGCAGATCGTGTAAAGAATCATTATCAGCCACATCATCTATTGATACTTCATGTGATAAGAGAGATCTTTGAGATCTTTGAGATCTGACCACAGTCCATCAGTTTCCATGTCTTCTAATTTTCGACTTGCAAATTCATAATCTGCATGTAATGACTGTTGATCATCTTCGATGCTGACATTCTTCGTACTCCGCTCCACTTCTTCAGAAAGACATTCCACGATATATGATGTTTCTTCGCTGGTGTCATCTCGTTCATCAGAGAAAACTGAGCCATCCTTTGTCTGTATTAAGATGAAATTCAGCGCAGCATCTGTTAACAAACAGGCTCGCAGGGCTTTTTGCATAGGCCTTTCCTAACATCATTTTGGGGAGAGACGTACTTGCATAAACCGTAGCCCATAAATCTTCCAGGCCACTACCTTCCATAAGCTTGCAACATGCTCCAAGAAAAGACATCAATTGGTGAAAGCCACCAAGACGTAGGTTAAGCTTCTTGAACTCTGTTTGGTTTTCCTGTCTTACCTTGTAGCCTTTTAAGTACAGGGGCTGATCAAACGTCAGAGTTGCACAACACATGCCTACTTTTTGTGTTTGGGCATTGACGAACAGCATGGTGCTGTACACTGCATCATCTGTTTGTGGATTGAGAGGAATCATTGGGTTGTCTGTCACTGCTGTGCATTGGCAATTTCCAACCATCACTTCAGACATAAAACCTTGCCAGTTTGGTGGGTTTGGGTGAAGTAGACTGGAATACAGCCAGAGCGTGTCCATGCATTCATACTGAGTGATTGGCAGTTTGATTGATTTGATCGGCTTGATCTTCAAATCTGCTATCATACTTTTAGCCGGTAGTTTGTAAGGTCTTATGATGTCACTAAATTCACTGGCACTGACTACCTCATCTACACGTGGATCAGTGCTGTGTGGTGTTTGGCATGTGATTATACCTTATACCCTATTATATACTACCAGATTTGTTATGCCCTTTGAGCTGGTCTTACTTTGTATCGATAGCTTTCCAATTTACTAGCAAAGCCGGTAACTACTATTTTGAGACAACTCATGGTTCTAATCAGAGTACATAATTCAGCGACCTTTTTTGTCACTATGATGCCATTCAAATGGTGAAAAAAAACAAGGTTTCCCATGGTTGATTTTGGTTGAATTTTTTTTTTTTTAGGGCATTTATATATGAGGTTTTGTACGAAAAAGGCTGTTATACTAAATGCTAGGGTTCGGCCCAAATCACGTCAATATCTACTGGATTACTGTGCCTTCATCTCTGATTTCCTTTCTGGCCGATATATAGCTGCGGTTGTAGATGGTCACTGTTCTTCTCTTAAAGCCATCAATAGTGGTGTTCCTCAGGGTTCTGTCCTGTCACCCACACTTTTACTTTTATTTATTAATGATCTATTAAGTCACACTTCCTGTCCTATCCACTCCTGTATCGATGATTCCCCTCTTCACTTCTCCACCTGCTTCACAAAGCATCCTTCTCAACAGACACTCAATGTTTCGCGCTGGGCGGCGATGATACAACTAACTTCTGATCTTTCTGAATGGGACAGAGAAAATCTTGTGGCTCTCAATGTCTTAAAAACTCAGTTCCTTTATTTGTCCACTCGTCACAATCTTTCACAGGACTATCCCCTTACCTTCGACAATACACAACTCAATCCTTCCTCTTTTCTTAACATTCTTGGCGTTTCCTTTTCACGTGACCTTTCTTGGAATGATCACATATACTCTCCTTCTAAAACAGCTTCTAAGATGTTAGGTGTGCTGTATCGGCTCTGCATTTCTTCACCACCTACTCAGTTGCTGTCTCTGTACAAGAGTCCTGTCCATCCCTGTATGGAGTGCGCTTTTCATGTGTGGGGTGGGTGAACCGACACAGCTCTACTTGACCGGGTGGAATCAAAGGCTTTTAGTCTCATCAGTTCTCCGCCTCTTACTGACTGTCTTCAATCTCTCTTCGCTTCAGTGTTGCCTCACTCTCTCTTTACTATCGCTATTGTAACAGACACTGCTCTTCTAAACTTTCTAAATACATGCCTCCTCCTTTAAGGAGAACGTGCAGTACCAGACTTTCTACACAGTCTCATTCCTTTTCTGTCCAACTCTGTAACGCAAGGATTAATCGGTATTTTCCATCTTTCATTTACTGAACTTGTCAACTCTGGAGCAGCCTTCTTGACTCCATCTTTACCCCTGTATATGACCTCCAATCTTCCAGGGTATCCAGGCATCTTGGAAACCTTGGACCTTAACTTTGGCTCTCTTCTTCATTTATGGGTTGAGGCGTTTTTGCGCGCATTTGCCCTTGGTTTCTCACCACAGAAGGCGAAGATATACGAGGCCACACGCACACATGCATACTATAATATATGAAGCGCGGAGAGACACTGGCTAAATTGCGTTGTGGTGGGATGGCGGGAGGTGAGCCGCGGATGTAAACACCATGCCAAATCACCGTTAAATCAGTGTCACGATTACGGATAAGTGCACAATTGTCACTAATAAACCACGGTTAACTCGATTCACGGTTGGGTAAATCACGGAAAATGGCGTGAGTACTGTAACTGATTAATCGAGGTTTTTTGGTTTCTTTTCCCTTGCGACTATACTTAACGGCGTTTTTTGTTAATAGCAGGCACCCACCTTAGATAAGTAGTATTGAGGATGCCAAACAAGATGTGGGTGGATGCCACTCTCAATTTTGGGTTTGAAGGTCCCATACAAGGTTACAAAAGTCAAATTCTGAAAAATTCCGAATTTTTGCATTTCAGTGGTGGCTCTATGTAACAACGTGTTTAAAGGTGTATCATTAGCACATAAAGCATATTTTTGTGATTTTATGGATAATAATTGAATGTAACTATGACTCTGGATGTCTTTATTTCCATTAAAACTACATTTAGCATGCTGGGTGAGGTGCGCATGTGCCTACTACTACCATAGTACAAGTAATAGCATACTTTCACATGTTGAATATTTTCAATGCACTGGCTGGCCAGACATTGGTTTGGTATATGCAATTAAAAGAGTGCAGACAGTGCCAGCTGGTAAAATAATAATAATACTGCTAAAGGATAGGTATGTTTCGAATTGTTTCAATATATCTGTGGCTACTACATACTGCCATTCCCACTTGTCTTTGCAGATAGGGAGCTCATCAGCAATGGACCCTGTAGCTGTCATCAAGCGCAAGAGGAAACGTCAGGATGTCAGTGAGGATTGTTGCTTCTTCTGCCAAAGCAGCGCTGGTGACCTGCGCACAGCATCAGCAGAAGGAAAAGCAAGAACTATGACTGTGGGCGATGAGAGAAAGAACCTGGGAGATACCTACTATCTTGATGTTTTACAAAGACTGGAAAGTCATTCCAAGGATGATTTCAATGCATTGGAACTCAAGTGGCATAAATCATGCTACTCTTTATTCACCTCTGAAGGCAAACTCAAAAGGCTGCGAAGTCAGCAGCAGACCATGGGTGCATCGGCGACCACAAAAAGTGCAGGCTCTCAGGCTTTTCCCCAAAGCGTAGACGTTCAACACCAGTGATTGACTGGACCCTCTGCATGTTTTGCCAAAAGAAGACCACAAAGAAACTGCACAGGGTGGAGACAATGGAGAAGTCAGATGACTTGATCCAGCGTGCCAAACACGACCCTGTCATGAGCATACCGTTGTCAGCGGTGAGTGATGTGATTGCAGTTGAAGGCTGCTATCATCTGGCATGTTTGGTGACATTTGAGAGACGTACTAGAAAACAAGCGGTGTCAGAGGAGCAGCAAGGGCCTGAAAATGAGTGCATGACGAAGCTGTGCAAAGACTTGACAGTAGGCCTGTCTCGTGGTCACGTATACGACATGGGAGACGTCTGGGACAGATACGAGAGTATGTGTAATGACACCGGCATCACCGTGAAATACTCCAGGAGAACAACGTTCTACGAAGATGTTCAAAGGCTGCTTGGATCAAACGCCAGCTATGTACGCCCATTGTCAAGGGGCCCTGCTGATTTACCCTGGAGAGAGCTCAGATTTCATCATCTCCAAAGCACTGGCTAAGTCTTGTGAACAAGGTCCTGTCACCTCTGAGTCAGAGTCTACTGAAGATGAAGATGCTGATGTCCGCATGTGTGCCACTAGCAGCATATTCCAAGATATGGTACACGTGGCTCTGAAGGTTCGACAAGATCTTCTTGAAACTCCTGGACACTCCGAGACATGGCAAGGTCTTGATCAGGAACATGTTGATCGCGTCATACCCGACAGTCTGTACCTGTTTCTACGATTGCTCTTTGGGGAATGGATGCTGTGGATGAGGGAAGTGAAGAGGACCAGAAAGTGAAGCAGAGTGTGGTAGCATTGCCCAGGACATAGTCTATGCAGTCTCCAACCGACGAAAGTTGACACCAAAGCATGTGGGCTTGGGTCTTACTCTGCACCAAGCCACCCGCTCAGAAGCACTCCTAGATCTGTTCCACGCGGCAAATCACACTATTGGTATCGACACTGTAAGAAGGATAGACACCACCATCGCTCAGAACATCCTGGAGAGGTATGCTGAGAATGGATGTGTCTACATCCCTGACACCATCGTCAAAGAGAGAATGATTCACTGCTCTTGTGACAACATAGATGTCTTGGAGTCAACCTTAGACGGGAAGAACACCTTCCACAGCACTCAACTGATGGTATGGCAGAGAGGCCCCCTCCACAGCAGAGTCATGGCCAAAAGGGTGGCAAGCACAAGAGATCGAAATCTATCAAACCTGATGACCTACAGGAGTTCCAAAGGCTGGACCAGGCTACCCTCCCATCTGGCAAGAGGCCATCTCCTCCTGGCTACGACACTGACATAGACGACTTGTCACATGAACCTGAGAGGGACTGGGAACGTGCCAAGGACTTGGCCTGGGTGGTGTCACGCCTCCATGATGAAGCGATGTCTGTTCCAAGCTGGGGAGCATTCAATCAATCTGTCAGCACTGCGGATCCACCAGTAACGACCGCCGGGATGTTGCCAATCCTGCAGGCACCAGCAGATGACAATAACACCATGACCACCGTCATCAATCGCTTCATGGCCATTTCTGAGTATGTCAGCCAGAAGTACACCATCATCACTGTTGATCAGCCTCTGTACAGCAGGGGTAAGGAACTAGTCTGGGCAAACTCGAAATTTGCCAACGTGGTCTTGCTCATGGGAGGCCTCCATATCTGCTTCAACTTTCTGAAAGCCATTGTTCAACACATGGAAAGTGTGGGACTTGATGACTTATGGACAGAGGTAGGTGTGTACGCGACTAACACCACTGAGACAATGCTGGACGGCAAGGCCTACTACCGAGTTGTGAGAGGTCACCAGCTGACGTATGAGGCACTGTGGCTCATCAAGTGTCAGATGTTTGAGTCATGGCTGGCTGCAACTGGCAACGGAGATGAGAACGTCAAACAGCTTGTCCTCAATGGTGCTTCGCTTTTCAAAGACAGAGCTGACATAGATGGGATGCGCGATGCTGTTGACAACTTCTCAGACGTTTTGGCAGATGAGAAATTCCACAGTCTCATGGAGGAATTCAATGATCAGCATCTGAAAATCCCAACTTCATGCTGTGGTCATCCTCCATGAAAATGGTAGAATCCTACTGGCCTTCATCAGAACTCAGAGAGATGGCATGTGGAGTCTCCACATAGAAGCCTTTGCTGCACTGCTGCCTTGGCTTGGCTAACTATGACCACAAAAACTATGCACGTTGGGGGCCGGTCTACTTGGCTGATATGAGAGGTCTTGAGAAGTTAGCACCAGAAGTTCATGCAGAGTTCTGTAATGGGAACTTTGTTGTCAAGAGGACGGCGAAGCGCTTCAACCAAGTTCCAGCTGGCAACCGAATGGATAAATCGTACATGCAAGATGCACAATGGTATCATCGGCATCACAAAGAATGACCAAGCAAGAGACAGGTTCTGCATCACATGGTCAGAGCGGTCACGCATCTCTCAAGACACATGATGTCTCTTCAATCTTCAAGATGATGATGGGGAAGCCACCTTCACTCGGGTTGACAGTCTGCCTTCTCGCACTAGGCGTGACGCTCATGATGTCATGAAGCTAGTTCAGCAGTTGAAGCAGTTTGACGTCTTCAGAGTTCACGTGAATGAAGCAGGAGATACAGATGCCGCCACTAACATCCCACTTGTTTCACTAGCAACCAAAGACACTGCACCCACAAATGTTGTAGGGAACCTGCTGACAGCTCAGGATCGAGGAAATCAGCATGTAATCGGCTTCATGAAGGAGAGACTGATTGAACAGATAGTAGGCTTCCATGAAACGATGAAGAAACATCGGTCGAAAACCTTCGCTGATGTGTACAAAGCTACAGTTTCCACCAAGCAGAACATGCAGAAGACCATCAAAGCTGACAGAAGGCTACTACAGCGGCTCCTGAATGCCGTGACCGCAGGTCGCATGGTGGAGATGGTCAACGTCTTGAAGCATGAACTGTCCCCAGTCCCATTTAGTCTGGCGAAGGCAGGAGGGGAGATGAATTCGACATCGAAGTCTGAGCTGATGAACATCTTGATGGCTCAGCAGACCATAAGCTCAGAGGTTCCAACCTCTGATCTGAAGACCTGTGTGATGATACATGGCCATACACTCATGCAAGCTCTTGGCAGGCCTGGCAGCTGTTGGACATTCGGCGACTATGCTGAAGTGTTCTTCAAGGCCGTGACGAGTTATTTCAATAACACACAACAAGAGTTGATGTCATCTTTGATCGGTACGCAGGGGAAGGATCGATCAAAGCAGTGACCAGGACAAAGCGTGCAAGCAAGAAGAAACCGATTCGGAAAGTCATTGATGGCCCACAAGTTCCACTGCCTGAAGTGTGGAAAAACTTCATGGCCCTGGATACAAACAAGGTTGACCTAGCCTTGTTTCTGTCTAACGTCATCACTGAGAAGGGCAGAGATCTTCAAGAAAGCTGTCAGCTGGTGACAGGGGATGGCTTCTCTGAAGCCACTGAAGTACGGTCAACCAGGCGACATTCCAGTGCATAGCATCCATGAAGAGGCGGACCGGGCTCATCCTTCACTCATGTGATGCAGCGTTCCAGGGCTATGAATGAATACTGGTAGTGTGCAGAGATACTGATGTAATGGTGCTGCTGATTCACTTCGTTTGCACCAAGGTCGCTGAAGTGTGGATGCTGTGCGGAACGGCCAAGAACCGAAAATGCTACCCCGTGCACGATGTATTCAAGAGTTTGTCGGCCCCAGTCAGGGACAACCTGGTCAGCTTCCACGCTTTGACCGGGTGTGACACAGTCTCGTCCTTCATGGTCATGGTCATGGAAAAAGAAGTGTTGGAAGGTGTTCAGTGACCAGTGACCACTCACTCCTGCTGCACGCCATTGATCGAGATGGGGATATCGCAGATGTTGGGAAGTTTGTGTGTCATTTGTATGGCACTATGGAAAACTGATGTGTGGGTAGTTGGGAGGTAACGAAAATGGTTCACTGAGTAGGTAGGTAGTTAATCTAACAATTATTAAATTCCTTTTATGTCAATAACTGGGTGGATGAAACCAATTGGTTGATCACCAGAGTTATTCTCCACACTAGTATTTATATACTGTGTGACAAGAGCGTGCTCGGTAATAGATATACATTACCGATCAACCAACCGAAGAAAAAACCAAGACGACGCTGGTGGAAAAAGCCCCGCGAAAAGGAAGACAAGGGACAACGAAAACGAGGAACGGGGCGAGAAGACGGAACGAGAGAAGGGAGAAGGACAAACAACGGAAAAAGATCCCCACCAGCAAGTACGCTCTCACCAATTAAACAAAAAAGGGGATAAGGGACTCTAATAACTAGCAGTAAGTGACTAATTGTGTTTTTAACCCAGTTAGAAGTAAACGCATTAAATTAAGCTCGGTCAGACAAATTAGGCCTACATTGTGGCCTAAGACCTAGCATCAACTCATAGCTCAACAAAGGTGAAGGTAGATTGCCCTAACCTAATTTGGTGAGGAATCCTACTGTGGACCTCAATTTATCTGCCCGCTCTGGACCATTTCCGGAATCTCTAGGCTGACCCCTACAAGGCTAGACTTAATCTACTCTATAGTTAGACTGGAGATATAAGGGGTGGGTTAATTGTGGACCAATTCATACAGAGCATTTTTCACAGCACCCCGGAACAACACAGTTGATAACGCCAGAGTTCACCTTTCTGGAAAGGCCAAGAAGACTCTGGAAATTCTCCCACCGACAAAGGATGCCCTGGAGCTCCACGCCAAGCGGGCAAACTATCAGGCCAAAATATGGCTCCAGGTTGACAAAGAGCACGTAGATGTTGAAGATCCAGTGGACACTTCAGCCTGGAAGTTGGAAGATGGGAGCCTCCTACCAGTGTGGACAAGACTTCCTCCAATCCTTGAAGCCTGCCTGGAGCTTGTTGCTTGTGGTTGCAAGAAAAAGTGCAAGACAGCTAGATGCAACTGCTTCAGGAAAAGGATGAAGTGTACGACAGCTTGTGGTTGTGACGACAGCGATTCCTGTAACTCAGCTGAACAGTAGATCTATGTCTCTCTTCCGGGCTGAAATCGAGAGAAGCTGGAATATGCTGTAAGGAACTAATAACTCTGTTCTTAAGTGATTGCAATCCACACAATTGTGACTGTCAGTGCAGCATTTCGGTGCTGTTCATCAAGAAACGTGAACTTGTAGATGTTACTAGCGTGTAAACTGTATAGCTATGGGGCTATATTTACTGCTTTGTGATTTAGTTGTGATAATTCTGTTACTGTGAGTACTTAATTCATGCCATCAAACTTATTGGGCACTAATCATGTTAAAATAAATTGTTTTGACAGAGAGACTTGCTCAATTTTTTTTCGCCAATTAAAATAAAAAATCACAAATTTTGAGCACAATTTCGGTCGTGATTAACTTGAATTTGACTTTGAGTTGGTAATTCGGGTGGAATAAGCGTGTCATCATACTTCTTTATTACTAAATGTGGCAAAATGAAACATTTGGTCAAACCAAATAACCTGCAAACATACATAAACATTATACAATACTGGCTCTCACACAATAGACTCAAAGTAGTGCCCACAAAATCAACCATCACCTTGCTTACAAGCAACACAAAAGAACACCAGATAACTCCACAGCTTACGCTAAACAATACCAACATTCCACACACTCACATGACCAAAATACTTGGGGTCACATACAACACATCATTATCTTTTGCAAACCACATTCAGGACATTAAAAACAAATGTACGTCCAGACTTAACACGCTTAGCGTACTAACAGGCACAAACTTTGGACACCAGTAGGAAACAACATCACTCATATACAAACAATATATTCGCTCAGTTATGGACTATGCTAGCCCATGCTGGGCACCCATTATCTCAAATACACACATAAACACCTTACAGACAATACAAAACAACGCACTTCGTATCATTACAGGGTGCACTCAAATAACACCAATAGAACACCTGCACACAGAAACAAAAATACTGAAAGTTAGGGAACATTTAGACATGAGGGGAACACAATTCATGGGAGCAGCGACAACTAACCCACAACACCCTTGCCACTATGTATCAACTCATGCACAACACCTCGCACCATTAAGGTAACACCAGAGAGACATTATAACCAAATACTCCATTCCATACACGCCCACAGACATCACACAGTACAGAAAACACACACACACACACACACCTAACCCACAAGGCACTGACACGACTCGGTCCGAATGCGGTCCTAGGTGCGAAGCCGCCACCCATTAACAGGTCAGAGACCAGCCTGAGCAGATTGGATCGAGTTAACTTAGTACGATTCCGATGTGGACATCACCCCAACTTACAGACATATAAACACAGACTAGACAACTCCACAGACGACACCTGCCACCTGTGCCAGGACACACCACAAACAATTGAACACATTATGACAGACTGTACCGCTCTAGCACAACATAGAACAAAACACAACATCACTAGTGCACTAAAACTCTGGTCCACTCCGGAGAGGGCGATCGGTTACCTGCGTGCCGCCGGCTTGCTCGATCAGGGTGAGCTGATCGGCTAACCAACAACAACAACAACAACAACCAATTGGCTCAGAATATTTTTTTTTAAATGAAAATTAGAAAATATCATTTTTTGCACAGTTTGACCTCGAAAATGACCTTCAAAGCCAAAAGCGAGAGCGGCATCCACCTGCATTTTATTCCTCACCCACAGGTACATTGATTTAGCATGGGTGCCAGCTATTAACAAAAAACGCTTTTCAAAGTCGATTTTTGAATTTTGGCCGGTCCACTATTATAAGGAGACGCAGATTCCAAGAAATTTACACTCACTTTTTACTTAACTGTAATAGCGTTGGGTTTTCTTCTTCGCACATTATAGCCTTGGTTAACCTTGGTTTTGCTTCCGCCCGAGTTGTTCATTCTGACGAAGGCCAAGCTTGTCACTCCACCTTAGACCTACAATTTAACGTGGAATTCGAACCACGCCCCACCAACATCCCAGCTGGCTACTAGGCTATTCAGGGTACCCATTTTTCTACCAACTAATTTTTTTTTTATTATATGGAAGGATGAACGGCTGGATTTTGCTGCACGTCGCTTGCCATCACCGGGTCTCGATCCCGGGCCGATGGATTCGTAGTCAGCAACGCTAATCACTACACCACCGAGGCGCATATATATATATATATATATATACAGGGTGTCCCAGAATTAACTATCTATTTCAATGAAATCGGACAAATTTAATAAAAACTGACATAATTTTGTGTTTATTACTAAATTATGATACAAAAACAAATAGATTTATAAATCATAAGTCAAAACTTTATTGAGAAGTTTCAACATGTGCACCGTCTGTATCTCTGCAAATTTCAAATCTATCCTCAGCGCTGCGAAACACATTTTGAAGCATTTCAGGTGTTATCTCCCGCACTGCCAACTGGATGCGTTCTTTAAGTTCAGCTAAACTATTGATCTTTTGGCGATAAACCTTTGTTTTTATGAAACCCCATGCAAAGAAATCCAGGGGTGTCAAATCCGGAGAACGCGGAGGCCAAGGTCGAGGTCCTCCACGTCCAATCCACCGATTCGGAAGGCGTCTGTTGAGGTATTCTCGAACAATTAGAGCATAATGACATGGTGCTCCATCTTGTTGAAACACAACATTAACAAGAATGCCATCATCAAGAAGCTGTGGTTCGAGAAACTGCTGAAGCATATCAAGGTAGACGGTACCTGTTACAGTTGCTTCCGCAAAGAAGAATGGGCCATAAATTTTGGATTTGGTCATTCCAAGCCACACGTTAACTTTTGGAGAGTCTCTTTGCCATTCTATGACTTCAGACGGTATTTCATTGGACCAGATAATGAAAATTATGAAAATAAAATTATGAATTTTTTTAGAAATTTATACATTTTTAACACATATTAAACATGATAAACATAAATAAAAGTGTGTTTTTAAAAAATTTGTCCGATTTCATTGAAATAGATAGTTAATTCTGGGACACCCTGTATATATATATATATATATATATATAAACTGCAAAATGCTTTGAGCTTAGATAGTTTTTTTCAAATAATTTTCTCGAAATTATTTGCAGGTAGTGGTTGGGATGTGGGATGAAAGACGAAAGTGAATGTAAAGAGATAATGATGATTGGTGCTGAAATAAGGCGAGTAGAAGGAATTTTAAAGAAGAAGAACTGAGATAAAAACATGAAATACAATTTGGGCTTAAATATTCCGGGACGCTTTAAGCATACTCGGTCTATTTTGATTCCGGAATTTTTATTTTAAACGGGACTGGACGTATAATTAAAGATTTTATTTTTATAGTCAAATAAGAGACATAATTTTATATCGAATTAGGATTCGATTTATTGTGCGAAGCATTAAAAGAATAACTCTGAAGTTTCAAATATTAATATGAATTAAATATAAAATTAATTTTGTCGCAGTCTTTGTCAAACTGTTTTTAAAAAAGTTACAAGTCAAAAAGAAATAAACCGAATAAAATGAAGCTAATTTATTTTCTTAAAGGTTCAACGTTAAGGCAGAAACAACTGCGCTTATCAAAAGCTAGCGAGAAAGTGAAATACACAAGAAAGAGTTTACAGGAATTAAAGATTTCGAAAGGGAAGCAGGGTCAAAGGAGATGAGCTGTCAACGGGTGTGAGTGAAAGAACTCGCGTTCGATGAAGGTAGCTTTAATTGCATCATAAGAAAATTATTTGTCGCGTTATCAAGATCACACTTACATTCAACAACTGAAAGACGAGGAAATGTCGATAATGAATGATCAGCCGCACTTCTCTTACTAAAATCATGTGTTTGTGTGTGTTTGTGTTTTGGGGTCGTTTACTTTTCTTCGTAACAGGAAGTTTTTAAAAATTTTATTAGTCACCAAAAAGAATAAAATATCCAAAGAAAAATATAATATTACCAATTACTATTTTTTTATGCTTTTTAGATATTGTTTCTAGGAGAACTTTTTCCCCAAAACTGTACGTGATAAAAACCAAGATTTGAATTGTGTGCGAAACATATTTTTCGGCATGATTGCATGTTTCCTTTTATTGACTTGACTTAAGTCCCTTCTGACCGTTGTCAGGTGGGGTTCTTCATAACGGTGCGCCGGTATCTCCGCCACGCAGCCCGATCTCTTGCCAAATTCATCATCTCTCTCACTGGGAGTCGTGCATTCGAGTTCCTCAAGCTTCGCCACCATGTTGTTCTAGGCCTTCCCCTTGGTCTGTTACCGTGCATTCGTCCGTATAGTACGGTCCTCGGCCATCTTCCAGCATCCATTCTTTCGACATGACCATACCATTTCCTCTGTATGTCATTCACTCTCCCCACGATGTTCTGGTCCAGCTCGGCCATCTCCCGCACTCTTTCATTACTTATCCTCTGCTCCCACCTTACATTTAGTATCCTCCTAAGGCAGTACATTTCAAATGCCAGCAATTTACGTTCTTCTTTCCGTTTCATCACCCAACTCTCCGCTCCATACAATACAGTAGGTATTACTACGCTATTCATGAGTCGAAGCTTCAATTTGCGCGAGATGGATTGGTCCCTCCATACTTTCGTCAGTTTCCTGAATGCGACATGTCCCAGTCCGATTCTATTTCTTATCATATTATACGAGCCGGCATCCTCAATATAATATACACCCAGATATTTAAAGCAAGTCACCCGCTCAATCTCTCCTGTGGCCAGCTCTATACGAATATCTTCCCTTCTCCTGCCTATCTTCATTACCTTTGTTTTATTTGCATTGATGACAAGTTTATACTTTGCACATACTCTCTCCTTTTACTAGTAGCCATTTAATAAACTACATAGTCATGTTTTGTTCATTAATCCACAACTCTGTCATTCCTAAAACCGCGACTCAAAATCTACGGAGAAATTAATGCATTTAATATTTAAACTATTTGTTGAGTGAATATTCTCAATTACCAGAAATTAAAATAAGGGAATAAAGCCACAATGACAAAATGGATTTATTAGAACTATAATAAACCCATTTTTCCTTGTGGCTTTTCTCCCTTAATTTAATCTATTTAAATGGAGAGCTATACAAATTTTTTTTTACAGTAAAGCATTTATCATATTGTCTTTGCAGTGGCGCACTCAGGAATTTATTTTGGGGATGGTGGCTGACAGCCTCATTTTTTGTTTGCTGTAAATTTAAACATGCAATTGTAAAACAGTGTTCATTTATCTTTATAAATTTACATACTTTAAATGATGATATCTTCGTGGTATTTTATTGAGCTCATCCAAAACGTCAATGACATTATAAAGCATTTTATTTTATTTCTTATGCAATGAATGAAAGGCAGTCTAATCTTGTGGAGGGGTTCGGCAAATACCTTGCTACCCCTTGGGTGCGCGACTGCAGCTCTGCTCAAATGTGGTAATAACACTTTTCAAACGAAAGGTTATATTGTTTGTTTTTTACCACTACTGTAGAGATATTGAGAAATTCAAAGTTCTTTTAAAAGCTTAAGCTTCTTGTTTATTTACCTCACTTAACCAGCTAACTGCAGCACTTTTATTTTAAGTCCCTCGTGCATGTGCCCCCTTTGAGTATTGCAATTCTATTTTTCGTATTATCAGACTGAGCTTTGCACTTTTTCATTTCTTTCCAAAATATCTTACTATTCTTCACGTACTGCTCATTTATCTTCCTTCCCAAAACTTCATCTATTTTCCTTTTACTTCATTTTACTACGTTCATTATTCTTTTTCTATTCTTTGCACAGATCATTTCACATTTCATTACTGCCAGACTCAGTTTCAAGTTTGTAACGTTCTTCTCCAGACTTTTTTCTTTTCTTTCAATGCATTCTACACCTCATCATTCCACCATGTAATTTACTTTCTTGGTCTTCACATACGGTATATAAGTTGCTCTTTTAACTAAGCATTCCTTACATAAATATTCCACATATTCTGTATCTTTATTTGTTCATCATCTATTTCTTCAACCACCTGCGGCTGCACCACTTCCATACTTCAACCTTTCAACTTTTTATACGCCGTGTCTGTCCAGCGACTTTCTTCCTTTTATCCTAAGCACCAACCAACTTGGTGGTGTAGTGGTTAGCATCATTGACTACAAATTCATTGGTTTGGGTTCGATTTCCGGCACAGCAGGCTGCGTGCAGCCGATCCAGCTGTTCGTCCTTCCTTTCGTTGGTAGATAAATAAGTACCAACTTCGGCTGGGGTAAATGAACCACTGTTGTGACACGCCTAGTCATCCGACAGCAAAGTAACTCGGCTTCGGTTTCCTGGAAGGTCCAAGTTAGAGACCTTGGCGCTTACTGACGGACCCTACAGCGTACCAAGGAGTGGTATTTATGTATTTTTTTGCCAACTAACTTAACATTACGTAATAAAATCATATGGTCTGAGAAACCTCCACTCAACCTCCGAACAGCTTTTGTATCACATACAATACATACCTCAGCATATATTTATTTACTAACACATACATATCAGGCTTTTCCACTCTCTCTCACTCTCTTTTTTTCCAATAAAAATAAATGTAGTAGAAGACGCTGGCCGGGTCTGGTTTCAGAGCACAGTGAGATCCTAGATGTTATTTCAGTGGTAGGGTAGAGACTGGAAGCTTGATGGGAACTCTTGAAAGTCCAAACTTCGAATAAACGTATTCATCTTCAGAGATGCCTCTTAGCTAGAGCAGAATTTCATAGTTTGAAAAATGTGTAAAATAATTTCGTATAAAAAAGGAAAAAATAACATGCTGTACACTGTCAGGGGAATTCTTAAATTTGTGGAGGTGCCTAGGAACAGTGCTGCTTCATCTAAGTAGTTCCTGTGCAAAAGATGCATTATAAATTATGCAATGAAGAACATTTAAAAAAAAAGGGGAAAGGGAGCAAGTCACGTACAAGCTGTAAACTTTTGTGGGAATTCTTGAATTTGGGTGTGTTGAATTATCTAAGTAATTACCTAAGTTGAATTATCTAAGTAATTCTAGTGGGAAGTATGGGAGTATAACTAATTAACTTTAAAAAGTAAGTCTCTCAGCACTGTGGCTTTTGGCAATCATCGAAGAGATGATGCGGCGATGAAATGATGACTTTTTACACATAAGAAATAAATAATAATCTCAACAAAAAAATGCTTGGTGTAAATTAGAGTAAGTAATCCACTGTTTCATGCTATCCTTTATTTACCACTGTCCTTCAATACTGTGGTTCCGCAATCTTTTGGAGAGATGGAACCTCTAGAATGTAGCTTGATAACAGTGTGTTGTCGCCCTTATTAACATAAATGAAAACGGTGTTTTGAGTTGAACTGAGTCTGGTGACTCTAGTCAGGCCCTATGAGAAGGGGTAATGGAGAAAAAATTCCTGGGGTCCTAACCCAAAGTGGACTCCCTATTAAATGCTAAGCCACCCTCGTAGTCGAACATGAACTAGCAAGAAATATTTCTTGCAATGAAGTGATTGAACGATTTGATAATGAAAAATATAGAAAAGCTTTCATTCACTAATTTTTCTTACACTCAAATAAAACACTAATTAGTAATTCAAGTTTATTTTTCGAATTTTTCAATTACATTCTCATTGTATTTTTACTCCATAGAATTTTGAAAGGCGTATGAAGTAAGAATCTTAGATTATGCAGTTGTAGTAGTAGAAACTAATAAATAGTACATACCATTACTTAAACACACTACTTACCAGTTTTTATGGGGAATTGCTGGCCCTGGAAAACCTAGGGGACCTTGACCATATCATTGTCCCAGGGCTGTACATTTTTCTCTAGGGCCTTGACTCTGGTTTATAAAGTAGGCTTTAAATAGAAACAAAAACCGGTTCCTTATTTTACGTTTTTTTTTAATGCAAGTATCGTATAACTATATATAGTATGTACAGTATGTATCAACAAAACTGGAAAATAATTTTATCTTGCATTTTTATTTTTTCATTTTGTTTATCTGAATAATAAAGGACGAATTATAGCTTTCGACTATAAAGACAATGTTCATCTCTGTTCAGTACAAAAGTTTGGTTAAACGTGTTCAATATGACTCCTCCTTTTTTGTCGTTGCGCATCCATACATTTTTTATTACAGGAGGAACAATGTGTACGTGTAATTTTTTTCTGCGGACCCCCTAGAAAGTACACGATATTCCCTAGAGGTTCTCGGACTCCTGGCTGCGAAACGTTGCTCTAATGGGTACACGAAATAAGTGAATGAACAACAATTTACTGTCAGCAGTGGCTGGTGGATTAATGGGAGGTACTTATTTGGTCTATAGTTAGCTACTACTATTATTTCTTTGTGAAAGTGTAAGCATGGTATAAGAGTTTTCAGTATTCTTTATTTTCATTTGCTTCTTTTCTTTTTCTCTACTTCTTTCTTGGGCTAGCATAGAGTGGATCTTAAGGTTTTTGTTAGTCTCTCTCTCTCTCAATAGTAATATTGTTTCTGTTCATGAAATGTTGGGAATTAAACTACATTTTAAACACTAAAACTGCATCTTTTTATAGTATATAGGCCACCTTACTACCCCGTTGATAAGAATATAAATTTGTATAATCAATTAAGCAGATTAATGAATAATAAGTTTAGTGCAATTTTTGATGATTTTAATTGCGGTAATATAAATTGGGAGAACAAAACAGCTGATGCTGAGTGCTCAAGACTATTGGAATTTGCAGATGATAATTTATTAAGTCAGTGGGTTGACGGTCCTACTACGGATAATAGAAAACTAAATTTCATATTCACGAGTGAAGATGACCTACTCTCTCGCCTCACTATTGGTGAAACTGCGTAACAGCGACCACAATTTGATTAGGTTTAACCTCAGGGTTCCAATTAGTACTTGAGAAGAGATGCACAAAAGTTTGGATTTCTCTAGGGCAAATTTTGAAAGATTCCGAAGTAGTTTAGACACTCTTGAAGTTCTAATAAGTGAGGATGTCAATGGAGCTCACAGTGGGATCATTTTAGAATACTACAGACCACTTTTATACCCACTAAAATAGTTTCCTCCTTGTCGACCAAGACGCTGAAATGGTTTGACAATGAAATTAGCAATGCTATTACGGAAAGAAATAGAGCCTACAAACTGCTTAAGTCGCATTCCACCCTGACTAATTCAGAAAATTATATAAACCTAGGTGTAATTTTCGTTGATTTTAACTGCGGTTAGTATAAATTGGGAAAACAAAACAGCTGAGGCTGAGGGCTTAAGGGCCAAATTAAATAAAATAAATAGTCCAATTTCACAATTATTTATGTTAAAACAAAAACAAAAGTTGTAAAATTGTATTCATTTTATCAATAAAGGTTCTTCAATTCAGTTCAGTTCAATAATTCTGTAATTAGATCAGCTAAACGTGATAAAGAAACTAGAGTTGCCTCACTCTGGGATCTTTTCCAAATGGACGACCCCACGGGATTTAGTTGAAAATTTGCATACTAATAAATTTTTATATTTTAATAACGAAAATGACATTATTTTCCTGGAGAAATATGCGCAACATACGAAAAAAATTGCATTTATATGGACACTAGTTTGCATGGCACATGACCGTTATCTAGTTTACACCGCTCATGACACCCGGATACGAGGTTGCTGTGTGGCCTCCGGTTAATTGAATGCCCCGTTAGGTCACTTGAATGGTCGGTTAGGTCATTCAATTGACCGGGGGCAACTCGCAAGTAGATAGATCACAGCACTGCATTATCATATGCTCACACTACAACAATAATATTCAGACTAAACTAGGTCTAAGCAGGCAACAAATAAGCATTAATAACAACAAAAATTACTGTTTATGCGAGTTCGTATGGAGAAAAAGGTATGAAAATGAAGATTTATTTATTTAAAATATTATTAAATATTGGAAATTTTAATAAATAAAGGGTATTATCTGCCTTTTATTTTATAAAACCCACTACATAACACTATATAATTTAGATAATGGTCATGCGCCACGCAAATTAGTGCGCATATAAATGCAATTTTTTTCGTATGTTGCGTATATTTCTCCAGGAAAATAATGTAATTTTCATTATTAGAGTATAAAAATTTATTAATATACAAATTTTCAGCTAAATCTCGTGTGGTCGTCCATTTGGAAAAGATCCATGATATTTTCATTAGTTTTAACGAAAATCTCACTCCTTAACCTAACCAATCATCAAGGGCGTACAGTTGATCTAACCGGCCATTCAATTGACCTAACCGGGCATTCATTTAACCAGGGGCCACACAGCAACCTCGTATTCGGGCGTCATGAGCGGTGTAAACTAGTACGCATATAAATGCAATTTTCTTTCGTATGTTGCGCATATTTCTCCAGAAAAATAGTCATTTTCGTTATTAGAATAAAAAAATTTATTAGTATACAAATTTTCAGCTAAATACCTTGGGGTCGTCCATTTGGAAAAGATCCTCACTCTGTAAAGTTAACCCTAAAGAGTTTTTTGCCCATATTAAAAGCAGAAAGCCAATTAAAAATTTTGTAGGTCCCCTAAAAGATAAAAATGGTATCCTGAAATTCAGTGATATAGACATAGCTAATACGTTAAACCAGTTCTTCGTTACAGTCTTTACGGAAGAACACTTAAATGAAGTACCAAATGCCCGATTACACATAACAGTGACCATCCCTCAAAGACCATAAGTTTTACGAGAGATGAGGTACAGCAACTAATTGACAAGATGAGTAAGTAAATTACCCCGTCCCGATTATTTTTTCTTCCAATGGTATTAAAAGAGGTTAGCCGCAATATTGTTGATGATTTAGTAACCATATTCAAACAATCAATCAAATTAGGAAAAGTTCCAGTAGACTGGAAATTAGCAAATGTAACACCAATCTTTAAAAAGGGTGATAGGCAAAAATCCTTGTAATTACGGCCCGATCAGTTTAACGTCAATTGTCAGAAAGGTGTTGGAATCTATTACAGAACGTATTGTGTATCACCTCGAATCAAACAATTTAATTTTTTATTCTCAATATGGATTCAGGCGATTCAGGTTTGTCTAACAAACCCTTTAGATTTTTTCCATAATATGTATACTTTATACGACATAACCAGAGAACAGATATAGTGTATTTCGACTTTCACAAAGCCTCACGCAAAACTGATGACTAAAGTTGAGGACAAGGAATTACTGGTTTCCTTTCCAACTGGATTGAAGATTGGTTAGGAGATAGAAAGCAGAGAGTAGTAATAAATGGAGGGACTTCGAAGTGGGCTCCCGTCATCGGTGGGGTTCCACAGGGTTCCATTCCCCAGTGGGTCCTTTACTTTTTATCATCTAGATTAACGATACAGACCGTTGGGCTCCTAAGTACACTTTCTCAAATGGCAGACGATACCATATTAAGAAATGGTGTAAGTAATCAGGAGGGCGCAAGAACGCTTCAAAATGATTTGGTAGGTTGAACGAATGGTTTGCTACTTGGCAGATGCCATTGAACTTACCATTGAACTTTCGTCTTTGTCCTTCATCTGGTACTTTTCTTTCCTGCTAGAAGTTCGCTTTCATTCAGCCTGTCCCAAAGAAAGGTGACCGTTCTCAACCCTCCAATATCGCCCAATTGCTTTGATTTCTTGCCTTTCAAAAGTTTTTGAGCGTATCTTTAATAAGAAGATTCTTAAACACCTCTCTACTAACTCTTCTTTCAGATCGTCATTATGGGTTCGCTCTATTGGCGATCTTCTTGCACATTTCTTTGACTTTTGGTCATCCTTCTTTCTGGATTTCAGTGAAACCTTTGCTATTGCGCTAGACATGTTAAAAGCTTTTGATATAGTCTGACACAAATCTTTAATTTCCAAGGCAGGATTGGAAGCAAAACCTACCCTTTCCTGCCCATCTACGGCATTTACAACGGTTTGAAGACCACTGCAACTGGAACTAGCCCAAAGTAAAAAACGTTTGGTGGAAGTGAAGCAGTGATAGCTTACTCTATTTGAAAAGGACAGTTATGATGCACCTGACCTCTGATCTTTCTACTATCTCTAATTGGGGCAGAGAAAACTTTGTGACTTTCAATGCCTCAAAACTCAGTTACGTCCTCTGTTTACTCGTCGCGATCTTCCATACGATTATCCCCTTATCTTTAACAATACACAACTCAATCTTTCTTCTCTTAACATTCTTGGCGTTTTCTTTTCTCGTGATCGTTCTTGAAAAGATCACATATACGCTCTTTCTAAAACAGCTTCTAAGAGGTTAGGTGTGTTGTACGGCTCCGCAGTTTCTTCACCCCCATTCAGTTGCTGTCTCAGTACAGGAGTCTTGTCCACCCCAATATGGAGTACACTTTTCGTGTGTGGGGTGGCTAAACCGACATAGCTCTACTTGACCGGGTGGAATAAAAGACTTTCCCTATCATTAGTTCTCCGCCTCTTACTGATTGTCTTCAATCCCTCTCTCTTCGCTGCAGTGTTGCCTCACTCTCTCTTTACTATCGTTATTATAACCGGCACTGCTCTTCTGAACTCTCTAACTGCATGCCTTCTCCTTTAAGGAGAGCTCGCAGTATCAGACTGTCTACACATTCTCATTCCTTTTCTGTCCAACTCCATAACGCAAGGGTTAATCGGTATTTCTAATCTTTCATCTACTGAACCTGTCAACTCTGCAACGGCCTTCTGGAATCCATCTTTCCCCTTGTCTATGACCTCCAATCTTTGAAACGTAGTGTGCCCAGGGTTCTCTAAAACTTTGGATCTTGATTTTAGCAATCCTATCCTTCTATTGGGTGGAGTTGGGCGGGGTTGGGGCATTCGCCCTTGGCTCCTCCGTCTTGCATTAAAAATAATGTAAGGTAATGCACAGAGGTTACAAGAACTCGAAGTCTGATTACTCTTTGTTGGTGGGGGGGAGGAAACTTGACTGAGACTAATCTAGAGAAAGACTTAGGAGTTTATATCAGTTATATCTCAAACCGTGAAAACACACTGCAGAAGTCGAAATGAAGGCCTTAAAACTTAGTTTATATTAAAAAACGGTTCCAATTTAGAAACAAGGAGATTGTGATGTCTCTTTACAATTCACTAGATAGACCTCAACTCGAGTATTGTGTGCAGTTTTGGTGTCCGTCCCTTAGGAAGGATATAGAAAGACTGGAAAGGGTACAAACAAGGGCCACAAAATTGATCCTTCCAATGACACTTCAAAACTACCAACTTGGATTAGAACACTTAAATCTATTTACCTCAGAGACTAGGAGGTTGCGCAGGCAGCTTATTCAAGTTTTCAAGATGTTTAATGGAAGAGACAGAGTAGATTACCGGAAATTATTCTCATTTAATACCGATCCGACAAGAAATAATGGCTTTAAATTGGAACTCAAAACATTTAATACTTCTATCTGCGGTAATTTCATCTATAAAATAGTTAATATCTGGAACCCTCTTCCCTCGGAGGTTGTTTCAAACCAAGGTGTAAATATGCTTAAAATTAGGCTGGAGAAAGTTTTGAATACACTCAGGGTTTAAGGCTGTGTTCACATATAATAATTTAAAAATCGCTTACAGTATACAGGGTGTCCCAGAATTAACTATCTATTTCAATGAAATCGGACAAATTTAATAAAAACTGACATAATTTTGTGTTTATTACTAAATTATGATACAAAACCAAATAGATTTATAAATCATAAGTCAAAACTTTATTTACTTGAATGTGATAAGCCTTTTTCATCAGTGTCGAACGCAAGATTCTATGAACTGTTGTCTTAGATATGTTGAGTCTTCGACCGGCTTCTCTAACCGAAGTTGTTGGTTCATCCTCAAACAATTGTCGTACCTGTTCGGTACTGTTACGTGCTGTCCTTGGGCGTCCTCTTCCCACCTCGTCGTGTACGGATCCAGTTCTTTTAAATTTGTTCACAAGTTCACGAATCGCTTTGTCTGTAGGACCGGTTCTGTGGAATCTTCTTGTAAATTTTTCTCTGATTTCATTACATTGCATTCCTTGATACGGGATGTTACAACAAAGATGCGTTCTTGTGTATTCATTATTAATAGGGTTCTGAAAGAGAATGAAAATAAAACTATGAAAAACTATGAAAAAATGAAAATAAAATTATGAAAAAAATTTAGAAATTTATACATTTTTAACACATATTAAACATGATAAACATAAATAAAAGTGTGTTTTTAAAAAATTTGTCCGATTTCATTGAAATAGATAGTTAATTCTGGGACACCCTGTATAAGTATTTTGAAAATAGTGTAACGTAATCCTGCAGAAGCTCGTTTAAATATTTACTCCTTAATCTTCCCACCACTTCAGAGAGACATCTCTGGTTGATTGTGCCCCACATAGCATGGTCAACCATCGAGCAACCCATTGTTTGATCACTTTTCTCATAAACACCTTTAAGTAGGAGACTCTTGAATTCACCGTAGGAACAACTGGTGGTCATTCACAAAAAAACCTTCATTCTCCATTAGGAACAAGTACACGGGGCTAGATACAGGGACCTCCCACTGATATTCGTCGCCGGAAAACGATTTTCTCTACCCTCGTGGTGGCACAACACCGCGAAGTACGAACGACGCAATAATATCACTTGCCGTATAAACACCTTTCAAGGCGGAGGACTAAAGTTAAAACTAGGTGGCATTCAAAGAGTTGGCAGACACATACACATGATAGACGACAATTACAGAAAAGCAGCGCACACACTTGCCTACCTTGTTAATAGACTAGACAAGTATTTTGTTGAAATGCATAATTTCATAGTGAACAAAAAATTTATTTAAAAAAGTGCATGGCATGAATTTGGTGAGGTGAAGTACGTTTCTGCAGTCACTTATTTCTTTATTTTTCCTTCTCTTGGGTGGCTGGGTGCATGTGAAGGATGAGGGCATGATACGAAAAAATCTGATTTCCGTTCTCAATTCCTGTTTCAATCCCTTTCCTGTAGAAGCATTTAATCACCTTGCCGGCGTGATGGCTTTGTGCATACATAGGTCTCTAGTGTAGGATTTCTATGTGTGGGTAGCGTAATTATAGAGCTAGTTTATATGTTCTCCTCTTTCCTGTAAAATTTCCTTGGCTACCTTTCCATGGTCAAGGTATTTTCTTCACTCTTTTTCGGTACCCGCCTCTGGTGGGGAGGGAGCGGAGGGTGGGTAGAGAGCCTTATGTTTATTTATCCAGTTTTCTACTACTGATAGATTAATTAAAAATGCACTAGTTTAATAACAGGAACCTCTTCGATTGGACCGAAAGGTCTTTGAGGCTTCCTCTTGTCCTTGTAACTCCTTCTGACTTTCTCTCTTTGTGTTGAAAGTATGTATTTTAGCAAGCTATAAATATGGGTTTTAAGTATCAATCACTTGTGGGTATCGAATATCAATCCTTTCAAGTATTATTTGTAACACAAGTCTCTTTCCACAAATAATTATTTTATTCTATCTCCATGGTCATTCATTTTGAACACAACATACTTTCCAATTACTGCAGGCTCAGGGCCAACTCCCACTTTCCCATTCAGATCACCCATTACAATCACTTTATTATGTCTATATATGCGTCTTAACATGTTGGTCAATCAGAATGGATTTGGGCAGAGTCGCGCCAGTAGCATGGTTGCAAAAATGTAGAGGGGTTGGGGGGTAGTAGTGGGAGGTGCCAGTGCCAAGGGGGGTGCACTTCCCCCCCAAAAATATTGAATATAGAGTATAGTAACGTAACTTAACGTATCTTAACCTAAACTGAAAAATAAAAACTTTGGGTATATATATATATATATATATATATATATATATATATATATATATATATATATATATACATACATACTGTATATACACAATGTACATATGCGTGTGTGTGTGTGACGCAACAATATGAACTTCAGCGGCTACCCCCTTAAACGATGATCACTTGATGTAATACAGCACACTCACCACTGCTACTATGAATGTAGACAACACTATCTTAGCCATAACAGTGATATTACACCATCGGAAGTCGAACCCCCGATCCCAATGTAAAATTAAAATGCTCATATAACCTTTGTTTGCTTCCGCCCGAATTGTTCATTCTGACGAAGGTCAAGCTTTCCACTCTACCTTAGACCAACAGTTTAACGTAGAATCCGAACCGCGCCCCACCAGCAGCTCAGCGTCTAGGCCACCCATGGCACCCATTTATCTACCAACCACTTTTTTTATTATGTGGAAGGATGAACAGCTGGGTTTTGCTGTGCGCCGACGGCAGTCACTGGGTCTCGAACCCGGGGCTGATGGATATATATATATATATATATAATATAATATACGAGGGTAATTCAATAAGTATCCGCACTTTTATTTTCACAATTTTATTTTCACATCTGATAGATTATAAACACATCACTTCTCAACATAGTCTCACTGTTTCTCAATACACTTAGTCCAGCGATCTACAAGCTTCCTAATGCCATCACAAAAGAATGTGTCTGGCTGTGTACGTAGCCAGTCATGCACCGCCTCCTTCAGGTCATCATCGCCTTGAAATCGCTGACCTCTCAAAGCGTCTTTTAATGGTCCAAACAGGTAAAAATCCGAAGGTGCCAGGTCTGAACTGTAGGCTGGATGGTCGAGAACTTCAAATTTAAGTTCTTGAAGGCATTTTCTAGTCTGTGCAGCGGTATGAGGGCGCGTAGTGTTGTGTAACAGAATAACACCTTCCGACAATCTCCCTCGCCTTTTGTGCGAATTGCTTGCTTTAACTCATTCCGAAGCATGTCAGAATAGGACGCACTTGTTACTGTAGTTCCACGAGGCCATATCCTTGAACATTATCTAGAGCGTGGAACTACAGTAACAAGTGCATCGTATTCTGATGGCATTAGGAAGCTTGTGGATCGCTGGACGAAGTGTATTGAGAAACAAGGAGACTATGTTGAGAAGTGGTGTCTATATATAATCTATCAGATGTGAAAATAAAATTGTGAAAATAAAAAGTGCGGATACTTATTGAATTACCATCGTATATTTTCTATTAAGTGAGATGAAGCTATATTTTGGGGCCTCTGTGAATGACCCGTTGCCCACGTTGGGCTCATGAAAAGGTAAAACTATAGTATTTGTCATTTACATATTACTTTTTCGGACTATAGTGGATTTAATTTTCTCAAGAGTTCCTTGTTCCATGCACGGTTTGTGTGTAACATAAAAGTTTCTTGGGGACCATTCTGAGTTGTAAAACACACACACACACACCACACACACACACACACACACACACACACACACACCTATATATATAATGATGCAAACCCACAAAGATTGCATCATTCATTCATTTCAAGTGCTTAAGTGTGAAATTCATCCCATATATAAAATAAATAATTATTTTATAGGTTAGTTATTCTATATTCAATTTTTTTATTTGGGGAGTTCTGTGGCACCCCTACCTTATTGGCACTGGCACTCCCCCACCACCCCTACACTTTCTACAATTTTGCAACCACACTACTCTCCCCTACTTCCAGTCAGAGCACTTCAGAAATCACTCTCTCCTACACATCTATCAGCACATGGTGCATATGCTACAATCACTGTTACTTTCACTCCCTAAAACTGTTTTAATATATTTATCATTACCATATTTATACTCCGCATATGTTCATGCCCCTTATCTTTCATTAGCAAAGTAACAACCTTCTTATCTCATCATCCCCCCTTCATACCCGATTTTACACCTTTCATTCCTTCCCATTCGACATCACCATTTCCTTTTAGCCTCGTTTCGCACAAATTAAGTGAAAACGTCCGTCCCGGCAAGCCATGGCCACTTCCACCCTCTTTGCAGTCTCATTTATACCTACAACATTGCATACTGCCAAGAAGCCCGATAAAACTTCTGAAGGCATCGTTTGCAGGCGCGCTGCCGAAGTCCAGGAATCTTTACGTCGCTCGTGGGAGAGTATTTTTCCAGAGATGGAATCCCATGCCAATCTCCAACCCTGTTACTTAGAGGGAGGCAGAGGATGCAACCCCATATCCAGGGAACCTTGTACAGTCGCCTTTTACGACACGCACGAGCAAAGCGGGGGATCAGTGCTTAAGGGAATCTGCTTGGAGATACGAAGTAAAATTGGTAGTAACTTTTCATGGGAACTCGTGACATTTTTCTTGTAGTCAGGTACAGCATAAAGTTACAGTTCATATAACTTACAATATTCAGTATTCAACTATCTTTTGTTTTGCTCGTTTGCGCGTGTGTCGTGGAGACACGTATCTTTTGAGGATTATCGACGCTGTTTTTGTGTAATGCGCAACACATATTCGCAAATACACACGCACACGCACACACGTATATATATATATGTATGTATATATATATATATATATATATATATTCATTCGATGCACGGAGGAGTTTGTAACAACAATCAGGGATTGATTCTTCTTGAATCAGTTTTGGTGCAAGAAAATATTTTAAAATTTATCCCAATAAATTATATAATATTTACGGTGGTGTTTGTCCTGAGGCGTTGAAATAATGTTGAATGATGACATTCATTTTTATTTACTAAATAAATAAAAAAAAATCTTTCATAAATGCAGGGCATGGCTAAAAAATAGGGCAGCGTTTCATTCTATCCTTCGTTTGATACTTTCCTCAAATAACTGACTGGGTATGAGATAAGTGAACAGATGATGAAAGAACTTCATAGTTTTTCTTTTCAATATACTTTTCCTTCAGTTTCACTAACTCTTCTTTTTTTTATAATGGTATATTTATACCATATTATTTAATGAGACTAATCATTAAAATACAAAATAATGTCAGTAGTATGGGCGCAAAATGGGGGAGTGCAGTGCATTTGCAAATGTTGATCAATGTTACATGTACATAAGTTATGCAACAAGGGGGAGGGGGAATGTTGCAAGTTGTTGTGTGACAAGTGGTAGGGGGAATGGTGCAAGTTGTTGTGTAACAAGGGTGAGGGGGAATGTTGCAAGTTGTTATGCAACAAGAGGTTATGCAATTTGGAGGCGGAGTTATCCCCCAAGAGAAAGAGAGAGGAGGAGAGGTGTTCGCTTGGCAGGAGCCAAGCGCATATTAAGACTTCAGCCAAGCGGCCGTTGTCTTAATATGTTTCTAATCAGCCAGTTGGCTTATCTGGCTGAGTTGCCAGATTGCGCTACTTATTTAATTAAAGCATATATTCTGGCCTAATCATCCAGTTGGCTTAGAAGGACGAGTTGCCAGTTTCCACTATTTATTTAATTAAAGCATATATTCTGGCTTAATCCGCCAGTTGACTTAGAAGGCGTAACTGGCTTGTTCAGGTTGAGTTGGCAGATTGCGCTATTTATTTAATTAATGCATATATTACACTGCCCAACAAAAAAAATTTTTTTGCTGCTGATTTAATTCTAAGACCTGTTTCTGGATAATATTGATGTGCTGATTTCAAAAATCACCTTAGATTTTTTGTCCATCACATCAGGTTTTCGTGCAATGCAATATGCCTCTTTTGGGTGATCCATGAAGGGCGCTTATCAAAATTGATGATTTTTGAGACCTGTTAACAGCTGTTTTGCTGTTAAAATTTTATCTGTGGAATACGAAAATCTGTGCATTAAATCTAAAGGTCATGTACAACATATTAAAATCTTGGGTATCTGTGATTTCCCCAGGTGTGAGCGTGACGTCATGATCCAAAAAGTCTGAAAATTATAAAGATCTTGTAAAGGATTTACTTGTAAACTTTCAGCAGTTGGGTTGCAACATGAGCATTAAAGTTCACTATCTCAACAGTCATCTCGATAAATTTCCAGAAAATCTTGGTGATGTTAGTGAAGAGCAAGGTGAAAGGTTCCACCAAGATATCAAAGTGATGGAAGAACGATACCAAGGAAGATGGGATACCCATATGATGGCTGACTACTGCTGGAGCCTGCAAAGAGATTGTCTTGACATCTCTCATTCTAGGAAGTCCTATAAGAGAAAATTTATCAGCACTGAAAAGTAAGAAAACAAGAAAAAGACAATGTTAAGAAAACTGGTCCCGTGCTTGCTTTAATATGGATTCATTTTTTGCTTATTTAAACACTTTTAATCACTTTATGTGTCAATATTACCATTGTATATTAAAGTTCACTCCCTGCACAATTGTTTACTTTTCCATGCTGATTCTGAGTATGTAAAAACTTATTTTTTGAAAAGAAAAAAAATTGGGCATAACCCTGCCAAAATGCGATATCTCCAAAATATCCGTATTTGATTGCTCGAAAACCTGACGTGATAGGCAAAAACTAAGGTGATTTTTGAAATCAGCACACCAAAGTTACCTAAAAACAGGTGTTAGAATTAAATCAGCAAAATTGGTGTTGGGTAGTGTTATTGACAGTTGGCTTAGAAATCCGTCAGTTGGCTTAGAAGGCATAAATGGCTTGTTCAGGTTGAGTTGCCAGATAGCGCTATTTATTTAACTAAAGCATACCTTCTTGACGGTTGGCTTAGAAATCCGTCAGTCGGTTTAGAAGGCGTAACCAGCCATTTGGTATAATTAAATAATAATATCGTTTACAACCAAAATAATTAAATAAAACACCATTACATCATTCTGTTAATTTAGACGAATTATTGGAATCAGAAATATATAGAAAATAAATGTACAATGCAATTTATATGATCAAAAAAATAAAATAAAAAATAATAATAATATAAGAAATATGAACGAGGAATATGTATATAATAAAAAAATAAAACTAAAAATATAACCATCAGGAGAAATACACACACAATTATGTTAAATAATTAAATATATTGAAAATAAATACATACACTTTATCTTCTACTGCACAAAATAAAAAAATAAAAAATAAGAATACAAAACGATGGAGTATAACCATCAATATAACAGTACGGGAGAAATATATATATATATATATATATATATATATATATATATATATATACACACACACACACACACAATTATGTTAAATAATTAAATATATTGAAAATTCATCAAAATATATTCACTTTGTTCTACTGCGCAAAACACTAAACTCACGTAATCGAGTCTACAAATCACATCATTATTGCTTTGCACTACGCAGTAAACGCGGCTTAATATTATTTCACCGCTCAAGTTATAGGGAACCTATACTCTATATAAATGGCCTTCATATCGTTCAGTACTATTTTTGTGCCCACTTTACAATCGGTTGGCAAGTTATCTTTAAATATGCTAGAATACAATCAAAAGCACGCACAAAGAGGTCATCGTTAGCCACAACGTCATTATTAAATACAAGTTTATAAACACTCCTTTCCAATCGGGGTTTATTTTACCGACCCGAGCTTTTCAATCGTGAACTCTTCTTCACACTGCATAGCGGCAGTTGAAATAATCTTCTAAGTCGTTACGACAGCTGCTCATTATATAAAGAAATAGTTCTTCAGGGTGAACGGTGTAGGTGAGCTCAGCCTGTACCGCTCAAGTGCTTTGTACCAAAGTTCATGATATTTCAAAGAGTCTAAACTTTTAAATAAGCATCCAGCTCTAGACCATTCTCGCCTTGTTCAGTCCTACACTCGGTAAACCCATCGAGCAGAGCGGTGTATGCGTATTCAAGAACCGTATCAAAATAAAGCATATCCGTAACACGCGCGTCTAATATAGGCTTCAGCTTGCGAATCCGACGATTTCAAACATTCTGTCGAGGATGAAACGGTTTCGCGTAGGGACAAGAGCGTTATTATCAGAAGCATTCTTCCACATCAGCCGTATATCAATGCATGGCCGATCGTTATTTATACACAACGTACAAACAACGGCATATGAGGGGTGTCACTAATCTGCTCTCTTGTACCTACACCTGCAGGAATTTTATAACGATCCTCACTCCACTTCTCAACTACCACGAAGATTCTATTCATCTCCTCAACACTTAAATAAACAACATTCCGTTTGTTTGTTTGTCTACAAGTCGTTTCCAGTACATAGTTAATGGCACCGGTTTTACGCCTGAACACGCGCAACGACTTCGTCACGGACACATCGTACACGGCGTTGAGAATGCTGCTCAAAGGAAGTTCCATCGTATTCGAGGAGCGCACGTCCAGTCGGTTCAAGCTCTGAGATGACTATGAGCCACATGCAACGGATCGGCTCGACGGGAGGAGTGAGTCACACCATAAGCTAATGAAACGTGTACGGCGCTGTTCGAATACTTGTATCCCATTATATTGGGTAGGTGTTTTGAGAAATTTTCCGATACATGAAGCAATATCGGTTTTAATGTTTTATCACTCCCACTCCCCAGAATACGCACCAGACATTTTTGCATGGGGATTTTCACGAACTAAACACATTTTATTCACACTCCGGCGCACTATTTGAGAGAAACATATGACCATATTTTTCCTTTTGCTTAGCATACGATACTCATCTCTAAATTCTGTTAAATACTCACGCAGACCTTTAGCCACAACATGAATACTTGTATCCCATTATATTGGTAGATGTTTTGAGAAATTTTCCGATACATGAAGCAATATCGGTTTTAATGTTTTATCACTCACCAGACGTTCATTTCCACAAACTAAACATCTTCACAATCCGGCGCACTATTTGAGAGAAACATATGCCCATATTTTTCCTTTTTGTTTAACAATCGATACTCGTCTCTAAAGTCTGTTAAAAACTCACACAGGCCATTAGCCACAACCTCACTACAAACCTCGTCATGATATATATTAATATAGTGGTAAAAATACTTAAGATTCTCCATGATGACAAGATTTACATTCTCAGTCGCAGGGTACGAGTACTCGGTATGATGCAACATGACATAATATCGCTTGTCACACCACTCATCAACAAGACTCACTATCCATATCCGTTGCTTCTCTTCTGCACGTGTTGTTTCTTCTACTTCACGGTATATGTAAGCTTTTATAAAGTTTAGTCCTACAACATAGTTCAATACATCACTTGTACCACGAAATCCTACAATGCTCTCGCCAGAATAGCCGTAGAGTATTTGTACCTCTTGCTCCTTCGCACGATTCAATGTAGCCTTAAAAGTATCAAAGGAGGGTGGAATAGGGAGTTTTTCAGTATCCACCACATCTTGGCACTTTGCCGAATACCACTTCATAAACGTCGAACACGCAATATTAAAGGTAGCCATTACTATTTTTCGTCTACGCGGGAGAATACACGTCTGAGATCCAGGGCTTACTGCGATCAACTGAGCACGCAGGGAAGAGATATGCCCAGGTAGTAGCAGGAGTCACGTGATCAATCATACAGGTGGGCGGAGCTTAGAACTTTCTCCTGTACACACGCTGGGCGGGTACCTCATCGTCATTCACGGTTCTGTGGGAGAAGAGAAAAGCAAGACTGTAGAATATAAGGGTCATCACTTAAATATTTATTATATTTTGTAAATGACCCACTTAGGAGTGTGACGTGTTAGAAATGGATTCTGTAGAAAAATTCAGGTTCACGAGCCCATCCACATGTATTATATCTGGCCCTACAGGATGTGGTAAAACTATGTTTATGCTTAAAATCATTAAAGAAAAGGGAGAGATGTTCTCAAAATTTGTGCATAAAGTTATATGGTGCTATTCGACGTATCAATCAGTGTTCAACGAGTACCAAGATGATATTTTGTTCCACAAAGGTGTATATGACGTTAATTCGTTAAAGGGAAATGAACATACAGTCATTGTAATTGACGATCTCATGTTGGAGATGGATAAAACGTTTGCCGAGACATTTACAGTATTCTCCCACCATCTTAACATAAGCGTGTTCTTCATCAATCAGAATCTATTTTTCAAAAATAGATACATGCGCGATGTGTCGTTAAATACACAATATCTAGTCTTATTCGCGCAACGTAGAGATGTATCACAAATTGGGGTATTAGCCAATCAAATGTTCCCGAATCAGCGTAAGGAGTTTTTGGAAGTTTATAAAGAAGCTACAAGCCGCGTTACGGATATTTGCTTTGCGACCTTCATCCGCGAAACACGTTTAGGGTGCTTCTAAGAACGAATATATTTCCAAACGAGCCTGAAACGGTGTATATTCCAGAATGACAAAGAGGCTAAAGAAATACCATGAATTAATAAAAATCTATCATCGACTGCCCCGGGCAATGCAGCAGATGTTTGCTAAAAATATCGACTCCGACTTTTTAAAATGCATCTGTGAAATCTGTCTTAACGTTATAAATTGCAATGTATCAATGAAACCACCTCAGAAGGCTCGCCTACGCCGTTACAAGAACATAATACGTGCACTCGCTCGTAAAAGTCAAACTGTAGGGAAGAAAAAACGAATTATTGTACAAAGAGGAGGGTCATTCCTCCCCATCTTATTTTCAGTTTTGGGTCCTTTACTGACTAGATTAATATAATGAAGAAAGTGGTAGTGATTCCACACGAGGTGTATGCTTCACTGCAAAGTTCAAAGAATCCAGACACGGATCTAGATCCCGTAAAAGCAGGCTTAAAAGAATGGAAAGCGAATTGCTAACCCTATTAAACAGTGAAAAAACACCTGATGAGAAAAGAATCTTATACCAAGAAGCTCTGCAGAAATTTCTTCACGAGTACGAAAATTATAAGAACCCGACAGAGATTCCCGTGGTTATTAGGCACAGCACGGGGAACGATGGACATGGTGACATAGGACCTGTGTCCGACGATAGAGCTGACCAACCAAAGATTAATGGGTCGGCCACACAACATATCGAGCATGTATTAAAAAGCACCCTCCCACATACATTGAGGAATAAAGGTTTAAGTCTTTATAATCTATTGAATGAGGACCCCGCCATACAATGGACCGATACAGGTGAGATCATTGTGGAAGGAGCAAAGGTACAGGGATCGAATATCGTAGACATCGTCCATGATCTGGTGAGAAAGTGGGATAGGCCCTCACCATCAGGATGGAAGCATATTAAAGCAAGACTACAACAAATAAATGTCCCCAAAACAATGATAGGAAATCTGAACAGGTTAAAAGACTTGGAACATGCGTCGCACGTGACACAATTGAAGACGCCATCACCCCCGGCGGTAAACCTCTGAAGAGGAGAAAGAAGAGGTTAAACAACGGTCAACCCTACCCACGTGCCTCTAAAATACGCAAATGGCTAACATATTAAGAAGACGTTATTATGACATTTCTAACCCAGCCTCCTACGGAGGCGTAGATAGACTGTACAGAAGTGTTTACGGAGTAGGAAAAAAGATGTTGAGAGTTTTTGGGAGAGCAGGATTATACACTTCATAAGCCTGTGAGAAAAAGGTTTAAAACAGCCAAGACAACAGCTGCTTCGATTGACTCTATTTGGCAAGCAGATTTAACAGACATGCAAAGATATTCTGTGTATAACGATGGTTACCGCTACATTCTATTCATAATAGATGTATTCTCTAGATATCTGTGGCTAATTCCTCTGAAAAATAAATCACCTGAAACAGTTGCTAAAGCCACCAAAACGCTGATGTTGAAAGAAAACAGGGTTCCTGGCTATTTTTGTACGGATATGGGGAAGGAATTTATAGGCCGTGCTTTTCAGAACATGTTGACAGAGTTTAATATCAGCTATTACACTACCAATTCTATACATAAGGCTTCTTTAGCTGAAAGAGTTCAACGTACCATAAAGGAACGCATGCACCGCTATTTTACACATAAAAACACATACAGATTTCTAGACATTCTGGAATCATTGGCCTCATCCTACAACCGCTCACACCATCGCACGATTGGGACAACACCTAACGAAGTTTTAGAAAGAGGTACGCGCCAGAGGTGAGAAGAGATGGAACACCACCACCACCACACTCTGCGCGTTTCAAAATCAATGATTATGTAAGGCTGTCGCGTTCGGGAAATAAATTCGCGAAGGGATTTGAGCAAGGATGGACACGTGAGATTTTTAAAGTTAGGGCTATGAGACCTAAAGGTGAGATAATGATGTATTACGTTGAAGATTTGAATGGGGAAGAAATCGCAGGAGGCTTTTACCGCGAGGAGTTGCAGAAAGTGGCATTTAATTTAGGAAAAAATGTGTTTAAAATTGAGAAAATTTTAGGAAGCAAAGGTTCAGGAAAGAGAAAAATGTACCTGGTGAAATGGCTAGGGTACCCAGAAAGCTTCAACACCTATATAAAAGCTGATGCAATAATGAAGCTTAAATAGTATGCAACATGGCTCCTAACCATTTCTACGTCACACTCCCGTCCTCCTCGTCCCTGTCTGTACACCCTAACAACACACTAGCCAACTTTGTAACAGAACTCCATGGACCCATTGAATTGGGTCGTGATTCGTATGAGGTGGGATATGTGAAATTCAGCTGGACCCTCTTTTTAAATATTGATTATAAAGATACCGTTTTTACGATTCTTAGAGATTGATGAGTGTGAAAAAGCCGGGGTAACTCGGGATGAAACTATACGTATCGCCCGGACTGAGGATGCACGGTATTACAGTACAGTAGTAACACTAGGGGGCCGTTATGGTGACTGAGGATGTTGTGAGAGACTTAAACGTAAGTTTAAAAACTCAAATCTTACGACGATTTAGTATACGAAATCGTAAACAATGATCCTGCACATACTCTAATCCTAAAATCAGGCTAACGAAATATTAAAGACCAAAGAGTGTTCAAAATTATGACCGATGGCGATATCGATCAGTTCCAAAGAGACACATTTCACGAGGCACAACATGACTTGTCCAGCCTAATGTATCAGTTGAAATTGGAGAAAATGGTTGACGGCTATAAACCCCAGACATGTGCTATATTTACAGCAATATAGTGGAGCACCAGTTGGGGATACCCAGGCACGCCTGCTGCGCATTGCTCACATTCCCAACCATAGAGGAAGGAGTTTGAGTATTACATATGACAGACCCCATTATGTGAATGTCGCAACTAATCTAATAACCAATATCTCAATATATATAAGAACGATTGAGGGAAAAAATTTCCCATTCGGTGGGAGCTTAACAGTGAAGCTGCACTTTTGACGCACTGAGTTATAATGGACAGAAAGCCTTTCACAGTCTATCGAGGTATGAGATACCAGCGTGGTAGTGGACTTGGATCCATTTTTTCTACCATACTACGTACGGCTGTCCCTTTGCTGAAGAGGGGTGCCAGATACCTCGGAAGGAAAGCGCTACAATCAGGTCTTAACACTGCAGAAGACATATTGGCTGGGGCTAAACCTAAAGAAGCTCTAAAAAAACACTTAAAGCGTACACGGGACGAAATCGTCAAAGATGCAAAGAGAAAAATGCGTGGTGGTGGGAAGAAGAAGAGGACTGTCCGGAAGAAGGGATTACCATCACGTGGCATTAAACGTAAAAGGATATCAAAAAAGAAGTGTTCTAAGCGAATGAAACCTATGGTTGACCATTTTTTTGACTGATATAAGCTAAGGACATTGATCTCATGAATCATAGTTTGTTTACTACTTGTCGAGAGAGGAGGCACTATTTCTAACTCGTCATGGCACGCTTCATCCATCCGTGTAGTTCACAATGTTGTAAATCGGAGCTGTCCCTCTTTGACATGCCCCAACTCAAGTTTCTATTGAACACAGTGACTTTATTACAATTAACCCTTTAAACACAATTAGTTCCCCGAGTGCCCCTATAGAATTCGTGATACCCAGCTCAGGCCCTTACTTTTTTGACCAAGCTGTGTGCACATGTACGCTAAACTACGTATAGCCCATTCTGATGGAACGGACTGTGATGACAAATATGCTGTATACCCTGAAACAAACTTTCTGCACTCCTTATTCAACCAGTGTGACGTATATTTAAATCAGGTCAACATATCGGCAGGAACGGGGTACTACCACCTACGATCCTATCTGGAAAATGTGCTGAACTTTTCCAAAGAAGCGAAGGATACCTTTTTAAGTGCCGAGGGATATTATCAAGCTAAAGACGAAAGTAGTATAAAGGACAAATTTAAAAATTCTAAAAAGATATACGAGTGTTTTGGACGCCTGCATACAGACTTCACATTCCAGGAGAAGTTGCTTGTGAATGGGGTGGATATGAAAATAAAGCTCACCCGCACGAATCCTGAGATCTGTTTAAATCTGGATGCTGATCAAGAAGAGGGAGCAAAACCCGTTGTGGTTCACATTATGGAGACATACCTCCGCGTACGGCGAGTGAAATTAAGTTCACCAAAACAAATAGAAATTGAGAAAAATTTACTACACGCCACAGTAAAATACCCAATTAACAGAGTACAGATCAAACTATACACGGTGCCAGCAGGGTTGGCATCGAAACAGATAGAAAACATCGCCCTGGGAAATCTACCTAAAAGGATATTAATTGGAATGCAGGAACACAATTCGGTGAATGGAAAATATAAAAAGAATGCCTTTAAATTCGAGAATTTCGGCCTTAAAAATATAACTCTATACGTTAATGGCGTTGCGTTGGGAGGAACATTGATACGGACTATTCATCAGACGCTGTGTTACCGCTTTGCGCGAGAGCATATAGTAATCTGGCCCATATTGCAGGTGATTGTGATGAGCTCGGGTGATGGGGTAACGCAGAAAGAATTCATTGATCAATTTAACCTTTATCCGTTTGACATCACACACCTGACTTATCTGCTAGCGTAAATACACACTTAAGTACAACAGAGTGGAAACATCTCAGTCAGATTGGAATTCGCCAAGCCGTTAGACGCACCTATTAGTATACTAGTATACCTCGAGTCACAAGCCCTAATAGAAGTAGACAGATTTAGGGCATTATCACTGACTTTTAAAATGGATGCGAATATACAGTGCCCGCGAAAAGTATCCGATCACCCTGGAAATTTGTATTTTTTACATAAAAAACAATGTTTAAATGTATACCAACCTTATATTAGTATTTTGTCATCTGTCCTTTGGTTTGGATGACTTGTTCTAGACGTTTTGGCATGGATTTAATCAAGTTTTGACAAACTTCCACTGATATTTCCTTGCACCATACCTTTTTGATGGCTTCTTGTAATTTTTCGACTGAGCCAGTGTCGTGGCATTCAACCTTATTTTTTATTATTAGCCACATATTTTCTATCGGATTGAGATCTGGACTATTACCAGGCCAATCCAAAATATCAAATTTATTGTCAGTAATCCATTTTGTCACTATTTTGGCCCTGTGACATGGTGCACCATCATGCATGTATGTTTTTGTCCTTTGGATTGCCATTGCCATTGGAAGTTTATCCTGTAGCATTGCTAAATACCGTGCACCATTCATAGTTGTGTTCTTCGGAAGAAAATATAGGTTTCCACGCCCATAGTAACCGAAACAACCCCAAACCATCACACTTGGAGGGTGTTTCATTGTCTTTAGGGTGTATTTAGGGTCCATCCTATTTGAGCCAATGGGCCGGCGAACCTTTTTTGGACAACTTCTGAATGTCAAAAATGTCGACTCATCACTAATAAAACCTTCTTCCAGTCATCAACAGTCCAATGAATATATTTTTTACAAAATGCGACACGTTTTTTACGCATTTTTTCATTAATGAACGGTTTCTTAGCAGCATGGCGAGATGGTAATCCGAGTTCTTTTTGGAGCCGCTCCTGGATAGTTCGTTCAGAAACACCAGATAACAAATTATTCATATTAAATTTTATTTCTTTCGCAGTTATTGTTGGGTTTTCAATACTAAACGTTTCATAAGTTTGTCTGTTCGTGAATTTGTTTTTCTCGGTCTGCCAGATCGTTTTTTAGGGACTGGCGTGGTTAGGCCGGCATTGTTCTTAGCCCGTGAAACCCATAAATTAACGGTACTTTGGGATATGTTTAATTCCTTAGCTATCTGTCTCTGTGATTTCCCACATGTATGCAAAGCAACAATAGCACCTCGACAATCACTCTTAAGTTGTTTTTTAGCACACATTATATATAAATTTTATTTACACCACTTTCTGTAAAAAATAACAAAATATCAATAAATTTACACAAACAGTGAAATCTGACAACTTTGAGACACAGCCACCCGCAACGAAGGCTACCAGAACACTAATTTGAGAATGCGTTGGATAGCTCTCATATCAGCGAGCAACCTCAAAGTTACCAGATGTCGCTAGAACAAATAGAAAGTGAATTATGTGTCTCTGAATATCAAGGGAAAATATTGTATTTTCCTGAGTGATCGGATACTTTTCGCGGGCACTGTACTTCAGAGAGTAATGAATAGTGAACGAATCACACGTTCCAAATTTATCGGTGTGTTTGCGAAGAATGAAACATTGAATTTGTCAACTACGCGAGGTTGCGGTAGTCTTATTGTGAAACCAAATGTCATTGGTAATGAAGGGATTCATTGGTTTGCAATCTATTTTAAAAATAGGGACCGCATGTACTATTTTGATTCACTCGGCACTAAACCCTGGAGTGACCCTGTTATTGTAAAATTTCTCGATCAGTTGTATACCCCCGAAGTTGTGTGGAACCCATTCCGGCTACAAGGATATTTTAGTAATACGTGCGGGATGTACTTCCTTTCATTTCTCATGCATATGTCACGTGGTAAAGAATTTATAAATTTTTTAAAATTATTCGACCCGTGTCACACTCAACGAAACGACGAAATGGTGTGCAGACAGATAAAAAGCCGTTTTCCGATTGTGCGTACTCGTTGTATAGTATGATGTTTTGTTCGTGTATATATATATATTTGTAACCAATAATGTTAGTTTGTATATTCTGTAGTTTAAGATGGTTATTGTACTAAAAACATGATTTCTTTCATTTAATAAATTGATGAAAATACATTGTCTTCCCCCCAAAAAAGATCGAAGCATAAAAAAATACTTACATTATTTCGTTAATGATATGACAATCGTTGGGTTGACTGCTCGGTAAATCTTTTACCTCCGTATTCAGGTCCATAACATGGGTTTCTTCAAAACTAAAAGATTGTATAACACGTGTCAAATCCTCATCGGACCTTAAAGGAGAAAGAATAATTCATCAGTTCATACTGAATCTTTTTTAATAAAAACCCAAAATATATGCAGAGTATACATATAGTAAGAGTATTACAATGTGAAGATATCTTTGAACCGCTCAGAGAAGTTCCTTTAAGAGATAATTCCGAATAACATTTGAATTTATAAAAATTATTTAAAACATACAAAAGATTGCTATAAAAAAAATTCAATGAATCAAAACAGGACTTTGCATAATTGCAAACTAATCTATAATTGCGGATACCTAAATGATGCATTTTTAATGTGATGAGATGAATTACTACAACCCTCCATATATATGATGAAATAATCCAGAACAGTGCTCTTTCTGACAGGCACATTAAATAAGTTCGCGAATAATTGGCTACAAAAAATAAAAAACAGGCACTTACATTTCTACGGCAGTCCCTTGCGTCGGATCGTAAAGAGCGTCATTGCAAATATCATCAACGGTTTGCGTTGGAAATAATCCATCTCGGTCAGCCGCGTTAAAGAAATTAATTGTGGACAACGTCACAATGTCACCATCTTGATATAAATCCGGTAAACTGTAAAATTTTTGATTTATGGCGGGGGGAATGTTTATTCACTGGTGAAAATAACTACTGTGACTCCCAGTTGAAAATATTTCCTTTTATATGCATGATCCCCAAGCACCACCCCAAAAGACTAATAGGCGGTTCGTAAGTTTAATGATTGGTTGTCGATGTAACTGGGCGAGGCTATGATAAATTTGTGTACCAATCGTAACACCTATATTACGGGTCCATGCTTTGGACGTCCTGATTGGTCGCCTAATGGTGTCTTTACATTCTCTCCGTAGATTTAATGCTCGTGTATTACCACTTGAAATCTCTACCACGATAATATTTGAATTTGCACCCATACTTTTCTCGGTTTTCACATTTTAGAACCCCCCTTTTATGCAATATTCCTCACCCTTTTGCAACATTGATCAACATCATTTGCCATCTCTATCACGACAATATTTTACATTATTATTTTTTGCGATCATACTATTTGCTCCTCAATATTTTTCCCATTTTGGATAAGGAGATGGACAACTTGATCGGCTGCAAGTCGTTATAGGAATATCTTCATCAGAGCCGCTCAGCTCAGTACCACAGGAAACAAAATTAGCGCCGCTACTCTTCATGATCCTGACATAGATCATTACCAGAGACAGCACAGTAACATCCGATGACACAAAGATCATTAGAAAATAAGAAATCTAGATCTCTACAAGCAGAATGTTTTTCTGCATTATTATTTTTTGCGGTCATGCTATTCCCGGCTTTCCCAAGATTCCTGACTTGTGGATTTGGTTTTATATATATTTATATATATATATAATCTATAGATATATATACACACACACAGTATATATATATATATATATATATATATATATATATACTGTGTGTGTGTGTGTGTTAATTGCCACGATGGTTTCAAATATTTGCAAAATATATGTATGCAGTCATATTATTCGATCCTCAACTTTGATTAATGTATTCGGCTTGACTTTTTACCTGCTAATTCTCGCGTAGGAGTGTGATTAAATTGTGTTTAGCTCATGAAAATGAATGTCTGCTTGGGCTCGTAGATAAATGTGCGCCCTTGGTATCCTAGTGATTAAGACGCTGGGAGCTGGTTGAGAAATCGAGTTCGGGCGATGACATTGTAATTTCAACCCGCCAGTGCTGGAGCGTAGTTCGAATTCAACGTTAAACTGTAGGTCTAAGGCGGAATGAAAAGCTTGATCTTTGTTAAAATGAACAATTCGGGGAGAAGGAAAACCGTTTTAGCTTATTATTACTAATGTAATTTACACCACGGTTAGGTAAGAGGTTAAAAAGAGAATCTATGGTCTGAATTTATTGCATATATTCCTCGTATGTATATTTTTTCTTCTTCTCTAAAAGGTCTTTTAAAAATCTGTGTATTAAATATATTCTCCATTATCGTCCAGAGAATCTATGTTCTGAATCATAGGTTAGGTTAGGTTAGGTCAGGTGCCAGCATGCTGGAGCGAACCAGAGGCTCACAGCCAAAATCTGCACAAGGAATCAATTATGTTTTACAGTTTAATAAAATGAATTGTTGATTCTCTTTTCTTTTCACATTTCCCCTTTACGATGAGAGGATTTTATAATAAAGAAATTATAAATGTCTTTGTTTTTCTTTTCATTCCTTTATTTATATTTCAAATTTTTTTGCTGTGACTACTTACGGCCATCATAAACTCGGTAAATGAGTTCCAATATACTTCTGAAAAATTAAAGCTATGAATATTATATCCATATAGAATAAACAAACTTTCTTTCTGTGTGTGTGTGTTTGTGTGGTGTGTGTGTGTGTGTGTGTTAATTTTGAAAAAAATTTATATTAATAATAATAATAATAATAATAATAAACCTTTCCATTTTTTCGTTCATTCATTTCATTTCAATAACAGTCAATAACTATGAAGATGATACCATGCAAATTACACGCAAAGAAAATAAGACATAAACAACGAAGTTAATAAAGTATAAAAACATTTATATACAGGAAAACAATCGCATGAGAGAGGAGAGAGAGAGAGAGAGAGAGAGAGAGAGAGAGAGAGAGAGAGAAGCGAATCTTTGAGTGAAAGTTTGTCTACCGCGTTCCATTCTGGACCTTTGTGGTCAGTTTGCGGGCTTCAAAAAGCTTCGGGCTAAACAGGTGTGAGCCTTATCCGTTCCTGCCTCCAATCCTTTTCGTCTCAACATAATGTGAAAATAAACGATATTCTATGAGAATAATTGTTTATTACCAAATTTAATACACATTTTAGTATATCTACGGCATATTATTAATTCTGTTTTCATATGAAAATTTAATATAAATGTGTGTATATATAGATTTCTCAAATCGATAGAATTAATAAAAAGAACGAAAAAAATGTACGAAATTGTGAAGACACATCTTGTGTGTGTGTATATATATATATATATATATATATATAGAGAGAGAGAGAGAGAGAGAGAGAGAGAGGAATGACAAAAGTAAATAGACCTTTAGGTGAAGTTAGTTAAAATTATTGTTTTTCTTATATATATATATATATTATATATATATATATATTATATATATATAAAGTGTGTATTAATATTTTTGTTTGAAATGAGCTTGAAAACAAATGAATAAAGGATTCCTCTTCTTGATTTCGTGGATTTTGGTTTATAAATATATAGAAGGTGTAGAGAAAGGACTGTCAAAAGTAAGTAGACACTATACATTCTAAGGTGTTAGAATAAATGTAAGAATTATAGGTAAATTGAATATTATTCTAAGAGAATATGTTATTGGAATGATTTCTTTTGCTAAGTCAATTGTCTAGTGTATTTCTTTTATTGTTAATATTGGGTATCGTTTAAATAATTAGTTCTCTTGCTGAACAAAATTAAGAAGAAAGTCAATCTTGCCTTTAATAAATAAGTAATTAAAATAAGTGGTGGTATCTGCCAACTCAACCTTATAAGGTATACCTGAAGAATTAAAATAACAGTGGTATCTGGTAACCCCCTCCATATATAAATAAGTGATATCTGGCAACTCATGATCCCCCTATATAACCGCTGCTTGGTTCCTGGACGTTCATAATGCGTCGGACTCCGGTGGAATAAAGAACTCTCTCTCTCCTCCTTAGGTTAAGGCTTAGGTTAGGTTTCCCTTTGGGGGTGAGGACATCCCACCTCCCCAAAAGACCTCCTCCGTCTCCTTTCTCTTCCTCTCTTAGGTTAAGGCTACCCCTTTGGGGGGGAGGTCATCCTCCCTTCTCCCCCCCCCGAAGCTCCCTCCCTTCCCCTTGGCAGCATTGATTTGTTGCATAACCCCTCCTCCTCATTGCATACCCCCCCCTTCATTGCATAACCCCCATCCCCCCTCATTGCACAACCCCTCCCCCTTTGCTGCATACTCCCCTACCCCTTGTTGCATAGCTCTTTTGCAACATCTTGCCACATTGATCAACATTTGCAATTGCATTGCGACATTCCTGCACTCTCCCATTTTGCGCCCATGCTACTAATGTCGTTGGCAAGTCTCTTATTTTGTATAAAAACGTCCCGAAAGTTTTTATATAATTTTATTCTGATGAAGCGATATGCATACTATTTTTTCTTTATTGTGTAGTTATATGTGCTACCTATTACTGCTCCGTTACGAGAGAATGAATGAATGAATAAGTGAATAATTTTTTCTTCATAAAATAAATACAATTTTACAATTTTACACTATTTGTTGTTACAGTAATTCTAACATAAAATAAATAATTGTGAAACTGGGCTATTAATTTTATTTAATTTGGCCCTTAAGCCTTAGGCTTTACTAGGACTGATAGGAGCTCTTAAATGCGTAAGTTAGAGAGATGTAGTAGGGCAGCAGAAACAAATATTCAAAAGCTTTATTCCTTAGACGCGTGTAGAATACTTGTTATTAAGGAGTGTAAATGAAATGGAAAATAAAATTAAATATTTCATTGTCAGAAAAAACTCCTATACTGCAAATGATAATACTAAAAACTAAACTAAAAATAGGGCTAAGAATAAAAAATACAAGCAATGAAAATAATACCAATATTAAGTGGAGCTTCAGACAAACATTTTATACCATGAGGCTCATACTTTAGAAGACATGACAGGACTGAATGAATTGAATTGAATAACTTTTGTTAATAATAAAATAAATACATTGGTTTTACAATTTACAATAACATAAATAATTGTGAAGCTGGACTATTTATTTTATTTAATTTGGCCCTTAAGCGTTAAGCTTTACTGGGCTTTTATTAAAAATAAGACATAGTTATTATTAATTAATAATAAATAAATAAATAAATAAATACATGGTAGAATCATAGTTTAACGTCGTAAAAATTATTTTTTTCCAAATAAACGAACCAACCAAAAATAAATGCCACTCCAACATTTTGAAATTACTTGTTTATGTTAATTAGGTTAATTGAATGCCTGGTTAGGTCAACTGTACGCCCTTGACGATTGGTTAGGTTAAGTCATGATATTTTTGTTAGTTTTAACGAAAATATCATGATATAATGATATAATGATATTTTCGTTAGTCCAACAACATATAACGCTATTTTTGCTAAAACCTGACATCCCCCCGCTGTAACGTTCCGTAACATGTGAGGTGTGTGGTGGGGGAGGTGCTATAAACATCTTGGGGGGGGGGTGCCTGGTCTAGCGTTACAGAACGTTCCTGGGGGATTTGGGGTGTTAAGTTTTAGCAAAAATAGCGTTACGTAATTTTTGAATGGCCCCTAATTATAATATAGTATCTGTGTTCATAAAGATAAACGATTAATATGATCGTGAACAGCGTTGAACTCCATGTCTACTAGTCTTATACAGTAATAAGTTCCATTATGATTACTGCAAGTCTATATGAACAGATACCACAATACAATTTTTTATATACTAGTGAATTTGAACCAAAAATAGACATTACACAACCATCCTCCACACTCCCTCATTCCCCTTCCCCACCCACCAGTCTCGCGTATATTAAATCATTATGTACCAATAATAATAAAGTTGTTTGTAGAGTCCGTGTGCAGCTTTAAAACCTTTACTAACTTACGAATCTACACGATTATATATATGTATGTATTGACATTGAGCGAGAAAAAGGTTGAGGTGAGACAGTGTGTGAGAGAGAGAGAGAGAGAGAGAGAGAGAGAGCGAGGTAGAGGGGCAGAGAGAGTTAGTGGGAAATGGCTTATCGATTGTTGCACAAAGAACTTGTTAACAGTTTCGATCTGAGTAGCAGTAACTGATTATCAAAATCACATAAGAATACTAGCATAAATATATACTTATAAATTCATACAGTATTATACTAATGTTTGTGAAATGACGTTGATGGCTGTCGCCGTCCAGGAGAGACTACATATGGGCGTGTCAGTGGAAACCGTAAGGTGACGGTTGCATGAAGTAGGATATCACTACCGGTTTATGGCTGATGCCTATTATATTAATAGTGGGTTAAGTTGTCGTTTAACACCCAACTAGTGACCCCATTCTGTTTTTTGTTTCTAGTGTAGGTTTAGCTCCTCTTTCCAAATGTGCAGTCGAAATTTGTCGCAAAGGAACATTAAAAAAGTTACAGCTATTTAAAGTTCACCTAATCACCAGTTCGGTGCTAAACTGCAATTTAACAGTAATTTTTGTTGTTATTAATGTTTATTTGTTGCCTGCTTAGACCTAGTTTAGTCTGAATATTATTGTTGTAGTGTGAGCATGTAATAATGCAGTGCTGTGATCTATCTACTTGTGAGTTGCCCCCGTCAATTGAATGCCCGGCACTTATTCCTTTTTCCCCCCCACAATTTCTTTTTCCCGGTTAGGTCAACTGTACGCCCTTGACAATTGGTTTTAAGTCATGATATTTTCGTTAAAATATTCGACTTATTCCTTTTCATTTTAACGAAAATATCATGACTTAACCCAACCAATTGTCAAGGGCGTACAGTTGACCTAACTGGGAAAAAAGAAATTGCGGGAAAAAAAGGGGATCTTTTCCGTTTGACTGCCGCCATTGAAACATAATTAAACTCCAGTCTTCTTTAGTTAGCTTTATAAGGCTAACTAAAAAAATATCACGACCTAACCTAACCAATCGTCAAGGTTGTACAGTTGACCTAACGATTGGTTAGGTTAGGTCGTGATATTTTCGTTAGTTAGCCTTATAAGGCTAAGTAAAGAAGGCTGGGGGCACTCACCTCTTATGTTTCAATGGCGGCAGTCAAACGGAAAAGATCCAAAAAAGGAATAAGTGCCGAATGCCCGGTTAGGTTAATTGAATGCCAGGTTAGGTCAATTGAATGTCCGGTTAGGGCAACTGAATGCCCTTGACGATTGGTTAGGTTAAGTCATGATATTTTCGTTAGTTTTAACGAAAATCTCACTACTTAACCTAACCAATCGTCAAGGGCGTACAGTTGACCTAAACGGCTATTCAATTGACCTAACCGGGCATTCAGTTAACAGGGGGACGCACAGCAACCTCATATCCGGTTAAATTGCAGTTTAGCACCGAACTGGTGATTAGGTAAACTTTAAATAGCTATAACTATTTTAATATTCATTTGCGACAAATTTCGATTGCACATTTGGAAAGAGGAGCTAAAACTACACTAGGAACAAAAAACAGAAGGGGGAGGGTAACTAGTTGGTTGCTAAACGACAATTTTACCTAATAGTGTTTTCCAACGTAAATGAATCTCTCGGTAAGATAGATTGGATCACATGAAGATCAGGGCCCCCAGCCTTCTTTAGTTAGCTTTATAAGGCTAAGTAACGAAAATATCACGACCTAACCTAACCAATCGTTAAAGGCATACAGTTGACCTAAAGACTGGTTAGGTTAGGTCGTCATATTTTCGTTAGTTAGCCTTATAAGGCTAACTAAAGAAGGCTGGGGGACCTGATCTTCAGGTGATCCGATAGATTTGAAGCTCTCCACACTGAAACCTATTCATGGTAAATGGATTGTCTCTGCATGGGATAACCTGCACAAAATGAGGGAGACCATTCGGAAGGGTTGGAAAATTAGCGGCATTCATGACATTTTTGTTATACAGTAATAATACAATATAATTTAAAATGTTTTTACTGCCTTTACTTTACAATGTTTTATTACAGTATACTGAATTTACTTTTCAAATAAAGTATTTTAATGATCTAAGTTTTATTTTCTTACACATCTTCCAAAGATTAGTTTAAATTGTCAAATTTGCGCCTGCTGGATATTTTTGCGTAAACTATATAGCCTACACGAAAAACGCGAAAATTTCCTGCAGGTGAAGGATCACCTGAAGATCAGGGCCCCCAGCCTTCGTTAGTTAGCATTATAAGACTAACTAACGTAAATATCACGACTTAATCAACCAATCCTTTGGCCAACTGTACACCCTTGACGATTGGTTAGGTTAAGTCGTGATATTTTCGTTAGTTAGCTTTATAAGGCTAACTAAAGAAGGCTGGGGGACCTGATCTTCAGGTGATCCCAGGTGAACATTTCGCATTCACTGGTATATAAAAAGTTCTATTGTAGTAGCTGTTCATATAGATTTGCAGTAATCATAATGGAACCTTATTACTGTGTAAGACTAGTAAACTACATGGAGTTCAACGCTGTTCACGATCATATTAATGGTTTATCTTTCTGAACACAGACATTACATTATAATTACCTGTATGTCAATGACTGCACATTAAATTGTCCTTTGGAGATATATATCTGTGTTATATGTTGTTGGATTCGGTTGTCCCCCCTCCATCCCACCTTCCCCCAGTTGGGGTACCTTGACTAACACTGCAGCGTTGCCACATGTACGGAGTCACCTGTGAGGCGAGGAACATTACATTTGCGGACAACTGTACATTAATCCTAGATTTTTAATAGTATGCCATTATTAACTGGGATTTCAACTAGATTTTAAATGAATTTACATTCACAATATTTTTTATATCAGCATTTAAATCGTTCCATAGTTTCAATCCAATGAAAGTGGGTGGTTTTTGAGATGAAGACAATCTAAATTGAGGTAAACATGCTTTGATTGATTTCTGGTCTGATACGAGTGGATTTCTTGAGGAGTTACAAAATAGCTATTTACCCATTGTAAGTTAATGATTTTGTTCTTACACTTGTAAATAAAAATAAAATGTGCCAGTTTGATTATATCATTGGGCTTTAGTAGTTTAGTTCTTTAAATAATGCACTCGAGTGATCAAGGAAATCAGCATTAGATAATGGAACAAGAATATGATAGCCAATAAAACCTGCTTTGGGACTACATTTCTAAGTTTAAACGTTATAGCAACGCTCCTTGAAATATTTTTCGCGATATAATTTACATGACCACTCCATTGCAAATTCTTATCTAGCATTACACCAAGAAATTTTGTTACAGTACACTCCTTTACAGCGATTTCATCAACATTTAGTTCATCAAGATATACATTTCTTTTATTAGTAAAAATCATGAAATTAGTTTTACTGGTATTTAGGAAGAGTATATTGGTAGTCAACCATTTCATTACACTGATGAATTCTGAATTAAATACAGGGTGTACATAAAGTCAGGATCTATTTTTGTGAAGCACTTGGAAATTATATGGAATTCAATCATAAAGTGATAAAGTGGTAACATTTATTAAATAATTAAGAGTAGGATTCGACGTGACGCCCATCAGTATCCCTGCACAGCTCAAATCGTTCCGCAGCATTTCTAAACACATTCTGGAGCATTTGCGGGGTTATGTTATCTGCAGCAGTTCGTATACGTGTACGTAAGTTTTCAAGACTCGTAATCTTCGTCTGATAGACGTGCGATTTGATAAAGCCCCATGCAAAGAAATCTAAAGGGGTTAAATCTGGTGATCTCGCTGGCCAAGGTCTTTGGTTGCTTCCGCGTCCGATCCAGCGATTTGGAAAACGTCCATTTAGATAATCCTGAACAATTTTGGCATAGTGACAAGGAGCACCATCATGTTGATAGACGACGGTACTAACAATCCTATCCCCGTCGTCTATCAACATGATGGTGCTCCTTGTCACTATGCCAAAATTGTTCAGGATTATCTAAATGGACGTTTTCCAAATCGCTGGATCGGACGCGGAAGCAACAGACCTTGGCCAGCGAGATGACCAGATTTAACCCCTTTAGATTTCTTTGCATGGGGCTTTATCGAGTCGCACGTCTATCAGACGAAGATTACGAGTCTTGAAAACTTACGTACACGTATACGAACTGCTGCGGATAACATAACCCCGCAAATGCTCCAGAATGTGTTTATAAATGCTGCGAAACGATTTGAGCTGTGCAGGGATACTGATGGGCGTCACGTCGAATCCTACTCTTAATTATTTAATAAATGTTACCACTTCATCATTTTATGATTGAATTCCATATAATTTCCAAGTGCTTCACAAAAATAGATCCTGACTTTATGTACACCCTGTACTATATTCTTAGCTGAATTAACATCTTTGCAGGAAAAAGACACAGTTGTATCATCTGCAAACATTATGAAGTTCAGTATATCAGATGAACGTGGAAGGTCATTTATATATAATAAAAATAACAGTGGGCCCAGAACTGAGCCCTGTGGCACATCATGTTTGAGAAGCGTTTGAGTAAACCTTATTTACTGATACAGAATGATATCTATTGGACAAATAACTTTTAAACCAATCACTGATTGCTCTTCTATAGCCGTAACAGTATATCAAATATTATGGTCTATTACATCAAACGCCTTACTCAAATTTGTAAATACTGATATCATTATTTCTTTGTTCTCTTCAGCTATATTTGCATTTTTCACAAGATTTAAAATAGCCAGTTCCGTTGTTTTATTATTACAGAAGCCATATTGATTTGGAGATAATAAATTGTAGGATTCTGAATATCGCTGCATTCTACTTACAATTTTTTCAAAAGCTTTGCTGAACACAGATAATGAACACACCGGCCTGTAATTTGTTGCTAGTGTAGGATCACTCCCTTTAAAAAGGGGTGTTACACAACCAGTTTTTAGCACTGATGGGAATGCTAAAAAAATATGAAATGAGTCAACTGACTCATATATCCACTGTACGGTCGATGGCAGCCGAATCGACATGCAGTGTTGCCAACAATGATTGACAAATTCACCTGATACAAACATAATCAATGCAGGTCTTTTAGTTACGAAATTATACGCCGTGTAAACTTATTTTCTGACCGCCCCTCGTACTTTGATTGATAATTATAATTTTAGGCAAAGTTACAGATATCTTATCTTTAACAAGTTTCACTATAGGTACAGGAATGTTATGAATGTTTTTTTTTGTATTTTTTAATTTACCAATATTATTCCGGACCTCAATAGAGGTAGCAGAAAAAAAATAAATTTATGGGCTGGGCGGCATATATTCTAGAGGTGTGATCATTATTTAGTAACTGTGAGAGAAGCTTATCCGCTATTGAAGTAAAATGTATATTTAAATAGTCTGCAATAGAAGTATCATCAGTAATTTCTTTATTATCAATATTTAATTTTTCTATTGAAATTTTCTTAATTTGTTTTCCGAGAAGACTGTTTATGGTTGTCCAAGTGTCTTTCATGTCTCCTTTATGTTTAGAAAATTGATTGTTATAAATAGTTATACTTTGCAATTTTGATTATTTTAGTTAATTTGTTTCTGTAGTGAGTATATTGTACTTTAGGAATTTTGCTTTGTAATTGCAATTTGAGTAATTTATCTCTGTTCTTTATTGAAGTGATAATTCCTGGAGTGATCATGGATTTGCGACACTTTTGGGCGAAAATGTTTTCCTCCTTAAAGAAAATCAAATATTGAAAATATAGGATAAGGTTTCATAGAAGAACTGAAACATATGATCTGGGTTATTCAGAGGTGAACAAATAGTTGGATGAATAGTTTGGATAGTTTGGATTATCTGAATTGAGTTCTGCACTGCATTCTTTGCTTTAGACTGTACTACTAAACGCGTCTTGTTACTTCCGGGAGGCTTAAGACATTGTGGTTAGCGAACATGTACGAAGCTGAGCGTCTTGAAGGTAAATTATGCATTAGTTTAAGACTTGTTATAAGGCATATTTAGGGTTCTGCCAGAACCTTTTATATAATTCACCCAAAGTTGTTGCTAATATAATATTAATGCATAAAATATGAAGAAGAATGTCTTGGGTGCTACTGTAGTATGCGGTCTACCGTTAAGTTTCTACTGTAGTATGCGGTCTACCGTTCAAAATATTTAAAAGGAATTGAAAATGAATTGAAAGGAATTATAATTTAATTTACACAATTAAGGAATTATTAAAGAAGTTAAACATACTACTACCGCATACTTAACGGTAGACCGCATACTACAGTACGCCCTTGATGATTGGTTAGGTTAAGTCGTGATATTTTCGTTAGTTTTAACGAAAATATCACGACTTAACCTAACCAATCGTCAAGGGCGTACAATTAACCCTAATAAAATAATAAGAAGATAAGAAGCTATAATTAAAAGGTAGACCGCCGAATCGTAGGTAGACCGCATACTACAGTAGCACCAATGTCTTGAGCTTCACTTGTAAATAATCGAAGTTCTTTATAATCACGTTTTCCTCAACACAGCAACTTCAATATTGTTTTCTTGTCTGAGTCATCACTCAAGGAGCTGATGATAATTTGACCCAAATACTTAAGTTCACCTTTTATTTTGAAAATAATACTAGCTGAGTGATTTGAGCTTTTAGGGTGGAAATGCGTGACCTTAGTTTTAGTTACAATAAAATTAATATGATGGTTGTACGAATATAATCCACACCTTTGACTGAAGGACCTATTAATATCTATCATCGGCATCGACTACGTTATTTATTCTCATGTTATTCATACAATATACTACTTTTGCTTCATTAAGAGAAGTAATTAAACCATCAGTGTAAACATTAACAGCAGAGGAGAGAACAAGGAGCCTTGTTTAACTCCTGAAGAGGACTCAAAACGTCTTTCATCTACTCAACCGGTCAACTCTGGAACAATCTTCCTCAATCTATCTTTCCTCCTGTCTATGACCTCCCATCTTTCAAACGCAGAGAGTGTCTAGGCATCTCGAAAACCACGGACCTTGATTTTGGCTTTCTTCTTCTTCTTCTATGGGAGGGGCGATTTGCCCTTGGCCCCTCCTTCCTACATAAAAAAATATTACCTTATCTAACCGTAAAAGTTTGGTGGCAGTATAAAATTTAGTGGCAGTATAAAGACCAGGATCTGGAAGATGGCGCTGCACATCTGCCCGTGACGATCGTTTCATCGTCTTGAGTGTTTTGCGAGATCGTCGCTTGACTGCCACAAACGTCCGCAATGAGCTGGAAAGGTCTCGAGACGTCAGTGTATCGGAGCGAACCGTTAGAAGGGGACTTATGGAAAGTGGCTTACATGCTAGACGTCCAGTAATGGGCTCGGAATTGCTCCCGCACGACCGCAATGATCGTCTTACTTTCGCTCGTGAGCATGTCAATTGGACTCCTCCAAAAGCAACCCTCTCCGTAAAAGTGCACGGGGCGAATCTTTCTCCTGTTCTTCTCCACACTCTTTCCCGTCTATCGGATGTTCGAAGATTAAATCTTGATTCGTCCGTGAACAATACTCGTCCCCATTGGACCATAGTCCAATTGATACGCTCTCGAGCGAAAGGAAGACGAGCACTGCGGTGGTGTGGGAGCAATTCCGGGCCCATTGCTGGACGTCTAGCATGTAAGCCACTTTCCATAAGTCTCCTTCTAGCGATTCGCTCCGATACACTGACGTCTCGAGACCTTTCCAGTTTATTGCGGACGTTTGTGGCAGTCAAGCGACGATCTCGCAAAACACTCAAGACGATGAAACGATCGTTACGGGCAGATGTGCGGCGCCATCTTCCAGATCCTGGTCTTCGGGTGTACTCTCCTGTCTCTACATAACGTTGGTAGACATGTCGAACCGTTGTTCTTGGAATTCCTAGCGCATCGGCAACGTAATGCTGGCTCCGACCATCTTCAATTAGGGCAACGAATCTTGCGACGTTCACGGCTCTCAAATCTACAGTAGTGTGAATGTCCAATTCTAAAACCCAAAAGAATTAGAAGTCTATCTGTTACCAAACGCAAATGCCTATTCCCACTAGTGGAAGAAAAAAGTGGCACAAGCAGTCTAAGGGCAACTGAATGTCAGACTATCGAATTTTTAAAAGAAGTCGAAGATTCGTTACAGCTAGTGTGTTCGCAGCTGACGTTGTTTTGTCTCGTTATTTGGTTGCCTCATAGACACATATATTCGCATTTTAAAACTTTTATAAACAGAAGCTTGCCCACTTTTTTGCTTTTCGCGATATTCGAAGTGGGCCGATTTTTCTGCCGCTCAGTGTGTGTGTATATACTGTATGTATAGATATATATATATATATATATATATATTAGTGGTGGACCGGATATCCGC
>JAJOZX010002943.1:0-40000 GCA_023014485.1 Bathynomus jamesi | reverse complement strand
GTGAACAGCACTGTTACCCAAAATGTTTTTCTTACTACTATAGCCTTGATCAGTCCAAGATTGTTTTTCTCTTGGTTTAAACAACAAGCACGGCACTGATATAAAGTTTTTGATTGTCAATACTTCCACACAACCAGTCAATTTGAGAATACCAACTCGTCTGAAGACATCTATTGCCCACTTTACACGCCAAAACTGGTAAAGGCCGACCTTTTTGAATTATCAGTTTTTTCTTCGATGCTTCTTCTACTAAATGGCCTCAATTTTAAATCCCTTATAATATCGTCTTCCATGATTAAATTTACAAATAAGGCTACCCAAAACACAAGTACTTTTATATTACATTTCATGACAAAATTCACAAGCTAGGATACACAGAACACGAATAAAGGCCAACTCACACTGAAAACTAAGCCATGTTAGCTAAGCCATGTGACAACCATGACGCAGCTGTGAGAGATTTTATATAAAATGAACACTTTCCATATGTTGTGTATTAAATTTCCTAAAATTTACTGTACTATACAAAAGTAGAATATATAGAAATACCAACTGCCAGTATGATATGCAAATATTGCTTTTAAATGTTTAGTAATTCAAGATAAAGCATATATTTGGCACAGCACAAAGTCGTCAGGCAAATATGAATTTGCCTGACTTCGAACATTAAAAACTTGGTTATTCGGTGGATACAAAGTAATAAATCAATTAAAATACTAATTAACTTTACGTATAGTGAATATCCAAATGACTTTATAACATTATAAATAAAGCATAAGATTTACATCATAACATGTTTCAAAGAGAGACGTCAGGCTTAAAATTGTTTGCCTGAGAAGACGTGGAATTGTGCATTTTTATGCGAGTTGTAAGGCTTTGTTATATGAGAAGATGCATAATAATACATTAATAATTAACTTTATGTACAGTCACAGTGTAAATGCAAATAGCTATATAACCCTATTTATAAATCCTAACATGGTCATTATAGCATGTTTTATAAAGTAAAGATATCTGACTCAAGATTTTTAGCCACTTATCTTCCCTATCTTCCCGCGTCTCTCTCCCTACCCTCACTGGAGAAATGGGGTTTAGATGATAGATGGATGGATGGAAATTTTTAACCTGACAACTTGACAAGAGATGGGATTGCGTATTGTTAGTTTTTTAAGTCCCTAGTAGGAGAAATAACAGGTCAGGCTCAGCCTGACCTGCCTGACCCCCTCCGTCGCCACTGATATATATATATACACACACACACACACACACACACACTATATTAACTTTCATCTATTCTTATTAATTAAAAAGGAAATGTGCACGTATGTATTTATCTATTCCAAATGCTATCGTACTGTATATTTACATTTTAATTATACTAAACAGTACGTAAAACGCTTATAATAATATTAAGTATTGGATTTTACAATTTTGTAGAGTAATATCCCATTCAGTACTCATGCGCTTATAAAAACGTAGTAGCACAATGTTAATTTTCTAATGAATTATAAATTATATGAAGGGGGGTTTCAAATTTTCACTATATTTTCTATAGTTTTTTCTTGGACAATCTTTTTTTCCATAACTTTACTCTTGCGAAGAAACTATTCCCTGAAAGAAAATAAAATTTTAGAAGTGCCCCAAGATTTCTAATTAGCAATTTTTAGATTTTGTTTTGGAAATTTCAATATTTTCACCGAAATTATTAAAATAGTTTAAAAAAATACTAATTAGTAATTTTTTGGTTTTTATAGAATTGTACATTTTTTGACGAATTTTTTCGTCAGTTGTACTATTACTTTTTGATTTATGAAGGCATCTACGTGTGTATGATGCGTGAAAGTAATGAAAAAGAATTCGATATAAGATGACTAGATTAAACATATTTACACCGCATGATTTTCTTTATGTGAAAGTATGTTAAAAGATTTAAAAAGACAAAAAAAACGGTTTAAAAAGTTAAAAAAATGAGGTTATTTAGTGTTTTATAAGCAAGTTTTAAAAGATAAAAATAAATACGAATGGTTCATGGATATAAAATAGTGGGGAAAGGTGGAGGCTCGAAAGGCATATGAAATTAATGAAAAATAAGTAAAAAGATAAGTTGAAAGAAGTGCATTAATGAAAGGGACATATATAAAATTATGACTCTGAGACACTATGGAGAAAAAGATTTTTGTAAAAAGGCGAACAACCGTAAAAAAATAAGAAAAAAAATAGTCTGATGCCCTGAATCGTATACAAGGAAAAAAAATTCTTAATGGTATCATGCTGCGGTGGAAGATGATAAATAATTGTAGAATGTAGAGGCATTTCGGTGGTTTAGTTCGTGATGCAAACGTATGAATGAAAGTGAAGAAAATGTAAATGCGGGTTTTTTTTTGGTTGTTAAACATTATCTGCGAAAGATAACGGAAGAGACATAATTATGTAAAATTAAAATCAGAATTTGGGGTGATTGAAAATTCCGCACGACTTTGCACTCTGACAACTATTTAGTTATTTTAAGCCAAACTGATATCTGATAAGTTCCGATCCATTAAGTAGTTGAAATTACATTACTTCTTTAGTCTTGAAAATTAAAAAGTTTCTTTGACTCTTCTTATTTTCGGAATTATTTATGGAGTGGTGCTGTGATCGTAACTGCTTAGTGGGACCAAGCTTATTTGACGCCAATTTTGATTAAAATAACTAAATAGTATTTAGAGTGTGAATATTCAGACGTTTCGACGGTCGCAGGTAATTTTGGTCCAAGAACTAACTCGGACAATCAATCTATTATTAACGTCCAGTTAGATTACCACTAATAATGAGTTAGTATATTATTAGCCTTTGGTTTGGTTAAGTTAGGTAAGGTTAAGTTAGGTTAAGTTGGGTTAGTTTAGGGGCCATCCGAGTTGGTCAGCAGATTGGACCGAATTGACTGTTGGACCAAAATACCCTGTGAGCGATAGTTACACGTGAAGTAATGGGCTAAATGAACAAGAAATGAATAACTGCGTTAGAAAGCGAGGAAATCGTATAGCTGTTTTGTAATTTGGCAAGGTTTGTAATTTGCTCAATTTAACAAAATTAGTAAGAAAAAAATAAATTTAAGTACTGTCCTCCATAAAATTTTTTCATTGAATATTAGTTGAGAAAACGAATAGAAGAGTTCTGATAAACATATCAGCAAAGTTTGCGAGTCAGTTGTCAGAGGCAAAGGGTTCAAAGAAGGTATAAAGATGGTATCATAGAAGGCACTGTATTCCTGTGGAGACAGTTGACTGAGGGGTTGAATAAACAGAGGAACGAGTTAAGTGCGCGTACAGCATTGAAGAACCTGGAGAAAGTGTCTCATGAACTGAAAGAGTGGCTCTCTCGCAAGTTTAAAAATGTCCAGTATTAAGTGAGGTAAAAAGTAACTACTGATAACGTCATTAGTGGTAAAACGGAAATGTAAGTTAGGTAAATGGAATGAAAAAATCATTTGTCAAAGAGTGTGTAGTGAATACTCTTATTTTAGTTTCAAGATAAATGTTAATTTTACCGTCTTGAATTTCGGAATAGTTATAAATTCATTTTAAATTAGTTACCCCATTAATTCAATTGTGAACCACATTAATACTAATTTATGTATACTATATTATTTTATTGTATGTAAACATAATTAATTATATATCACAATGTCAGTTAATTATTTATATTCAAATTATTATTTAATCTAATGCCATGTCCATTTTACAAATAAATAATAGAAATCCAACGGTTATATTTTCCACCTTTGGTACTGTCGCAGTTTCGCCTAACGGACTCAATACGGCTAGTGAGATAATCACTGTTGGCACTTAACTAGCGGCAGTGCTTATGGCTACATCATCCAGGTTAACCTATACCGGATAGATGCGCTACGGTCCCAAGCCGTAGCTTGCCTAGGCCGACGACGACGACGAAACCAACAATTGGTGACCCCGGAGCTGGATTACCCCTTTTACCCGAACGACTAGGACTAGACTGTAATGTCGTTCGTGCCCATCACCCCCTTCACCCGAACGACTAGACCAGACTGTAACGTCGTTCGTGCCCACCACCCCCTTCACCCGAGCGACTAGGACCAGACGTAATGTCGCTCGTGCCCTCTGCCCCTCACCCCTGCCCGTGCGCTCTGTGCTGCGCTCGTCTCAACCTCCACTCCTTCGTTGGGAACTTGTCGTCTTGCTTGTACGTCAGCAAGCATAGAAGATGCCTGACGACGCTGGTGCCATCTCCCACTTGAGCGTAAAGCTCCCCGTCTTCTGGCCGGGCGATCCATTTATTTGGTTCCACCAAGTGGAATCACAATTCAACTTGGGAAGGATCACGCTAGCAGGACGAAATACGATCATGTTTTGTCCTCTCTACCAGCGAGCATCATCTCTGAAGTCCGTGACGTCATCGGTCTACTTCCACGAGTGAGGACCCATACAACGATCTGAAGTCTGCCATCCTGTGCCGCACCACTGTCTCCGAGCGTGAGAAACTACATCAGTTAATCTCAAAAGAAGAACTTGGAGACCGTAAGCCCACTCAAATGCTGAGGGCTATGCAGTGCGCTCTAGGCGAACGCGCACAAACCTTCGATAAGGACATCTTTAGACAGTTGTTCTTGCAGAAACTTCCTCCATCAGCTCAGCGTGTCTTGGCCACTATGGATCCTGCTACTCCAGTTGATAAACTAGCAGAAACTGCCGACAAAGTAGTGGAGATTGACACAGCTCCGGTCAACAACGTGAACACACAATCGGAACTGGAGTTGAAAGTGAAAGAGTTAAGTCAACGACTCAACCACGTTTGTTCTCTGCTACAAAATCAACGGCAAAGAAGCCATTCTCGGTCAAGATTTACGAAGAGGCATCGTTCGAGTTCCCGGAAGATCTGCTTCTACCACTCGAAATTTGGAAAGAAGGCTAGGAAGTGCATCTCCCCTTGCAATTTTTCGTCGGAAAACCCCAGCAGCGAGTCCTAATGGCGTCTAGTACTCGCACTGCCAACCTGATTCATAAAGGACAGGAACTCTGGTGTCAATTTCTTGGTCGATACCGGAGCGTCAGTCAGTGTATTCCCTAAAAAATCTGGTCATACGCACTCGGAATCTCCGCCTCTATACGCTGCTAACGGTTCACGCATACCCACGTACGGTACTCAGTCGCGTGAACTAAACTTGGGCCTTCACCGATCCTTCAAGTGGATTTTCATCTGTGCTCAAGTGCAGCATCCCATAATCGGCGCTGACTTCCTCCAGCATTTCAAACTCCTGGGGATCTTGACAGCGACGCTTATGCGACCAGGCCACACTGCTTTCTGTTCTTGCCAACAGGTTGCCCTTCCGGACGCCTCGAACTCTGCACTTTCCCTCGTTCCCCCTAATTCCATGTACCAGTGCCTTTTCCAGCGATATCCAGGAATTCTTCAACCGATGCAGATGGGGTGATACCATTAAGCACACCATACCCATCACATTACAACAAAAGGTCCCCCTGTGTTTGCAAAACCCAGACGTCTTGCCCCGGACAAACTGAAAGCTGCCAAATCGGAATTCCAGCTTATGATAGATCTTGGGATAATAAGACTTCCAAAAGCAGTGGTCCTCTCCCTACACCTGGTCCAGAAGAAGTCAGGAGACTGGAGACCATGTGGGGATTACCGGTTTTTAAATTCGACAACCATCCCGGACCGATATCCGGTACCAAATGTCCAAGACTTTACTTCTCTTCTCCACGGCAAATCTATCTTCAGTAAAATAGATCTCGTTAAGGCTTTCCACCACATTCCCGTAGAGCCTTCGGATATTCCCAAGACTGCAGTTTGTACACCATTTGGGTTATTCGAATTTTTGAAGATGCCGTTCGGGCTACGGAATGCTGCGCAAACCTTTCAGAGGTTTATAGATGAGGTCACCAGAGGCTTAGACTTTGTTTATGCCTACATCGATGATTTGCTTGTGGCCAGCTCAACGGAAGAGGAACATAAGGAACATCTTTCACTCCTCTTTCAACGCTTAGAACAATACGGTGTTACTATTAATGCATCTAAGTGTGTGTTTGCACAGCCAACCTTGGAATTTCTTGGTCACACGATTTCGCAGCACGGAATTACCCCCTTCAGGACAAGTGTGAAGTGATAAAAAATTACCCAATGCCAAATAATCAGCGTGAGTTACGTCGGTTTCTAGGTTTGGTCAATTATTACCACAAGTCATTAAAAAACTGTGCCAGTGTTCTTGCTCCTCTACACGCTATGATCACACACAAACGCAAGGTAACGAAATTGGTATGGTGTAGCGATAGTTTACAGGCGTTCGACGATGCCAAAAATGCTATCAATAGTGCATTGTCTCTGTCATTTCCTATCAGTGATGCCCCCCTAACTCTGACGGTCGATGCATCAGATGTTGCGATCGGTGGTGTGTTGGAACAAACTATTAACGGTCAACAAGCACCCATCGCGTTTTACTCGAAAAAGCTGCAGCCAGCCCAAACGCGTTATAGTGCTTTCGGACGTGAACTTCTTGCTATTTACTTAAACGTGAAGCATTTTCAACATTTCCTTGAAGGCCGAGATTTTGTGTTTTTACCGACCACAAACCTTTGGTCACTGTCTTCAATAAAAACAGCTGTAACCACTCTCCCAGAGTCATCAGGCAACTCGATTATATCTCGCAATTTACCACAGATATCCGCCACATCAAAGGTATCTTGAACACTCCAGCGGATGCACTTTCAAGAATAGAGATTACTTCTGTTACCTTCAGCTCTACACTGTGGAATGCTATTGCACAGGATCAAGATAAGGATACGGAACTACAAGACCTGCTCAGAGAAGACTCCACTCACTCACTTTCCTCAAGAAAATGAGTATGCCAGGATTGTCTGTGCCCCTCTATTGCGACGTATCAACAGCTGCTATTCCCTTATGTCCCTCCATGTCACAGACAAGCAGTCTTCACGGATCTTCATAACCCCTCCCATCCTGGTATCCGTGCTTCGCAACACCTGGTTACCTCTCGCTTTGTTTGGCCCTCGATGCGGAAGGATGTCAAACATTGGACCAAAACGTGCCTTGCCTGCCAGCGTGCCAAAGTCCAAAGGCACACCAGGTCCCCCTTTGACGCATTTCGCCCCATCCCAGCGATTTGAGGTAATTCATGTAGACATTGTTGGCCCTCTTCCAGTGATTCAAGGCCAACGTATCTGCTCACCTGTCTCGACCGCTTTCCAGATGGCCTGAAGCCATCCCACTTCCTGATATCCAAGCGGACACTGTTGCAAGAGCCTTTCTTCATGGATGGGTATCAAGATTTGGATTGCCGACAAAAGTCATCACTGACCAAGGTCGCCAATTTGAGTCTTCGCTTTGGAAGAAGTTTACCAGCTTGTTGGGTACAGTACATGCGCATACCTGTGCGTATCATCCGCAAGCTAACGGCCTCGTCGAACGCTTCCATCGCCAGCTGAAGTCATCCCTTATGTGTCACGAAGACTCCCATTGGATGGATAAGCTTCCACTCGTGTTGCTTGGTATTCGCTCTGCATTTAAGAGTGATCTGAAGACTACAGCGGCTGAACTAGTCTATGGAACAACACTGCGGCTACCAGGTGGCTACTTCACTGCAGGGGATAAGTCATGCGATCCTACGGAATTCGCTCAAACACTTTCCTCTCACATGCAGTCCTTCAGCCTGTTCCCCCTCGATTGACTAGCCAACAGAACATCTTTGTTTCCCAGCCCTCCAGTCTTGCACCCACGTTTTCGTTCGTGTACCTCTCCCAAAACGGCCTCTCCAATGTCCATATGACGGACCCTATGAAGTTCTCCGACGTACGCGCAAATCTTCCTCATCCAGCGCGGTTCCAAGGTCGACAAGGTTTCTATCGATCGTCTTAAGCTGCGTTTTTGGAATCAACCTTAAGTGAGGTACAAGTAGCTACCAAAAAGGTTCAGCGGAAATCTGTGTCGTTCGGAACTCTTTGAACTTCCTCTCTGGTGGGGGAGTGTGTAGTGAATACTTATTTTAGTTTCAAGATAAATGTTAATTTTACCGTCTTGAATTTCGGAATAGTTATAAATTCATTTTAAATTAGTTACCCCATTATAATTCAATTGTGAACCACATTAATACTAATTTATGTTATACTATATTATTTTATTGTATGTAAACATAATTAATTATATATCACAATTGTCAGTTAATTATTTATATTCAAATATTTATTTTAATCTAATGCCATGTCCATTTTACAAATAAATAATAGAAATCCAACGGTTATATTTTCCACCTTTGGTACTGTCGCAGTTTCGCCTAACGGACTCAATACGGCTAGTGAGATAATCACTGGTTGGCACTTAACTAGCGGCAGTGCTTATGGCTACATCATCCAGGTTAACCTATACCGGATAGATGCGCTACGGTCCCAAGCCGTAGCTTGCCTAGGCCGACGACGACGACGTAAACCAACAAGTGCATCCAGAGTCATGCATGATATTGTCGGAACTGATTAATGTGTATAAAAGGGTGAAAATAGTAATATAGTATACTCGTAGCATATCGTGAAAACAAAGTATATGTAACATAAGCGAATTCCAACTGAAATATATATATATATAATATAATATATATATATATATATATATATATATATAATATGTAATGTCTGGTATTAATAATTATGTTAGAGCGTTATATATTCATATATCATGCAATGATTGATTAAATCTAAACCAAAAAAAGGAAGAAAGAAACGGCTTTTCCGCTTTGTATATAATCTTTACGAGCAACGATTTTATTTAATCTAATCATAATATTTGCATAAACTATGAACATGAACATATATTGGCTCTAATAAATTGAGTCGTAGTATGGAACAACAATATAGAATATATCTGTTAATCAACTAAATACAGAAACTAAATTGGACACATTTTTTTTTTTTTTGGTTAAAATTTCCTTTATAGTGTGTTTTAAATCGCGTGCAATTTTTGTATCTGCAGTGCGTGATATTAATGCGATTCCATTTGACCATCTCAGCGTGTTTTCTCGCCCCTGTTAAACTCCGCCATTGTATACAGGAAAGAGTTGCGGATACACTGTTAGTTTATTACATTGATAGCGGACGAAGATCTAACTCGTATAAATAGCTAAACCGACCTTAAGGAAATAAAACTTGCTTTTTCATGTTTCTTTTTCTTACCCCCCTTACCCCCCAGCCACAACCCCCTCTTCCTCTATGCAGTATCTGCTATAAAAAGAAGATATAGTTGACTCGTCCTTGATAAACAAAAATAAATATTAAAAAATACATATTCGTTTATATATATATATATATATATATATATATATAACACACACACGTGTATATATATATATATATAATATATAACACACACACACACACACGTGTTTATATATATATATATATATATATATATATATATATATATATATATATATATATATATATTGTGATATATAAATCTATAACAATGGAACGACGAAGGTTTGAATCCCTTCGTCAGTTTGGTTCGAATGAGATGGTGAAACGCAGGTAGAGACAAAGCAACTCTGCTCTGTATAGGTGTTGGTAGTAATAAAGTATATGTGGCGAGTCGGACACATCACAGCGTCTTTCGTAATCGATTTGTGACACTAAAGAAAAAAATAGTTTCATAACCGCATCAAATGAATAGGTTACGAATTGAATTAAATGTAGCCCAATCACGCGAGAGAACAATAAAAGAAATATTAGGTTTTTATGGGTGTGTGTGTGTTTTTTTGTTTTTCTTTTCCATGTTTGTTTGTATCCATATGAAAGAACGAATGCGTAAATATACGTTTTTAGTTCTGAAGCCAAATTAATAATCGTAGTTGAGCGGTACCAGTTTTAATTCCAAATTATTAAGTAAAATTTATGTCGTCCACGTAAACGAAACTGCTCATAAGAAATGTATAAAAATAAATGGCAGATGATTGAATTTTCAACGAGAATGACTTGCGATGTTAATTATATTGCAAACAATATTTAATTTATTTATTATGGAACTTAATTTTCAGTCAGAAATTTAATTTATAAAATATATATATATATATATATATATATACTATACAGGGTGTTTATAAAGTCCCTATCTATTTCAGTGAAAACGTAGCAAAAAGGGTAAAATTCAATAATAATATAATAAAAGGCATACATTTAATGAATACTTAAGCATATGATTCTACATGAGCACCATCAGTATCTCTACAATGTTCGAATCTGTCAGCAGCATTGCGGAATACATTTCAGAGCATGACAGGGGTTATTTTTATAACTGCTATTACGATACGAGCACGTAAATCTTGCAGATGTGTAACCCTCGTTTGATAGACGTTTGATTTGATAAAGCCTCATGCAAAGAAATCCAAGGGCGTTAGGTCAGGAGATCGAGCCGCCCAGGGCCTGTTGCCTCCACGTCCGATCCACCGATTTGGAAATCGTTCATTTAGGTACTCCCGAACGATGTTTGCGTAATGACAAGGTGTCCCATCTTGTTGAAAGACGACGGTGTTTAAAATGCCATCTGAATGAAGCTGGGATATTTACGTGCTCGTATCGTAACAGCAGTTACAAAAATAACCCCTGTCATGCTCCAAAATGTGTTCCGCAACGCTGCTGACAGATTCGAACTCTGTATGGATACTGATGGCACTCATGTACAATAATATGCTTAAGTATTCATTAAATGTATGCCTTCTATTATATTGTTATTGAATTTTACCCTTTTTGCTATGTTTTCACTGAAATAGATAGGGACTTTATAAACACCCTATATATATACAGAGCTGGGCAATAAATACATTGAATGTATTTAAATACTAAATACTAAATACATGGGAGAAATGTATTTAAATACTAAATACTAAATACATTTTACGAATGTATTTAGATACTAAAACAAAATACATCAATTGTATTTAAATACATTTGTAAATACATTTAAATACATACAAATTTTAACATATGCATTCACTAATTCATGAGTAACAACAATATAAAATGCTTTATATTGTTGTTACTCATGAAAGGATAAAGAAATAGTACAATCTAATTTCCGATTATATATTTCCCTTTTTAGAACAAAACAAAAACAAAAGAACTTAGAACTTACGATGTTCAACCAGTGACATATTATACTCATTATATCATTGGAAAATGAGTAACAATTAATGAGTAGATGAGACATAAACGTAAACATAAGACGTAAACATAAACATAAGGCACCTTACGAATTCTACACTGTCGACGCGTCGTACTGTGCTAGTACAGAACGTGTAAACCAGTAAAAGTATTTACATTTTTATATTTTGAGTATTTAAATACATTGTATTTAAATACTATATTTAAATACATGAAAAACAATGTATTTATAAATACAGTTCTAAATACACAAATGTATTTAAATACGTATTTAAATACAAATGTATTTAAATACTGCCCAGCACTGTATATATATATATATATATACAGGGTGGAAAAAGTGCCGTTCTCACAGGGAAATAAGATATAACAATCAACTTACCAATTAATCCAGTACAGGCTCAAATTGTATCCTATGCAATTCCACGTAATACATACAAACTCATCACGATCAATTCTGTTATATCATATTTCCCTATGAGAACGGACTTTTGTTACACCATATAATATATATATATATATAACAGGGAACAGTAAACGCCTTCCTTTAATATTAATAATAATAATAATAATGATTATAATAATACAGCAGACACATAGTTACGTTTCACTACTGATAAGAAATTTTATGCGACACCATTCATTTATTCATCGCAATTGTAATAAATATTTCAATGTTTTTTAAGTGCAATTACCGCACTTTCCAGCCAATAAACATTTGTTTCAGTTAAATAAATTCCTTTTGAAATTTTTGTGAAGGTAACTGAAAGAGGCCATTCGCTAAACGTGTTACTTCAAACGTCAATACAAAGCAATGAAAATTTACGGTAAGCATTATATTAAATTATGTTGTTCGATGTATTAAGGTACAGCATTTGTCAGTACGTTATATATATATATATATATATATATATAATATATATATATATATATATACAAACTCTGCATGAAACAAGGAAACCTGCGATATAAAATCCACTATGGTCCGAATAAGTGATAGTAAATGGCAAATACAGTACTAAAGTTTTTTTTTTATGATGGAAGCCTAACGTGGGCAAAGATGCCCCAAAATATAGCTAAGCAGATAGGATCCAGCTTTCTTGCGTATATTGAGGTTTTGAATGTAGTTGTCTAGGTTAGCTTTAAATCCTAGATCCTGTCCCAAAGCTGGGTTCTATCTGCTTGGCAGATAGCTACAGTAGTAAGGGAAGATATATTTTGGGGCCTCTTTGCTAATGATCCGTTGCCCGCGTTGGGCTTCCATCATGAAAAAGAAAAACTTTAGTATTTGCCATTTACTATTACTTATTCGGACCATAGTGGATTTAATATCCCAGAAGGGCACCTGTTCACATATCGTTGAGACACCTTCTCCCAGCCGAGCAGAATTCTTTCGCGTAGTTCATCTATGTCTCTTATATTGGTACCAGGGATGTACTAGTGGTGAAAGATCGGGGCTACTAGTCGGCCACATATTGGGTTCGATAAAATCCGCTGTTTCGTTCTCAAGGAATATGATAGTTTGTCGTGCTCTGTGAGCAGGGACTCCATCTTGTTGGAAAGTATATCTTCCACTCTAACTGATATTCGACGAATTAGTGGTGAAAGATATACTTTCCAACAAGATGGAGCTCCTGCTCACAGAGCACGGCAAATTGTCATATTCCTTAAGAACGAAACAGCGGATTTTATCAAACCCAATATGTGGCCGGCTAGTAGCCCCGATCTTTCACCACTAGTACATCCCTGGTACCAATATAAGAGACATAGATGAACTACGCGAAAGAATTCTGCTCGGCTGGGAGGAGGTGTCTCAACAATAGGTAAACAGGTGTATTGATCAGTGGCGTCCACGTTTGGAGGCCTGCGTTGAGCAGGAAGTGGGACACATCGAGCAACTTCTCATTTAAGACGAACAACATGCTAAAGTAAGCATATATGAAGTTTGGGAGCTCTAGTCCCCTTACTTTTTTTAATATGACAGTTTACCGATAAAGGGTCACTTTTTTTACCCACCCTGTGTGTATATATATATATATATATATATATATATATATATATATATATATATATATAATATATATATATATATATATTAAGGTAGGTTGATTTTCCGCATTTTTTTAGATATCGACTTTGGACTAGTCGAGATAGTCAGGGCTTAATATGATAATAACTGCCAACAAATTTCAGATCCCTAGCTTTAACCATTTTTTGAGGAAACCGTTTCAAAAATCGTCAAAAAATCGTACCGAAAAAATCGCATTTTCGCAATTTTCGGCCGAAAAAAATCATGCTATTTTCATAAAAAATCCTGAAAAAAGTTACAATTTTATTGAAAAAAGTAAAAAAAACATGTACAGAGTCAAATAGACACATTTAGATCCCAAGATCATCATAATTTTCACTGTAAGAGCCCTTAGAAGCAAAGGAAGGCCTCATCTGGCGGCTTAGGGCTTTGGCCAGAATGTGTTTGTGCCTTGATTAGAGTCCATAAACAGTATGGAAAGCTTCACATGTGAAGGCAGATCAGGCAGATCCAGCTTGGTGCCATTCAGCAATGCTTCTTGAAGCTCTTGGTCAGAAAAGTCTTCTGTGAGAGCAGGTTCACAGATGCCACTTTGAGAAAGGTTGATTAGTTCTGACCAGTTGGTAGCTTCAATGTTGATGGCTGTGATCTTCTTCAGCCTCTTCTTGGCTGGCTTCCCACTTCTGAAAGAATAATAATTAACTTAATTTTTATTCCAGTTTAAGATTTAATCCCTATTAGTCTCAGAATTGTTGATTTAAAAAAAAAAAAAAAAAAAAAACCCGAGTTCTATAAATCCCCATAATCGAATTTTTTTCAGAAAGAAGGTAAGATTATTTCCATTATCAGAGGGGAGGGGGGAATTGGGATAAGAAAAATGGAAAAAAATTCGATTATGGGGATTTATAGAACTGGCCTTTTTTTTAATAAATAAATCCCCATAATCAAATTTTTTTTTTTCACATTTTTTTAAATTAATAAATGCTTACCTGCTGGACAGAATTTTCTTGAGAGCAGCTTCTCTCACTTCCAAGTCATCAGACTTCATCATGGAGTACAGCACATTCTCGGGCAGCAAGGCAAAAGCATCGTACTTCAGGTTCTTGAAAGCAACACCCTGGATTTCTTCAGACTGCTGCTTGATCCTCTGGATCATGTTGAAGATGTACAGCTGCTGATTGTGGAACTTGCTGTCCCATTTGATCTCAAACCAACTGACTGCATACACTTCCACAATGAACTTGATGGCCTGGTAAAGCTTATCCTGTAGTTCTGGAGGGTAAGCACCTCTGGTCCACAGACACATCAATCTAATTGCCAAAGTCAACCATCTTGCATGGTTTAATGGTCCAATTTTCCAGGCAGCAAATCTTGGGTTGACTTTGCCCCTGGAAATTCCAAGCACATACTCCAAAAGAAGCCTCTGGTCGCTACTGAGATCATTCAGTTTCTCCTCAGCAAATTCCATGTCATCCAGGGGGCCACTGAGTTTGGTGAATTCCACTTGTGTCAGATCTTGGTAGTCAATTTCACAGAGCTTTCCCAGCGGACCAGTGAAAGCAGTGGGACTTTTGGTACTGCCATCAAGATGCTTGAAAACAGCTCTGAAAGGAAGCTCATTCTGATGGAGTGAACAGCCAATGGTGTGCAATTTCCGCTCAATTTTATTTTCCAGAGCTGTTACAAGGCCTCCCTCCCAGCCAGTGTTTGTATTTGTGTTGTCAAGGAGGACAGCTTTCAGGGTATGAACACTGTTAAACTCCTCCAAGACACTAGCAACTTCTTCACCAAGAAGAACTCCAGTCGCACCTTTAATTGGGATACTCTGTGAGTAAGATATGTTCCACTTTCAGTTCCCGGCTCCTTTGTGAAAGTCAAATGGTGCTCTTGTCCCTTTCCTTTCTTCAGCTTAGTCTCCCCATTTTCATCCTTAACTTCTCTGTACAGCAAAGTGTCCTTGTCAACTTTCCTATCAACCCCAATACAGACTAACTTTTCCAGACCCTCGTTGTGCTTTTCATCACTTTTCATTTCATTCTAGCTTTTCCCTGTCCATTTTCGATTTATCAACTATTATCTGTTTCACATCAAGGCCAGGCTTAAGCAGGTCCATAGCTTGTAAGTCCAGGAGGAAGGCATTAGCAAGACTTGCCCCAAGATTAGCAGAAACATCACCCCTGATCAGTTCCATGGCATATCTCGGGGTTTTCAAAAAGCTGTAACCTCCACTTGGGTGCCTCCTTGGCTTGAACTCTTCAGATTCACCACCAGATGGCTGAAATGAAAATAAAAATAAATTACTAAAGCGAAAATGGGGAAAATAGGGGAAAAAGTAGGGAAAAATATGGGTAAAAATCGACGAAAATGGGCGGAAAAAAAGTGGGAAAGTAGGGGGAAAAAATGGGTAAAAATTTAGGTAAAAAGTCGGCGAAAATGGACGAAAAAAAGAATAAATTACTAAAGCGAAAATGGGGGAAAAAGGGGGGAAATGGGGACAAAAAGTAGGGATAAATTTGGGTGAAAATGGGATAAGATATAAGAAAAAATATATATTAGCTCTCCTGATTCTCCTGAGCTGGATTCGAAAGAAATATCTTGTGAAGGTGTGGAGGCAAAACTGGCCAAATCCACTTCCTGCTGCTGTTGAACCTGGCTCTGTAATCTTTCTGCTTCAGCTGCAGCCCTCTGGTCTCTCTTCACAGCAGCTTTATCCACAGGTCCCAGCTGGAAAGAGCCCTTGGGTCTTATTTTGGCCCTCTGATCTCTCAAGTATTCCCTCTCCTCTACTGGAACCTGAAATATTAAAGTATATTAAATAGCGGATCTAAAATAAGAGATAAAATCCTGAAAAAAAATTGATTATTAATTTCTATTACCAGGGGGGCGGGGGAAAGGAAGATTACAGGAGGAAAATGCGAATATTTTTCAATTACAAGCATTGAATTTCCTTCCATTTAAAAGGCACCTAATCGCACTAAGTTAGGCCAGTTAAAAGTTAAAAACTAATAGCATTACCTTCTTACTGGGAGGACAAGTGCAGATTATGTGCTGTGTTTGACAATTTTCTTTCTTGCACTTCACAGCATTGTCATCACAGGGACGAACAGGTAGCTTAGAGGTGCAAGCAGAAATGTCAAAAAGTTTATCCAGCTTTTCCTCCAGATTCTGCTCCTGGACTGTAGAAAGAGATTTCCTGTTTATCTCTTTTGCTTTCTTGAAGCACACTTTATCCACCAATTTCACTACATAATATTCCTCATACAGGGGCAGCCGTGTGTTCACTGCCTGCCAGATCTCAATCACATCCTTTGCTATCATTTTAGCAATATCATAGTCTTTCAAGTCCGGGTGGCTGTTTTGGAGGAAATAACTATACTGAATAACTTGGCGGAGGGTAGGAGGCTCTGTTTTCCAAAGGGGAAGGCTGGCCACTGAATTTTTTGGCACTATCACTTCGAGTTAACACTGCAGACTTCCGTTTTTTACCCATTTTTATGAAATATCTGAAAATAAACAATTAAATGAACGCATCATAAAATAACTTAATTTAATACACATTTTATAGGTGAATATCATTAAAAAATACAAAATAATACACTAATAAACATCTATAATGCATTTACAATAAGTTTCAAGCATCGTTTTGTTAAAAAAGCCGAATTTTAATTGATTATTTTGATGAAATAAGGTCCGATATTTTGTTTGTTTACATTGCGTGAATGCCGCGCGCGCGCGATTTTACGCGTAAAATTCGGCAATTTTACAACTTAAAAATAATTAACAATCCTCAAAAAATACAATCATTTTCACAAATATGAGTTGGTGCAACGTTTTTTATACATTAATACCTTTCTATCTAGACTGGTCCAAGATCACAGTTCCAAAACCAACCTACCTTAATATATATACAGGGCGTCCCAAACAAATGTATACACACTTTAAATAATTATAAAGGCAGTGTTTATTAAAATACATTTCATTTTCAAAATGTAATAGAATCTACAGACATTATTTAATTGTTTTGTCAACGCCTGTTTTCAAACTGACGTCCGTTCTGGTCCAGGCACTGCTGATAACGCGAAGCAATGGAATCGCAAACATCACGAAACATTTCGTTTGGTATTTGTGTGCATTCTCGTTCAATGGCTGCTCTCAATTCAGCGACTGTTGCAGGTTTTATAGCGTAGACTTTGTCTTTTAAGTATCCCCATAAAAAAAAGTCTAGTGGTGTGAGGTCTGGTGAACGCGGAGGGTATTCTACGAAACCCCTTTGTCCAATCCACATCCACATCGTGCCAAGTACCACTCGCAATACTCCACTCTTCGGTCCGGATCATCTTCATTAATAGCATGGACTAATCTTGGAATGTAACTTTTCCATTGACAGCGCTTCAAAATGCGTTGGACAGACGATTCTGAAATTCCTACCTCACGACTCGCTTGCGGCACAGATTTTCTTGGACTTTGGTGATACGTTTCCAGTACTCTTTCTTGCTTTGTGGGGCTTGTCGATGTCCGTGGTCTTCCGGAACGCTTCTTGTGGACATTCTGAACAGTTCCATCGGCTTCAAACTTATCTCTAATTCGAGTGATGGTAAGTCGCGTTGGTGGATCTGTTTGAAACTCCCTCCTAAACTGTCTTTGCACTTCAACTGCGTTTTCACACTTCCAGTAGCATTTTAGAATGAATTTCCTTTGTTCAAAGCTTAGTCTGACTGCCATTATTAATTCTAATGGGTTTAACTTGGAAAGAAAGAAACATCAATTGAGCTATCAGCTGTTAAAGTGTGTATACATTTTTTTGGGACGACCTGTATATATTATATATATATATATATATATATATATATATATATATATATATATATATATATATATATATATATATATATGTGTGTATATATATATATATATATATATATATATATATATATATATATATATGAAATTATTTCACGAAAGTAACACGTGAAAAATATTTATGATGAATAAAACCACGAAGGAAAGGAAACACAAAATGGTGCTCAAGCGCTTTCATCTAATGACATCCTCAGGAACAACTGAAGTACATAAAAAGGTTAAGCCTATATATAGGTTACAGAAAGAAAAAAAGAAAAAATAAATAACATACATACACACACACATATACATACATATATATATATACATACATATCTATATATACAAATAGATACATACATACATATATATACAATAAACAGAGAAGTAAAAATAAAAAATTAAAAAATTAAAAATTAAAACCTTAAAGGATTACCAGTGAGGCGTACAGATTTGTAAGGAAAAATATCGATTTTTAGCACAAGATCAAATGGATTATAAAAATACAAATTTATACTGGAACTCTGCCCGGGTTTTAACACACTGCTGCCTATGGTCAGGTTTCGATATATATAAAAAAATAAAATGCAAATTAAAAGTTAATCGATTTTTAGCACAAGATCAAATGGATTATAAAAATACAAATTTATACTGGAACTCTGCCCGGGTTTTAACACCACTGCTGCCTATGGTCAGGTTTCGATATATATAAAAAATAAAATGCAAATTAAAAGTTAATAAAGTAGAAGACAAGTTTACCAAAGATTTAATGTTTTACCCTTCTTATCTAAATCTGTTTTAGAGGAATTCAGAATAACAGGATCGAGTTGAAAAGACCTTTGCTTATGTTGAAGTTATTTGAAAGTTGGATAATGGCAGACTCAAGAATATTTCTATTTATATGGAGTTTTCGAAATTACCTATATTCCGAGAATCCTGGGGTTGGCATCCCTTGGTTGCGGTACGTCGACGATATTTTGTGTATCTGGCCATGAATCGTGACCTGGATAGCTTCCTCCTTCAGTTAAATGATCAAGTCCCCTCCATTAAGTTTACTTTAGAAGTTGAGCAAGGCAATTCAATCCCATTTTTGGATGTGCGTGTACATAGGGAAAGCCTAGGTTTTAAGTTTAGTATCTATCGGAAAACGACAAACAATTTGTCCTACGTACACTTTTACTCGGGACATGATACCCCCACTAAGAAGGCCATATTTTCATCAATGTTTCTCCGCGCCCTTAGGATCGCCAGTCCGGAATACATCGATGCCGAATTGGAAAAAATCAACGGTATTGGAAGTGATTTGTGCTATCCATCTGCGTTTATGGAATCTTGTCTCAACAAGGCAAAACGAACTTTCTATCGTGTCAATATTAACACTCGTACTTTGTCAAAAAATATTTTAGTACTTCCATTTTTCCCGGGCTTTTTAGGCATTGCTAATGTACTTAAACTTTTGGATATTAATGTAGTATTTTCATATAACAATATTGTGAAAAATATCATAGTAAAAAATAGCCCTACCAATAATTCAGGCATTATCTATAAAATTGGTTGTAAACAATGTGATTCCTTTTACATAGGTCAGACGGGAAAGGATTTGCAAACACGTATAAAACAGCATCAATATTCCGTTAGAACAGGACAGTTGTCCAGTGCCCTTTTTGTCCATTTGTCAGAGTTAGCCCACTGTATTGATTGGAATAATGCTTCAGTTTATTCCATTCAAGCAACATTGTTAATAGAAATATTCTTGAGTCTGCCATTATCCAACTTTCAAATAACTTCAACATAAGCAAAAGTCTTTTCAACTCGATCCTGTTATTCTGAATTCCTTTAAAACAGATTTAGATAAGAAGGGTAAAACATTAAATTTGTATTTTTATAATCCATTTGATCTTGTGCTAAAAATCGATTAACTTTTAATTTGCGTTTTATTTTTTATATATATCGAAACCTGACCATAGGCAGCAGTGTGTTAAAACCCGGGCAGAGTTCCAGTATAAATTTGTATTTTTATAATCCATTTGATCTTGTGCTAAAAATCGATATTTTTCCTTACAATTCTGTACGCCTCACTGGTAATCCTTTAAGGTTTTAATTTTTAATTTTTTAATTTTTTATTTTTACTTCTCTGTTTATTGTATATATATGTATGTATGTATGTATGTATATATATATATATATATGTATATGTGTGTGTGTATGTATGTTATTTCTTTTTTCTTTTTTTCTTTCTGTAACCTATATATAGGCTTAACCTTTTTATGTACTTCAGTGTTCCTGAGGATGTCATTAGACGAAAGCGCTTGAGCACCATTTTGTGTTTCCTTTCCTTCGTGGTTTTATTCATCATATATATATATATTTCTCTTGTCCTTGAAAATGTGAATATATCACGAAAGCGCTCGGAATTCGTGTTTCTTTTTTCCTTTTCCCCTGTGGTTGTTTGCTTATTAATAAGATCACATGTTATTTTGTGATTTACTGCATATATACCTCGTTAACCTCGTTTACGTTCCGTGTGTTGATCTCTCTTCACACGAAGGTCAAGCTGGTGGCCTCGCCTCTAAGCTTGGCTTCATGGAGGAGCGAGTTGCTCTCTTGCGCTCTCCACCGCACATAGCCAGGTACACCCGACTCATCTGGTACCGTGCTCAGCCATGCATCTAAGTCTTCAATTGAAGACTTCAACTTTGACCCCTGTAACGTTTCTGAGGTCCTTTAGAAGCTGATTAAAAAGTCTTGGCACCCTGACAACCAAGCTATTTTCCTTCAGTGTTGAAGAGGTCCCTTGTCGGGCCTTTAATATGGGAACACTACACATTCTGCTTTTCCTATTTTCCAGCGTTGTTTGGATGGTAATTGGGTTTAGTTTTAGATTTGGTACCAGTTTTTCGATCATTTTCCGTGTGTAGATTATGGTGTACCTCTCTCTTCTTCTTTCCAGGGAATACAGATTTAGTTTACATAGTCTTTCCCAGTAGTTGAGTTCTTTGCAGCCATCAATCTTTTGCTGTGAAATGTCTCTGCGTTTCTTCTAGTTTATTAATTTCTTCCTTTTTATATACGTCAAAACTGAGAGTATTCAAGTTTTGGTATGATCAGTGTTTTCAGCAGGGAAATCATTACTGTCTTGTCCCTCCTTTTGAACGTTCTTAGTACCTGTCCCGCGACTCTTTTTGCTTTGTTTATCGCTATTTGATTTTGTGTCTTGAATTTGGCATCATCGGTCATTATTACCCCCAAGTCGACCGCTTTCGTGCTTCTCTGAATTTCCTGTCTATCTGGAGCATGATATGCAGTCTGCTTAAGTACCTCATTTCTACCATATCTCAAGAGCTGAAATTTCTCGGTGTTAAAAGTCATATTGTTGCCTTCTGACCATTTGTATATTTTGTTCATGCCTCTCTGCAAGGCCTCCACTTCATTTGCATCGCTGATTTCTCTGTTGATCTTTGTATCATCCGCAAAGGATGTTACTATACTGTTGCTGTTTACTCCACTGTCTATGTCTGTTAGCATGATAATGAACAGGAGTGGGGCCAGTACTGTACCTTGTGGTACTGAGCTCCGTACTTCTGATTCTGATGATTATACACCTTGAATTTTGATGACCTGTAGGCGTTCTCTGAGAAAGTTGTAGCTCCATTTTCTCACTTTGCCTGTTATTCCCACATGTTTCATTTTATGTGCTATTATACCATGATCGCATTTGTCGAAAGCTTTAGCAAAATCCGTGTATATGACATCATAGTTTTCATTGCCTTGAAGAGCATGTAGGATATTGTTATAGTGCTCTATAAGTTGTGATAGGCATGATCTTCCTGATCGAAATCCGTGCTGATTTTCGTTGAATCTTTCCAGTGTCTCCAAGAAGTCGAATTTTCTCTCTAACTATTCTTTCAAATATTTTGGTGAGGTGGGATATCAATGACATTGGTTTATAATTCTTTGCTTGAGATCTATCCCCTCCTTTATATATCGGGACAATTTAGTATGCTCTGTATTTCCCCATTGTCTAGGCCTTAGGGATCTTCTCCATATCCAGTATAACGGTGTAGCTATTTCATTTTTACAGTTTTTAATCAGTAGTGCGTTCCATTTGTCCGGACCTGCAGCTGAATGTGATTTCATTTGTCCTATAGCTCTCGCTACATCTTCTGTGGTAAAATCAAAGTCTGTTATACATTCTCCTTGCAATTTCTCTTCGAAGAATGCATCTATGTCAGGTACATTTTGGGGTACTGAAGACCGATTCATACTGGGCTCTCAATGTTTCCGATATTTTTTTATAGATCGTCTTTTAGTATATTATTTCCTTTCCTTAAGGGTCCGATGGTAGTGCGCGTTTTTGTTTTCATTTTCGCATAGCTATAGAAGTATTTTGGATTTTCCTTTATTGCTTCTACCATCTTTTCCTCTTCCCTCTCTGTATGACCCTTAATCAGAGTTTGTATTTCCCTATCGATTCTCTCCAGTTTTTCTTGTATTACTTTCCTGGCATTGTTGTCTCTGCAATTAGCTAATTTCGCCGCCACTCTCTTTCTTTTGTGGAACGATAAACTGCGTTTTCCACGCCATCAATCAATAGCCGATATCATCACCAAACGTTATGGACGACCAGCATTGCACATGTATAGAAGACTTGAAAAACTTGATTACAAGGCTAGAAAACTTCAGTGTGACTTGCGGTTCCTTACTTGCTGCAGAAACCAGGGTCTGATTCCTGGCTTTTTGAGGTTCAAACTTAGTAACTTTCATTTACGAAAAGTGAAACCTATAGGAACTGTCAAGAACAATTACTAGATGCAGAAATTAAATTTAAGAAAAGGCTCAGTAATGAATGTGATAGGGATCTTAGTCAGTCTACTTGTAATTTTAAGTCTCTGGTGTCTGGTATAGATTCAATACATCTTTTGAAGGTCATTCAGACTGGTAATTTGAAATGTATTGCAAGGGTGAATTTTGTTCAAAACACGAAACTCCAAAAATTAGGATATAATACAATTAAAAATCTAGCAGCTAATGATCTCTTTAATTTTTCTTCTAAAGTTCTCAGTGATATTAAAAAATCTGCCCTTTATAAAGCCCTGAAATTCTCTCTTACTCCAAACAAGCTTAATTTTTACTATAATTTCCTCAACTTTGAGTTATTTTTTAAGGACCTTTTTAAACATTCATACTTTGACCCACATAGTAAAGGTTTGAACTTTTATCTAATAACACTAGGGAACAACATTTTTGTTTCTTGAAAACTATTTAGTGTTTCTTATAGAACATTTTATGCTGATTCCAAATATGGTTTCAGAATGTTTCTATCACCCATAGTTTTCGAGAAAATAATATTTCCATTTACTCAGATTTTTCCCAAAATATTAGTTAAAATTAAGTGTACTAATTTAATTTTACTTTCTTTTTTTCCAGGTTAACTATATTTAATAGTATTTTTTGCATTAAAAAAATATAGCTATTTAAACAAACAGATTTTTAATAAAAAGAAAGACATTTTTTTCAAGTTTTCCTCAAATTTTAAAATTTTTCATAATAGAAAAAATTGGTTTTTCATTCCAAAAAGTTTTCCGTGATTTCAATAATTTTCCGCCAGCATGAATCGAAACTGTATTAATCCCAGAAATACATTTTGCTACGTATGTGGAGAACTGACCATAATGGCACAGAGGAAGACAATGACCCCACTCGTGAAGAAGGCTTACGAACTTTATTTTGGATGTAAGGTAGGCGACCAAGACAAATCCTGGGCACCTCATATCTCATGCATTTCCTGTGCCGTCACTCTTAGGGGTTGGATTAAAGGTACCCGTAAATCTATGCCATTTGCCATACCAATGATTTGGAGAGAGCCCAAGGACCACCTAACGGATTGCTATTTTTGTATGACTAACGTTTCAGGATTCTCTGCCAAAAATAAACATAAAATTCAATACCCAAATCTTGCATCTGCCATGAGACCAGTACTACATGACGATGATAACCCAATTCCAACTCCCCCAAAGTCATGGACACTGGATGAAGAGTCTGAAGTTGAACCAATGGAAATTGATGACACTAAAGATACAGACTTTCAGCAACCTGAATCAAATAAATCACGTATGATAACGCAGGTTATGCTGAATGATCTCGTGAGAGATTTGGACCTTCCGAAAAAGAAAGCGGAATTATTGGGCTCCAGGTTACGTGAATGGAATTTGCTGGCAAAAGATACAAGCATATCGGCGTTCCGCACTCGCCTAAAAGATCTTATGCAGTATTTCTCCTCGTCAGGTGGTTTATGCTACTGTAATAATGTAAATGGACTGCTGTTAGCTCTCGGTCATGAGCACAAATCTGAAGATTGGCGTTTATTTATTGACTCTTCGAAGCTAAGCCTCAAGGTTGTACTACTTCACAATGGAAATAAATACCCTTCCATTCCTGTAGGGCACGCTGTCCACATGAAGGAATCTTACGAAAATATGAAACTCATCCTTCAGCATATTAATTATGACCAGTTTCGTTGGTATATATGTGGGGATTTAAAAGTCGTCGCGCTTCTTCTGGGAATGCAGCTCGGTTATACGAAGTTCTGCTGCTTCCTTTGTGAATGGGACAGCAGAGCCAGAGATTCGCATTATTTTGTAAAGGATTGGCCACTTCGTCAAAAATGTATCCCAGGACTGAAGAATGTGTCTCATGAACCCTTAGTTGACCCCAAGAAAATATACTTACCGCCACTTCACATCAAACTTGGCATCATGAAAAATTTTGTCAAAGCAATGAACAAGGAAGATGAGGCATTCAAATATTTGAAGTAAAAGTTTTCAAGACTTAGCGATGCAAAGATAAAAGAAGGGATCTTTGTTGGTCCCCAAATCAGAGAGCTCATGAAAGATCAAAAGTTTGATGATGCCTTGAGAGGAAAAGAAAAAGTGGCATGGGAGGCCATGAAGAATGTTGTCACAAATTTTCTAGGGAACATCAAAGCCTCTAACTATGAAAAAATAGTGCAGGACATGATTGAAGCATATAGGTTATTGGGATGTAATATGTCACTAAAAATCCATTTCTTGCACTCCCATTTAGATTTCTTCCCATAAAACCTCGGCGACGTAAGCGATGAGCATGGATAAAGGTTCCACCAAGATATAGCTACTATGGAGAAACGCTACCAAGGGAGGTGGGATCCGGCAATGTTAGCTGATTACTGCTGGACATTGATGCGAGAAGCTCCTAATGAAAACTACAAGAGAAAATCAGTGACAAAGAAGTTTTAAGAAGAATATTTTAAATGCCAATCTGCCACTAATATAATTTTTATGAAGTATTTTTACTAACTTCTATACACTTTTTGAATAAATATTAAAATACAAATCTCTCAGTAACCTTGGGTGATAGAGAAATTCTACGGCTATATTCGGAATCAGCGGAAAAAATCCTATAAGACCGACCTGTTCACGTCCAAGAAACAAAAAAAAAGTTAAAATTTGTTCCCCAATGTAATTTATGTAATTTAGCTTTTACTTCATTTTATGCTTTTAACCCTTATGGCAATAGACCTAATATGGAGGAGGAAGAGTTTCAAAGTCTAAGAAATCTGTCTTCGGACAAGTCATTGGTGGTTACAAGACCAAATAAAGGCAATGGCGTTGTCCTTTTGGATAGGAATGTTTTTGTCGATAAAATGTTAGATATTTTAAATGATGTAACTAGATTTTCTAAAGTAACTGGTGACATTTTTGCTTTAATTTTGAAACAGGAAGATAAAATTAATAGGTATCTTAGAAAACTTAAATCTAATAATATAATCTCAGACACAGTTTTTTCCAAATTATTTGTTTCTGGATCCAGCCCAGGGATTATTTATGGACTAAAATATATAAACTTAATTGTCCACTTAGGCCAACTTTATCGGCACTAGGAACTTTTAGTTATAACCTTTCAAAATTCGTGGTCCCCATACTATCACCTATAACTTATACTTTATATACAGCACAGGATTCTTTTTCTTTCGTTAGAGAAATTACCACATTAAACAATAATTCGTACACAATGGCTAGCTTCGATGTAAAGTCTTTATTTACCAATGTACCTGTTGCAGAAACTATTGATATATGTATTGACAATCTTTTTAGTTATACCGATACGGTGCAGGGTTTTAATAGAGGTTAATTGAAAAAACTACTAAAATTTTCCGTGGAAGACCTTATATTTATATTCAACGGTGAATATTTTAAATAGACTGAAGGTGTTCAAATGGGTCTGCCCCTTGGTCCCACCTTAGCTAACGTGTTTCTTTGCCATCATGAAGTCAAATCGCTGAACGAGTGTCCTTCCAACTTCAAACCGGTTTTTTATAGAAGATATAATGATGACACTTTTCTCCTGTTCAAATCACCAGACCATATCCCTTTGTTTGTAATTATGTTAATTCTAAGCACCCTAATATTGAATTTACTTCAGAAACTGAATCTAATAGCTCTTTGTCATTTTTGGACATTAAGATAATAAAAACTAATTCCTCTTTTGAAACTTCCGTTTACCGAAAGCCGACATTCACCAGTCTTACTACGAACTTTTCTTCCTTTATCCCTTTAGGTTTCTAACGAAATTTAATATCGACTCTGACTAATACAGCTTTCAATATCTGTTCAGATTACTTTAAACTACACGGTGAACTAGACTTCATCCGAAAACTCCTTATCAAGAATAATTTCCCTTCTAGATTGGTGGAGACTACAATAGGCAGAACCCTAAATAGACTAATAAACCCCACAACTAGAGACGTAATTACAGTTCCCAAAGATATCGTGTATTCCACTTTGCCTTATATGGGAACCTCAAATTTTAACATTAGAAACAAACTTTTAAAATTGCTCAAGGAATTCTACCCACAACTATGTATAAAAAATATTCATCCCGTCTAAATCGATTTATCATTTATTTAAATACAAGGATGTTATTCCTACACTTTTTGAGTCATCCATAGTTTACCAATACAAGTGTGACCACTGTATGTAGTCATATATAGGTAAAACTAAAAGACACCTAAAATCTCGTATTTACGTACATCTCGGTAAATCGGTCCGTACAAATTTACCTCTTGGCAAACCACCTAATTCTCTCATACGTAACCATTCACATAACAATAACCACCCAATTTCACAGCCTAGTTTCGCCGTACTTGCTGCCAGAAGCTCTGACCTTAAGCTTAAAATTATGGAATCTTTGTTCATTTATAAATTAAAACCAGACCTCAATTCTGATGAATCATCGGTACATCTGTTATGTTTTAGTTAAGGTACTTGTTTATTTTATTTATTTACCTTTTAGTTTTAATGTTTTTGTATGTTCCTAGCTACTTTTTATAATTGTAACTTTTTAATTTCATTTATTTACCTTTTAGTTTTAATGCTTTTACATTTTCTTAGCTACTTTTTATAATTTTAACTTGTTACTTTAAGTTATTAAGCAACTTGCACTTGCAATTTGTATTCTGTATGTGAATTGGCCTTTTATTGTTTTATCCCTGAAGATGGAATTAGTGCATTCCGAAACGTTGGTGCTGATTAAACCTTGAAGGATTTTTATTTTTTTCTCTGGTGTTCCTGTTTATTATTAAACTGCATTTTCTACGCCATCAATCAATAGGCGATATATAATATTTTTTTTCCATTTATATGCGCACTAGTTTGCATGCGCATGACCGTTATCTAGTTTACACCACTTATGACGCCCGGATACGGGTTGCTGTGTGACCCCTAGTTAAGTGAATGCCCGGTTAGGTCAACTGTACGCCCTTGACGATTGGTTAAGTAGTGATATTTTCGTTAAAACTAACTAAAATATCATGACAACCTAACCAATCGTCAAGGGCGTACAGTTGACCTAACCTGGCATTCAATTGACCTAACCGGGCATTCAATTGACCGGGGCAACTCACAAGTAGATAGATTACAGCACTGCATTATCATATGCTCACACTACAACAATAATATTCAGACTAAACTAGGTCTAAGCAGGCAACAAATAAGCAACAACAAAAATTACTGTTTATGCGAGTTCATATGGAGAAAAAGGTATGAAAATGAAGATTTATTTATTAAAAATATTAAATATTGAAAATTTTAATAAATAAAGGATATTATCTGCGTTTTATTTTGTAAAACTCACCATATAACACTACATAATTTAGATAATGGTCATGCGCCATGCAAACTAGTGCGTATATAAATGCAATTTTTTTTGTATGTTGCGTATATTTCTCCAGGAAAATAATGTAATTTTCGTTATTAGAATATAAAAATTTATTAATATACAAATTTTCAGCTAAATCCCGTGGGGTCGTGCATTTGGAAAAGATCCTACATATATAATATCATCGATGAATTCGTAGCTTAAGTGAAAGTTTTTTACATAGAATACCACTCATATATTCCATATAACTTGCATCTCGTCACGCATTTCTACAATTTGAAGTTGGTCGATTTCGGGCTAATGACATCTGATCAACTTACAAAAACTCGACAAGTTAAATAGACAAGTTATGCTAAGATTAAGTTCGCATAGGTTAGGTTAGATTAAGGTTAGGTTGTTAGTTTTTTAGAGTGTCGATGTTATGTCTTGTCGACCCCAATCAGATCAACAAGACCATAACATCGACACTCGAAAAAACTCGGACTAACGGCATCTGATCGGCAAGACCAAACAATTGAAAAGTTATTATGCGTTAAATTAAGCTAGATTAGGTTAGGTTATGCTAGGCTAGGTTAAGTTTCGTTAGTTAGGTTAAGTTAGTATTTTAGAGTGCCGATTTTGGTTTTGTCAACGAGATAAGTATAGGTTCAAAACTAACTTAACCTAACCTAGCGTAATCTAACCTATGCTAACCTAATGTAACCTAACTTAATTTAACCCACAATATATTTGGCGAGAGAATGTCAAGTCGGTCAGATGTCGTAATCCCGATGGGAGCAGGACAGCTCATCTGACGTCATAATTCTGGCGTCATACTGACGGTGGAGTTTTATATTTCTATGATATTCATTTATATAAGGAGAGCTCTATATAACAGAGCTGGGCATTTGCGGCATATTTTGCGGTACTGCGGTACTTGCGGTACCACCGCACTACCACCCCGGGCCCCCATAACGCAGTACCGCAAAGGATCGCTGAAAGTACCGCAGTACCGCTACCGCATTCAAATTTCCGCGTACCGGTTTGGTACCGGTTTGGTAGTGCAGCAGTACCGCAGTACCGCAATATGCCGCAAGTGCCCAGCTCTGCTATATAAATACGCAGAGAACACCCGTCGTTCGTTTGGTTGGTTGAACACTAGCCCCGTACTGTAAAGGGCTCGGGTTCGACTCTCACCTCCGCCGCCCGGACACCTGCTCCTTAATTGCTGGGACCCAGGTGAATCATATATATATATATATATATATATATATATATATATAGAGAGAGAGAGAGAGAGAGAGAGAGAGAGAGAGTTCTGTAAGACTATCATGTGATTAGTGTAAGTATTAAGACGTTACAGGGTTGTTACGCTGTGCTGGTGGGCGTTATATAAACACCTAATTTGATGTCTAACAGCGTCATTTAGTTTGCAGTGAATGTATATTTAAGATGTGTAATAAGATTTTAAGAGCGTATGTTGAGTCATAGTGAGCGCCCGAAGCTCAGTGGGTACTGGGTAATACTGTTTCCTCGTAAGCAAAGTGGAGACACTGAGGTCGGGGGTTCGATTCCTGATCGTGCTCTTTTAATAATAAGCCAGGAGTTAAGGCAATGGGGCGCATTTGTCTGACCTAAGCGCTGTGCCAGTTTCTAACTCTCCTCACTAATAATTATCATGTCGAACGATATTCTCGCAACTTTTCTCGACATCAAATTTTACAGCGACTTCTCTTGAAATAGAATTTCTTTTCAATGTCTTTCGGGCTTTCGCCTCGGTATTGTTTGGAATAAATTTTAACAATTTGTTCATTATGGCTAAAACGGAATTTTAAAGGATTTTATTATTTTACTGTTCATGCCTCGGGCCTAGATTTAATAAGGGGTGCGTTAGAATGTTGCCCGCAAATGACAAAAAATATTGTTAAATTTTTATTATTTATTGATTTTATATGGCATTAACTGCGTTTTAAAACTAGCTCTCCTACTAATATAGGGTTAAATGAGAACAACCGCGATTGTGAACTAAATGTTGCGCGTTGTATTCCTAAAAATGTGTAGTTTGAATGAGGATCATACTTATATAGTTTCTATGGTTACCTTCTATACAGCTGGGGAGTTCATAGTATTTGCCTAAAGTCATATAAGATACCCTGCACCCCCTATCCCCGCATTCGGCGTCGTCTTATAAGATTAATTCATTTACATAATTTCAAAAACCACAATTTAAACTACAATATTACAAAACTACAATACAATAACTAAAAATTCAACATATTTAATCGTTTCTAAATACTAAGTTAAGAGCTTCATACGTGCACGCTGTAGATGTGACAATGCAATGTTTTAGCTTTTTATTTTGTACATACCAACGATATTTTTTATCTAATTCCCCACTCTCCTCTCGCATTTCCTGCTTTTAAAATCTCAAAGCAAAGCATAACAACAAGAAAGAAAATTTTCGGCAATGTAACAAAAATTTGTGGAAAATCGAAATTTTAGTTTGAAATTCCACAAACGTTTAAGGAAAATTTATTCAGATTTTGAGTTTTAACGCTTATGCTTGTCATCGATTTGGTATTTGCAAGCAGTCATGAAGGAGAATTTGGCAGAAATTCCTCTCGAGTTTTGCGACCCTCATTCACAGATTTAAAAAAATTTAAAATCCTTTTAAAAATAATAGTTGAAATAATTGTGGGAAAAACATGACTGTTTGGTAAAAGTAACAGTAATATTTATTGATGTTATAGTCTAAAAGGGACATGGCTAACTTTTCCATACACTGCAGATTATAACAGGATTATCCAAAGAATTAGAGCGTTATATTCAATACTGTTAATAGTCTTTTTTTAAATAAATATAAGCTATTATTTCTCACAAATGATTTTCTTATTACCTTTGTGTACAATTTCTGTTTCCAATAAAACATTTATACCAATAAAGAAAGAAGGTAATGTATTTAATACTTTCAATGGCTATTTTGAGTCTTTCACTGAAAAATAAAATATTGGGAAACTTCACTCTTGAAATATTATTTATATTCTCATCATATTGAAAGTCGATACCATGAGAGTAACGCGGGAATGACCATGGTAGAAGTGACGCGTCGCTGGAATTTATTTGTTGCGCGAATCCGAGAGAGCTGTTATTATAATATTCATTGCAGTTCCTTACAATCTTAATGAAATTTTCACACTGAGAAAAAACTATTTTAATTCAAAAGAAAATGACAAAGAAAAAATTCATTCAAAGATAATTTTCTTTCAAAGATAATTTTCTTTTAAAATAAGGAAAATTTCAACAGATTAAAAGATTTTTTTTTCTTTTGAGCGGAGTATGTCTTTTCATTTGATGGCTTTTTTTTTCTAATTTAAAAGGGAATTACGTTTGAAAATTGTGACAAAAGAATTTTTGTTTAGAATTTTAAAAATTATAAAAATTCAGAAAATTTCAAAACTTTGAATCAGAGCTGGGCACTTGCGGCATATTTTGCGGTACTGCGGTACTACCGCACTACCAAACCGGTACCGCATAACGCAGTACCGCAAAGGATCGCTGAAAGTACCGCAGTACCGCTACCGCATTCAAATTTCCGCGTACCGGTTTGGTACCGGTTTGGTAGTGCGGTAGTACCGCAGTACCGCAGTACCGCAAAATGTGCCGCAAGTGCCCAGCTCTGCAGTCTGAATTACAAATTGTAAATAAATAAGTTGTAACTAAATTTAGAATTGAAAATAAATTCTACATAAAAGTGGATATAGTTTCCTCTTAATTAATACTCTCACCTCACGGTTAAAAACGATAAAGTAGGTTCTTAACTTTTAATCAAGGATGAAAATTTAATGACATCAAGTAAATCATAAAAGAGTCTATAATATTCACACCGACTCGTAAAACTTTTTGAAAAAGGTTTTGCGAAACGTCGACATGATAACTCTGAAATTTCCAAACAACGTTAGTTTCCCGCTCGAAATAAATGGGTGAGCCCTTAAGAAGAGAACACTTAAATCAGTTAATTATACACTTTTGGGTCGTAAATAATGTATACAGTCAAGCTGGCGAGACGAATAATAACGTTAGGGTTTGTTTAACTTCTTCGTAATGGAAATGGTCAAAGGGAGCTGCAGCTTTACGTGGGATCCAAACCAATGGTCGTTACATCATCTGAATGTAGAGTATGGTCACCCATCCAACTACTGAATAGACCCATCGTCGCTTAACTTCGTTGATCTGACGGGAAATGGTGTTGTGACGTGGCCATAGCGTTGTCCGCAAGACGGATAAAGTAATTAAAAAAGTAGTGATAATAATATGAGAATAAAAACCCACTCTAATAGACAGAGTTTATTTCCACGACAGTTTCGACGCCCACTGGCATCCTCCTCGGGTGGATACAGAAACACAAATGAAACAAAACAAGAGGGAAAAACAGTTCAGGGATCGACCGTTAAGAAATTCGCACCTTGGTTGGATTCCATTCTCTCGAGACAGGAGGGGCATTTTCATTAAGTACATTCGCACAAATTTTAAAATGTACTTAATGAAAATGCCCCTCCTGTCTCGAGAGAATGGAATCCAACCAAGGTGCGAATTTCTTAACGGTCGATCCCTGAACTGTTTTTCCCTCTTGTTTTGTTTCATTTGTGTTTCTGTATCCACCCGAGGAGGATGCCAGTGGGCGTCGAAACTGTCGTGGAAATAAACTCTGTCTATTAGAGTGGGTTTTTATTCTCATATTTTGACCTTCACGTAAAAAAGTGAAGTTTTTTGCATTTATTAGTGATAATAAATTGTTCATATAATTCACCTTCTTATTTTAATCAAAAACATTTGGTAAACCCTGTATTCATTCTACTTTTAAATTTCTATCTATTTTTATCAAATGTAAATTTCACTCTTAGTTTAAAACGAGTCCTTTACTTTATTCAGAGGTCGTTTCTGAGTTGAATGAAATTGTCTGGCGTTAACCAGAACAAAATCAGTTAAGTACAGCGTTAAGTCGTTAATCGACTTTAAAACTATTTTTGAGCTGTTTCTCGGCTCCACTTCATATTGGTATGAATACACTCGAGTTTGAGATGGATCCATCTTCTAAACTATATTATTAGAAATTGTAACTTCGGGCCTCAGCGTGTTATAGATCTAATAAAATCTGAAAATCTGTCGAGGGTGGAGGGAGGAGGGAAGAGGGACGTCTATTTCTACCTATCAGTTAATGCACTCAAACTGCTACAACTGACAAAATGTTCCACTCCTTCAAAGTCTTCCAACTATTTCTTTTTATACTTTTTAAAAGTTATTAACAAAAGCTCTCAAAGTTCTCAAATAAATTTTCAGTTTTTTCGAAAGTACTTAATTACATCTTAGAACGAGTTCTTAAGCCAGTTTGAAAAGCTTTCTAAAAAATTAATACTTCAAGCATTAATGTTCTCTACGCACACTTTTAGCTGATAGCATGAACAAAAATGGGAACCAATTTTAAAATATTTAGGGAAAAACATATACACCCTTTTTCTTTTATTAAATCAGTATTTTAATATCCCTGTTTTCTTGAAACTAATTTTGATGTTTTCTTTGCAGGTAAGATTGCAATATATATATATATATATATACTACACGCCTGTAGCATTTTCTCACTGTACATCAAAACGAGTAAGTAAATAATTGCATTTTAAAAAGAATGCTGCACTATTTTATATTTTTTTTCAATGTGTCATGTTAATGATTTTTTTATCAGTGTAAGGAAGGATAACCATTATATGTGTTGATCCATTTTTAAAATATTTATGATACAGAGATGGAATATATAATGGGTTCGGAAGCTAGCGATGACAAGTGTGCCGCGTTTGTGGTCCGCCTTTATACAAAAATTGACAGTGAATAAAGCCAGTAACACCTTGTTTTTCATATTGCATTTGAAAAACATGAACCCACGGGCCTATCAAGGTATCCAAGTCATAAATGATCTAGATTCTAGAGCTATATTTTATGATCAAATGCAAAATGTCAATTTCAAGTTAACTTATTGCTGCCCCTAGTATATTTTTATAGGCATAAGCAAGATAAAAACTTATATGGCACTTTGAAACTGTGTGATCTCATTAGTTCACCTTTTATCAGCTCGACCAAAGACATGGGTCGGTATTTCCAAACTGCCGTCATCAGTGAGAAAATTCTTTCTATTTGAGTATTTGATGAAGGGATGCTCAGAACAAAGAGCAAACTTTTCAGGTTAGGTAATGAAAATGGACATTCTGAAAACATTTTTTGATGACACTGCCTGACATTTTTAAAACAACTTCTATAGCTATTACTTTATCACACAAACTGTCACTATCAATAACTGTCGAATATATGTGATTTCTTTACAAGAGTGATAAGATGATTAAAATTCAATCCATTTTTCAGAGAACTTTGTAAAGAGAGCAAAGATATTTTCTCACGTACATTTGTGCTGTTCTCGGAAACTTTTTAAAGCTTTCACTGAAATCAAGACTTTTGACTGAATGTAGAGCACTTTTTAAGTTTATGTCCAGTTTGAAAAACATCCCTTTTTCCGAAATGGGACGATTTGGCGCCGCCGTTTGGCCGCCACAGTTTGGGCGCCGCCGTTTGGCCGCCACAGTTTGGGCGCCGCCGTTTGGCCGCGGAGCCGGTTTGGCGCCGCCCCCAGGTCTACACTCAGGACTTAACATTTAAAATATATAAACAATTGAAACAATAAAAAATTATAAAGATTTATTTAGAACCATCATTACAATATTTTTATCTGCCCCTTCGACGATTGGTTAGGTTCAGTCATGATATTTTCGTTAAAACTAACAAAAATATCACGACTTAACCTAACCAATCGTCACTGCCCGGTTAGGTCAACTGTACGCCTTTGACGATTGGTTAGGTTAAGTCGTGATATTTTCGTTAGTTTTAACAAAAATATCACGACTTAACCTAACCAATCGTCAAGGGGGCAGATAACGGAAAAGTACCCATATTATTATATATACACCTTACATTGTTTTTTGTATGTATTCGTCCTTTGCACTGACTCTTTTGCTCTCACCGCCAAAAAAGTAACGAAGGGTCGCGCTTGCTACATTTATCAAACACATACAAATATCCATTATGTGAAAACTTCTGTTTCCCTTTCTTACTTGATATATTTTCAGACATTTATGCTATTAAGGGCAACAACACAACTTATCTGAAAAGACAGACAGCACTTCAGGTTAATAACCAAGTATTACTATTTAATACTTAATACTAATTAACGGCGGCGCCAAACCGGCTCCGCGCCCAAACGGTGGCGCCCAAACGGCGGCGCCAAATCGTACCCGACCGCCCTTTTTCTTATTTCCAACTGCTGCAGAAAACTTGTTAAGGCATCATGTAATTTACCAGAAGACAATGTTTCACTTTCTAGCATCAAATTGGTCTTCTGGAAAAAACTAGTACATTATGACAAAACTGTAACACAATCACAACCTCTAAAGGAGATAAGTTGTCTCCATTACAATGCCAGGAAATCAAATCCCAAATAAAGTTTGAGTACTCTTCGACAAGGGGCAAAAATTACACTTCAAGGGTGGCCAATCTTTTCAGTCTCTGCATGGCTGGCGATAAAGACAGTCATCTGTCTTAACATATCCTTAAACTCAGTATCTCCAAAGTCTCAAACATTCTGTAATTCAGCTCGTCGTTCGGCAGAGCATAAAAAAGTGTGAATACTTTTTCATGACAACATTTTTACCACCCATTGTCAAAAATTACTGGCTTTTCGGCATTTACTGTGTACATGTGCGGTATAGTTGGCTCTCAGAATGTTGTCCTGGTTACGTAAAAGCACATACATTGAATACGTTTTTCTAAAGTTTACATTAGTGTTAACAGCAGAGTATCCTGATAAATTTTTAACATAGCTTTTCACAGTTTCACTGCTGAAAAAATCTATAAAGGTACTCTCTATACCCACATTAGACTGAAAATAATATACGAGAATGGGAAACATTTTCCGGTTCTTCTTGTTATAAACAAACATTGTAAAAATGAATAAACTTATGTTTTTCACCAAAAGGTTTTTTGTTGACTCCAAATTTAGGTTCTAAAACTGTCGTTGTGACGGCCTCCGCTTTTGTCCAACTCAAAGTCATGTTCTTCATGATGGCAGAATCGCTGACAGCATGTTTGTGCAGCCTTAGGCCACAATCTTCGTGCTGTTGTAAGACAGCTGATGTTTCGTCCTTGTTTCTGATTCACCTTTGCTGATTCAGTTGCTGTCACCTGAAACTGAAAATGTTACAATTTTTTAGTAGTAGCTTTGAATTGAAAAGGGGTGACACAAGTCATCACCGAAGAAATAACCATTTTGAGTAAGAACATCATGAAGTGTTAATAAAATGTACTAATACTGTGTTATCCATGAAGGAGGAGGAGTCCCCACCTCATTACTGCGAATAGTAAGTACAATAGATACAGAAGTATCAACAAACAGTTTCAAGTCATTAACTTACCTTATCGTCCACCGAATATGGTCTGTCTAAAAAAGTGAAGTTGTCACGGCGACAGTGGTCTTCGCAGTTTTATTGTTCTTTACATGAGATTTGTCCTTTTTATTAACTGAAATAAAAGCATGAAATTTTTACTGTACCTTCTCTACACGTGGGGAATTAGTCCCCTGTTGCAAAATATGTTCTGTGTGATGTTCTCTTAGCTAATTAACTTGTTGCACACGAACAACAAAATTTACAGTAATCTGGACAGAGTATCTGTTGAAATCTGAGAAATTTCTGGGTCAATTGATGCTTTCAGTTCTTCTGTTGTGTGTAGATTCTTTTTAAACACTATCTTTTAAGTAATCCCACAGATTAAAGTCACAGGGGTTTAGATCTGATCATGTTGGTGGTCATGATATTCCTTTATCATAAACCACAGGAAATCTGTTGGACAGTACTCTTCCGTCGAAAGTATCGTGTAAGTATCGTAAGCTGAGAGGACATCACATAGAACATGTTTTACACTAGGGAACTAATTTCCCATGTGTAGAGAAGGTACAGTAAAAATTTCATGCTTTTATTGCATTTAATAAAAACTACAAACTTTTTAAAGTGTCAGATGTTTAAAAAAAATCACACACTATATATATATATATATACAGGGCGTCCCAAAAAAATGTATACACACTTTAACAGCTGATAGCTCAATTGATGTTTCTTTCTTTCCAAGTTAAACCCATTAGAATTAATAATGGCAGTCAGACTAAGCTTTGAACAAAGGAAATTCATTCTAAAATGCTACTGGAAGTGTGAAAACGCAGTTGAAGTGCAAAGACAGTTTAGGAGGGAGTTTCAAACAGATCCACCAACGCGACTTACCATCACTCGAATTAGAGATAAGTTTGAAGCCGATGGAACTGTTCAGAATGTCCACAAGAAGCGTTCCGGAAGACCACGGACATCGACAAGCCCCACAAAGCAAGAAAGAGTACTGGAAACGTATCACCAAAGTCCAAGAAAATCTGTGCGGCAAGCGAGTCGTGAGGTAGGAATTTCAGAATCGTCTGTCCAACGCATTTTGAAGCGCTGTCAATGGAAAAGTTACATTCCAAGATTAGTCCATGCTATTAATGAAGATGATGATGATCCGGACCGAAGAGTGGAGTATTGCGAGTGGTACTTGGCACGATGTGGATGTGGATTGGACGAAGGGGTTTCGTAGAATACCCTCCGCGTTCACCAGACCTCACACCACTAGACTTTTTTATGGGGATACTTAAAAGACAAAGTCTACGCTATAAAACCTGCAACAGTCGCTGAATTGAGAGCAGCCATTGAACGAGAATGCACACAAATACCAAACGAAATGTTTCGTGATGTTTGCGATTCCATTGCTTCGCGTTATCAGCAGTGCCTGGACCAGAACGGACGTCAGTTTGAAAACAGGCGTTGACAAAACAATTAAATAATGTCTGTAGATTCTATTACATTTTGAAAATGAAATGTATTTTAATAAACACTGCCTTTATAATTATTTAAAGTGTGTATACATTTTTTTGGGACGCCCTATATATATATATAATATATATATATATATATATATATATATATATATATATATATTATATATAATATATACACATATATGTATATATATATATATACACACACATATATATATATATATATTATATATATATATATATATATCACTGGCGACGGAGGGGGTCAGGCAGGTCAGGCAGGTCAGGCTGAGCCTGACCTGTTATTTCTCCCGCTAGGGACTTAAAAAACTAACAATACGCAATCCCATCTCTTGTCAAGTTGTCAGGTTAAAAATTTCCATCCATCCATCTATCATCTAAACCCCATTTCCTCAGTGAGGGTCGGGAGAGAGACGCGGAAAGAGAGGGAAGATATGTGGCTCAAAATTTTGAGTCGGATATCTTTATTTTATAAAACATGTTATAATGACCATGTTAGGATTTATAAATAAAGTTATATAGCTATTTGCATATACACTGTGACTGTACATAAAGTTAATTATTACTGTATTATTATACATCTTCTCAAATAACAAAGCCTTACAACTCGCATAAAAATGCACAATTCCACGTCTTGTCAAGCAAACAATTTTAAGCCTGGCGTCTCTCTTTGAAACATGTTATGATGTAAATCTTATTTAAGATTTATTTATAATATTATAAAGTTATTTAGATATTCACTATACGTAAAGTTAATTAGTATTTTAATTGATTTATTACCTTGTATCAGGCAAATTCGTATTTGCCTGACGACTTTGTGCTGTGCCAAATATATGTTATTATCTTGAATTACTAAACATTTAAAAGCAATATTTGCATATTATACTGGCAGTTGGATATTTCTATAAATTCTACTTTTGCATAGTACAGTAAATTTTAGGAAATTTAATACACAACATATGGAAAGTGTTCATTTTATATAAAATCTCTCACATCTGCGTCGAAACAGTTCAAAATGCTGTGCTGAATTGCCAAATCTCTTTTTTTCAAACTTAGTCTTGTTTTCAATAAACAATGGCTTAGCTCTCAGTGTGAGTTGGCCTTTATTCGTGTTCTATGTATCCTAGCTTGTGAATTTTGTCATGAAATGTAATATAAAAGTATTTGTGTTTTGGGTAGCCTAATTTGTAAATTTAATCATGGAAGGCGATATTATAAGGGATTTAAAATCGAGGCCATTTAGTAGAAGAAGCATCGAAGAAAAAACTGATAATTCAAAGAGGTCGGCCTTTACCATTTCTGGCGTATAAAGTGGGTAATATTATAATAAAAACCCACTCTAATAGACAGTTTTTTTCACAACAGTTTCGATGCCCACTGGCATCCTCTTCGGGTGGATACAGAAAAACAAATGAACCAAAAACAAGAGGGAAAACAGTCCAGGGACCATTAAGAAATTCGCACCTAGGTTAGATCCCGTTCTCCCGACACCGGAAGGGCATTTTATTAAAGGGTCCCGCTTATAAGTAAATTCGCACAAATTAAAACTATCTTCTTGTTCTATACATACAGATTCTATTATTTTGACATAATTAGTGCATTTCTTATTACATTTACGTTTTTTTAACACTTATTATTATTACCTTTACATTTATTATTACATTTACATTTATTACTATTACGTTTATTATTCCATTTACATTTTACCAAAAAAAACGAATGAACCAAAAGTGAGCAAGGAAACAATCCAGAGACCTTTAAGAAATTCACACTTAGGTTAGAACCCGTTCACCGACG